>VYXH01000460.1:22353-51856 GCA_013397275.1 Burhinus bistriatus | reverse complement strand
AAAAAAAAAAAATCTGTAAAATCCCATTTTTTTAAGACTTCAGTCCCTGAAAAATGTTGTTCATTCTTAATCTAGGGTGGTTCCTTTTTAAAAGGTATTCTTGGACTTGTGCTTGGTGCTCACATCTCTAAAGTATAACTAGTTAAAGGTATTTTTTTTCATTTGCTCCTAGCTTATTATTTGTAAGGTCTCTTGTTAGGCCCAGACCTTCCCAAAACAATTTTGGCGTTTGTGATATCGTTGCTGAACTGAATTTGCTCTACAAGGTCCTGAAGCTGAAACCACAACAGCAGATTGCAGCTTCCCTTCCTTTTATCCTCAAGGAACATATTGCATTAATTTTAAATTGGTTTACTCTCATCTTCTGAGCACAATACATGGTATTGTTGTAAAACTATGAAATTCTATATAATCTGGAGACCAAAATTAAGTGTTACATAGTGTAGTCTCTCTTCCTGTATGTCACGACAACAGTACATATCACCAAGGATATCCAACAAAAGCAGTGCCCTTAAGCCAAAAGTTATTAAAGGAGGGAAAGTAATTCCTCTCAACAGTTGGAGACATGCCTGAGTCCAATGATATTTATGAAATTAGTGTCTTGCTTCTTTGGCAAGAGACAAAAAGGTTAAATTGTTATATACATAGATTTTCAAATCAAAACAATTAATTAGTCTGGCTTTCGGTGTAATGTAGGATCACAGAGCCTTACGCCAGTAACTGTTACATCGGTTTCTCTCCTACATCCCTTAGGCAAACTATCATGCTCTTTGCCAACTAACCAAAATTAATTATATTTATTAAAATATCAATGCAGTTTCTGAAAGAACTAATTTCAAAAGTAAGACAACAAGATACAGGTAGAGTTAATATCTGGAAGATTTCTTTATGAAAAGCAGCCTTCGTTATATTAGTAGCAATGTGTAACATTGTTGTACACCTTCAAGGATTTGTAAGTTAGTGATAAACTCTCAGAGGCTGTCAGGTGAGAGAATCTACGGCTGTCAAGTTGAATACCTCTACCATAAACAGTTTGATGGTAAAATTCTCACATGAAGAAAAACTTCCCCTTGCATTTAACAAGCCTGCTGTATTCGGAGAAACTGCATAAGATCTCTAGATCAGTTTTACAGTTCAAATTAATTCTTGATGTAACTTCAAGTTTCAATATATTAACTACAAGTACCACATCTGCATGTCATTTTCAATGTCTTTAGGATGAGAACACAGTTCAGGAACTACAGAAGGACTGAAAGTACCAAAGTAATGCAGAGAAGAAAAACAATCCGCATCCTTCACTGGCATTTCAGAATATACTTACTAAGAACTTTAAAAGTAAGTGCAGCCGCTGATATTGCCTTAACTTAGGGTTTACTGTACATATTAACATTTAAAGAGCCATCAAACACTAAGTATTACCATTATTATTATTTGATGAGGACAGGGCATAGACTGAATTTTACTGCTGAGGCAGTTGCCTTCCCCGTTATTTTAGTCTCCTGAATTGCACAAACCCCTTCAATCTGTTAAATGATTCCATTTTATATCACAGATTTGCCAACCTCTATAAGGACAAGGTCTGGTTGTTTTCCAAACAAGCCTGAATATCCTTACAGAAAAACACATGGACAGATGGCCTTCTTCCCTGTTGATGTTACATTAGAAATGTGCTTGGAGGGAAATTCTGTCAACATGTCTTGAATAATATTTTTGCCTTATTTATTTTGAAATATTATCTAATGTGATAAAGTTCATTAATACATTTTATATTAGTGTTCAATGTAATCTTATTTCATTGATAAATAATGTTCTACATTTCTCTTTATTTTTCTGTGGGGAAAACAAAGCATGCAACAATCTACCAAAGTAAAAACATCAGAGGAAGAGTATTTTAATAAACATTTCTTAATCCGTTTTCTTTGATTTAGATCACTTGGAATACACACACACAAATACTTACATGGTATTGAAGGACTGCACTGTCAAAACAGTTCTAGCAACCCCAAGTTGAAGAAGGTGATCGGGAGTAGTCAGCATGGGTTTATGAAGAAGAAATGCCAGACCAAACTGAAAGCCCTCTACAATGAAATGACTAGCTTGGTAGATAAAGAGAGAACTGTGTATGTTGTTTATCCTAAGGTTTTTGACCCTGTCCATGACATCCTCACAGATAAACTGATGGTCGACAGAAAATGACAACTAAGTGGAATAAAAACTGGCTAAACAGCTGGGTTCAAAAAGTTGTGATCAGTGGCACAAAGCCCAACTGGAGGCCAGTCCACTTGGTGTATACCTCAGGGATCTATACTGGGGTCAAGAGTGTTTAATCCCATCATTAATGACCTGGACAATAGCGCAGAATTTATCCTCAGAAACTTTGCATATGACACAGAACTGGGACAAGTGGTTGATACACCTAATGGTTGTGCAGCCATTCAGAGGGACCTCAACAGGCAAAGAAGCCCAACAGCCTCTTGAGCTGCATTAGGAAAAGCATCACCAGCAGGTCAGAGGGGAGCCTTCCTTTCTACCCTGCTCTGGTGAGAACCACCTGGAGTGCTAGGACCAGTTCCAGGCTTTCCAGTACAAGACAGACATGAACATACTGGAGCAAGTCCAGCAAAAAGCCACAAAGATGATGAAAGAATTGGAGCATCTATCATAAGAAAGGATGCTGAGAGAGCTGGGACTGTTCAGCCTGGAGAACGGAAGGGTCGGGGTGGAGGATCTTAGTAATGTCTATAAATACCTGATGAGAGGGAGTAAGACGACTGACCTGAGTCTTCTTAGTGGTGCCCAGTGACAGGAAAAGAGGCAATTGGTGCAAATAGAGAGAAGAAATTCCATTTAGATATAAGAAAAAAAATACAGTCTGAGTGTGGTCAAGCACTGCAACAGGTTTCCCAGAGAGCTTTTGGAGTCGCCATGCTTGGAAATATTCAAAACCTGACTGGACTTAATTCTGGACAACCCGCTCCAGCTGACTCTGTTTTGAGCAGGGGAGTTGAACCAGACGACCACCAGACGTGAGTTCAAACTGCAGCGGTTATGTGACTCTACGAATGAATGTAAACCAGGATGGAGTAATAGTAAGTTTTGTTCCTTAGGTCCCCACATGACTCCCAGTAAAGCTGACAGCATTAATAACTACCAAAAAAAAAAAATAAAATAAAATAAAAAAAAAAATCAGTCTGGATCAAATAGAATTCATGTATGTGTTCTTGCATAAAGACCTGCCTTTACTTGAAACCTGCTATCTCACCTTACCTCAGTGAGAAGCTCTTCAAAAGCATAATCCTTAGAACCTTATGTGATCTCCAGGTGGCAAACATGGGATATAAGTTTTCCTCCAGAACTTCATTAGAGACTCTCAGACTGATTTTGTCAGTGCAAAAAAAGACATGGATTAGACTGACATTTACAACTGCACCTGAGAAGAACATTCAGGTTGTTCTTAAACTTGATAACCTTCACAGAAACAGGCAGTATCTTATTTGGTCTAGTTACACACATATTTTGCTTATTAAAGTTGTAGGGTGAAAAAGTACTCCGGCAAAACTTAACTCTCCTTTTCGACAGCCTGGTAATTTAGAGTTGTATCACCTATATCATCGTGCTGTCATCTAAACCAATTGACAAGAGCACATTATTTATTAATACTAATAAATTAACTAATATTAAAAATATTTGTGTAACAGCCATTTGCTCTAAAGTACTGTTCTAAAGTTTCTCGCTTTTAAATATCAGTACCTTAATGCCATATCTGGCTCTTCTTGAAGAAGTTTAAGTAAATTTCTTTACCAAAGACTCTAGAATAACTAATACTCATATCTTGTCACCAGTTGCAAATATTGAAAAGGTACTCCCCATTCAAGAACAGTGAAACAGTGAGACTAACATGAAGTGGAAAGCAATCTTTGCCTCTTAGTTCCTTTCATTTTGCAGGCTACAGGAAACTTTTCCAGGTTTGCTTCAAATCAGATACGCTTCAGCTCTGCAGACTGACTGAGCAGATACATTACTGCACTCACCAGCTGTGTCACCAAGGAGCGAAGGAACCCTGCTATGAACAGTCATCCAGTGGCAGGGAAACTTTTACACACTGAAGCCACCTACAAAGTAATTTCTTGCTTTCAGTATGGCATAGGAGACACATTTTTGAAGTAAAAATCCATGGATAAATCCATGCCAAATGAGTCCTGGTAGCATATCTGAACCAGAGTGACCTACAGCAAATTGGGTAAATAAGAGCACCTTTAATTCAGCACTGAGAGATCAGATCTCTACAGGTTGTCATCAAAAGCACTGGGGTACTAAGGTAGCTCCGGGACATATTTGTACCTACCATATGTTTTAAGTGCAGATAGAAGGCACAGAATTTTATGTATCTTTTTTGAAATATTGATTAGAATATAAAAAATGCACTATTCTTATTTAAACATACCCTCTTATTGTAACATATGAAACCCAAGCCATATCACATAAACTTTGAGTCATTATTGCAAAAAGATTATACAGGTATTTGATGCAATTATGTTTCTGGCAGAGAATCAGAAACAGAGATTTATATGGGCTTTTACTCTTGCTGAGAAATCTCTACAATTTTTAGAGAAGAGAAAGGGAACAGAGGCAGAAAGACTGGAACAGAAACTGATGTTATGGAGACTGAGAAAAGATAACAGGGTCTGAAAGACTGACTATGATCAGATTATTTTTTTTATGGCAAATCAACTATACATCCCGGCAAGGAAATTATTTGATTTAATTAATTTATTCATATGCTGCTGATTTATAAGCAGTAATAAACCACCAAGAATTACCATGAAAGCAAGAACTGCAGAAATTGAGGGGAAAAAAATCACTTATTCTAAGGGAGCCAAGTGTGGCTTCCATAGGAATGGTTAGGGAATAAAATACAGTTCTGTTCTTAAACTAGTAGCAAACACATTAATAATTAAAAAAAAAACCACCACAATTCTTGACAATCTGTGTTCAAATCCATCTAAGGATTTGAAGGTGAGGTGCAAAAAAAGCACCAAAATGTCTTATATGAAGGCTAATTTGAAATCAAACCTATCCCATAAAAATCTATTTAATCCAGTCTGGTACCTTCAGTGTTTTCCTTTTTAAAGAAAAATTACTTAGGTGTTGAAAGTTTTAGTCCTGCCCATATACAAAGGTAACACCGTCTTGTTTGAACTGAATTATCTAGGCGCCTCTGTCCTGACAAAACACATTCGGGATTTGTTAACTACTCATGGTGATTCCTAAAATCAACCCACAAATACAGCATTGAGACTAAATGTGTTGATTTTGTTTGTACTGCCACCTGTTTTTTTTATAGTTGTTTAATAGGTAGAGCATTTGCCCAAGAAGCAGGAGATACAGTCTAATTCCCTTCTTAGCCTGAGAGAATTCAAATCTCTCTCTCTCTCTCACTTTCCTGTCAACTGTGCCAACCAGGCTATGAGCAAGAAGATAACCATGGTGCTATGCCACTCCAAAATAAAATAAAATAATGCTTCATTGTGGGAGGACAGTAATTGTAATTTTATAACGTAATGATTCGAGTGATTTCTAAGTACCATTGGTTTACGTCCTCAAGCCTCCAGCTGGAAATGTCTATGATAAGTCCAAGGCAATCTCATAAAGACACTACGCAGACAAACCATATTTAAGCACTATATACTTCAGAAAACACCAAACTCCTCTCTCTCCTTCCAAACCCGACCCTGCTGTGCAGTACTGACAGCTTTCAACTTCCACTAGAGACATGGTTGTTGTATATGCTTAAGATTGGCTTTCTAATCTCATGAAAAAAAACTGAAACAAAATTTTAAAAGGTTCACTAATTTATTTAAAGATTTTCTTAATTTGTCTTAAATAATCACAAAGAATGAATGAATTTTTATATTTTTTATCAATTATTTAGTTAATTGATATATGCTTAACAATAACCATTTAAGGTTTAACATTCAGAGGAGTCCTTTTTTGTTGTTGTTTATACCTAACCACCCTGATATTTATTTTAGATGCTCCAATGCATGCCTACAAAATTAAACTTATAGTTAGTCATATCAATTAGTATGTCAATTAACTGCAATGCTGGTACTGATTCAACAATAACAAAGACTGAAAAGTCTCTGAAAGTCATGGCCACATGCTATCACCACCCACAAACTTGGTTTTCATAGTAACAGTACAATCTAAAGGTTGTTACTACAAACATCAACAGTGAAGTACTGTTTCAAGTTCTGCTCTCTGGCAGAAAAAAAAACAAAAAACAATGAGTTCAAAGGAGTTCAGACTATAAAATAATATAAAATGAAGATTCACTTTTCTGGTCCTATTACTTTGCTTGGCAACTTTAATGTATAAATACCTTTTTAAAAAAAATCTCATTTGGGTAAAGAAAAAGTTAAAAAAACAAAACAAAAATTAGATCAATGGAAAAAACATGGTTACATTAGTACAAATGAGCAAACCCAGGAATCCCAACTACAATTTTATATTATTCAGAATAGTGGACTGCACAACCAGTAATTGAATTTATTGATCTGAAACACAGGAAATCCTAGGAATGCACAAATGTGTTCTCAGCCATTTCAATCCCTTTGCAACAAAAAAACCCAAAAAACCATTAATTTTGTTCCAGATTTACTCTATTTCTTGATAATTTAGTTATTTATAACTATTATTTATTTATTGAATTCCAGATTTCTACTATTTTTGGGAAATAATGAATCCAGTTAACAGTTGTAGTCACTAACCTTTTGTTGGAGAAAACTGAGAAGCATTACTTGGCTAACGCCCCGGAAATGAAGCAGTGTGGTCCACCATGAGCTTACTGTCTGGTTCCATCACAGAATCAGAGCAATCATGGGTGGATGCTCTTAGGAAGAAACCAGGAGGCACATTTATAACCATGGACAGAATAAACTGCCTCCTGTAGTAAAAGCACTGCAGTTCTAAATATTTGCTGGCACTGATGCATAAGACAAAGTAAATATGCTAACACTGCAAGTATCCAATGTTCTTCAGCACAGTAGGGGCAAATTTTCTTTTCTATTTATTTATTTAATCAAATAAATAGCCAAAAATTAAGGAAAGCACAGATGCTTTGGTTTCACGTTCTTCTTTTTTACCCCCTATTCAAAAAGAATTAATGTCCCATTGATTGTATTTGTGGGTTTGGTCTATGGCTTGGGATCTGGTCCAATGGATGAGTGCACTGACCTGGAGGGACAGTGTTTTGCAAAATATGTCATTATGATGCCTGTTCAGCCTTTATCTTTACTTCCAAGACAAGCTCAAGTAACCACTGTGACAGTGTTTAAAATACGGATTAGGAATAATGTAGGATTGAAATACTGAAGAGTCCAATCCTTTAAGGGCTGGGATTCTCAGAAAAATTACCTCGGAGGACTTCCCTGAAGATTTTTGTTATGTGCAGCCAGATGGAACGTGTCTATAGAATAAAGCAGATCTCTTGAAAGCTGCTTAAGTGGTGAATGATGATGGAGCACCACAGGGTACAAAAGCTTTTCTCACAGAGGTCACTGTAACTCCCCAAAAGAAGTCAGTTTAGTAGACTTCTGAGTCTACACTTTGCAAGTACAGAACAGAATAGGAAAAAGAAAACTGAAGAGAAAAGAAGAGGAACTGAAATGAAGATCACTATGGACAAGTTTGAACCAACATCTTTTTAACTTTTGCACTCTACTACAACAATCGTTCATTACATGATTTCATGCTTTCTCTCCTGTAGGTGTCATTCTAATGAAGTCTAGAGATAATGTATGAAAACTGTGCACTACAATACTGTTACACTTAGGGTGCATGCTTAATTTCTTGTAATTGTTGGAAGGTACAAAGAATGGTGGAGGTGACCAGATGAGGATAAAAATACTCTGAGAACTCTGGATTCGCTATATGCCTCTGCTAGAGTTTTCTATTTACATTTTGGAGCTAAACAGTGGGTTTTGGACCTTTTCAATATTCCAGGCTGTATTACTTTCCTCCTCTAGAATCACACTTACATTGATACACCAGAAAAGTCTGTCTGGATTCATCAAAAGAATGAGAAGTTAGTAAACAATAATGCTTTTTGTATCCAATTACCTATATCCTCCTTTCTATTCCCCCTCCCTCAAATAAAACCTGCCAGTTCTGTTTCTGTTTATGCGTCGTCTTGATTTTGTTTAGTTAATACTTCAGCTGAAAAAGCTGTGCTCTTCCTAACACGCTTTGAAATCTCTGACTGCTCTGCAAAATTTTAGGCCTAAAGATAAAAACCTGCTGATTATTTAAAGTCTGTTCAAAATTTCTCAGCATAATTCCTTTATCTCACAGGACACCATACGGTGAGCAGACATTGACACAATCACAGTGCTATTCTGCTTGAGAGAGGCTGACTCTCATTGAGGGATATCAGGAGGAGACAGCATTTTCCTGTGGTAAGAATATCCCATTTGGGGGCTTCTATTGTGTTAGTTTGGGATTAGGATTAGACCTACTTGCTTTTTATGAAAGACTGGAAACCGCACTTGATAATTTCAACGGCAATGTAAGCGTTTGTATGAACAGCTAGAGAAAAAGGGCAACGATTCATTTAAGCCTTTTCCCACCCAAAATTCTCTCTCCCTTCCCTCCACATTTTTGGGAAAAATGGAAAGATATCATCTGACTCACCTAGACAAGCTACTGCTTTCTATAGTCAGGAAGAGCAAACATAAACCAAATCCCTCTAGTCCAAAACACAGAAGCAGTTTGTGCTTAGTAGAAATTTCTGAGACAGGAGAGGCTTAGCATTGTTATGGGACATGCTTTACACTGAGAGTACACCAAGCAGATGAGAAAATGGAATTATTTTCCTATGGTGCAAGGAAGAATTTTAATCATCTGGGAGCCGTGTTTGGAGTTGAAAATGAGTCATCCCTATACATCCTTCATATTTTAGGGATTAAGAATCAAATTTTGATGAATGAAATTTATGGAAGGGCATTTACTCTAATGAGTTGAGTGAGAGACTTGGGCAAACTCATCATAGGAAATTTTAAAGGTGGCTGCAAACATTTCAAAGTTCATGTTAAATCTACAAAATTTTACTCATGAACTGGAACTGAGGTGCTACTCAATGAGCTCTTAATCATTCCTCCTAATCATTAGGAATATTTAATTATCTATACAAAATGAAACAGATCCAGCAAGAAAAAGAAAAAAAAAATACCAAAAACAACACAGAAAAAAAGAGAGAAACACAGGATAAGAGAGAGGGGGAAAGGCACAAATGAGAGAGAAAGTGAAAAGGAGAGAAAGAGAGTAAGTAGGCATAAGAAAGTGAAAGAGAGAGGGGAGAAGTGGCATGGAAAGCCACTGCAAAATGCTTCATAACTAATTAAATATCTTGTTATTCTGATTTCCCTGTCACCCTCCCCATCAGAAACTTTGAAAACGTAAGCAAGGTTTCATTTGCTCTTCAGAACAAGGGTATTTTAACCGAAGAGAAATTGAGATCATTTCCAGTGTGAAGAAAAAAATGTGTTTCAACTATGAGTTTTAGAAGAACTTCAAAAGAAGTAAACAGCTTAAAGAAGAGATGTAGATAGTCACCAAGCAACTAATTCTGTCACTCTCACTAATACTGTGTAAAACCATAACCATCAAAGTTTCATTTTCTTTCATTCCTTTCCATTCATTAAAATAAATATATAGGACAACTTTAAAAGAACAAGGCTTATGGGGTAGGACTGAACTCAAAAGGACAAGCTGAGATATATCAGAAAATCACTACAAAAGAACAGCATTTCTACAAAAGTACTGTGTTCCACACTAGTCATTATATATAAAAGCTAGAAAAGAAAGTGTTTTTACATAAACTATAAAATACACAGACTCAAATCATTATTGGTTATTGGACAGGTAAGACAGTAGCATTAGCAGATGGGTAAGAAAACAGAAGTGACATTTTGTACAGTACTGTATGTTGTTTACAGATACTAAAAGCTGAAAATACCTAAAAACATAAACTGAAGCTAAAATGTGAGGGAAACATTGCCTGACAAAAATATGCCTTAGAATACAAAAATCCAGACTCCACCAATGTCAGTCATATTAATAAAATGTTATAGAGGCTTTTACAAACGCTGGGAAGGGAACCAAAGGCACATGCCTTTGCTACCTGCAGGTTAAAGCTAATTGACTACAGTTTTCACAACAGAATTTGATATTTTCTGGTTGCACTTAAGCCAACCAGAGACAAGGCTTTGATGATCAGCTAGTTATCTGTTAAAAACATTATTTGTGCCAGCTTTGAAATACCACAAAATATTTCAGAACATTTCTTCTAATATCAACAAAAGACTAATTTATCCTCACTGCTGATTTGATTGCCTCCCGCATCCTTCATAAATACAAACAAAAAATAATGGAAGAAGCAGCTCTAAAGACTAGGGATGCAATGTGCACTCTGCTGTGGAAACAGTGACTCTGAAATTTGCTCATGCTATAATAAAATATATTTGCATAATTGCACAGTAATTTAATATGATAACAGGGACAGTGGGCTTAAGTTATGCAAGTCAGAGACAGGTTTGGACACATACTTCAACTATTCTCAAAATATTAGCTTAAATGTATTTGAGATCAACATTTGCCTGTGATTTAAGAGGATGCACAAACAGTGTCCCAACAAGGCTAGCATGTTGAAAGCGCACTGCTTCTGTAGTTCAGTAAATCTTTAAAAGCCGCTAGCTATTGAATTGGTCTCAGATAACATTCAACATTAAATTACTAAGGACCCAGGCAGAGCCCTGTACAATCAGACGAACTTACATTACTAGGTAAAGGCTCCTGGTTACAAACGCACTTTGGTGCAGCAGGTGAAATCTCATTGCAGCTGACTTTATAATTAAGAATGACCTTTGTTGAATTAAATATGAAAATATAAATTAAAATCGGAGCAACTGCTCTTTTGAATTATTAGGCTGATGAATACAAAGTATTTTAGGGTATCAGTGGCATTTCAGCTTTTCAATTTATAAATTTTTTTTGTCAATCATGTTGTTATGATTGACATCATTTTGTTACATCATTAAAGCTGTCAAAAAGTTGGAGATTGGGACCGTTGGCTGATAGCTGGGTTTTTCATCTCCACTGATGGAGACACATCTGGAATACTTCAACAGAAGCATTTATTTAAAATAAGCAATCAGTAGAAGAAATAACTGACAATTTAAATGTTAGTATGACTGTGTGTAGACTTTAGAATTAATATCTTTCTTGACTTCTGCTTTAGTTGCACTGTGTGAAAGCTCTGATAAAAACCCTGGATTATACAGGAATCCAATTTTAAAGATTTTAAAATAATGATATTAACTAAAAACATTTTAAAATTAAACTAGTGATTTGAGAATACCTATTTCTGACAGGAGCTAAATTAGATAGACCATTGAGAGTTTTATTGTTGATATAAGTGGAAACAGTATCCAGACTATAATGCATAATATATTGAGAGAAAGTTAGGACTCCCCTCTTTCTCTTCTGTCCTAATACATTAACAAAAGATAGCTAATAAAGCACAACGTCAACAAATTTAAAACTATTAAGTTTTTTGGGGTTGTTGGGGGTGATGTTTGGGGTTTTTTTTGCAAAATAAATAATTTACCTGAGAGAATTACTAGGGATACACAGAAGCCTACATAGTTTAAGAAAGGATTAGAGATTATCACAAGGAAACATAACACCTGCTGCTACAATAGATAATGCATATATAAAAAAAAAAAAAAAAAAAACCAACCAAAAACCAAAACAACCAAAAAAAACCCCAACAACCAAAACCAACAAGCTATCTAATTCTTCATATTGTGGACTCTGAATCCCCCTTGAAGGGGCAGAAATGGGAAGACTGAAGGAGCACAATAACTAAACATCATACATAATTCTCTGGTTCATTCTCAAGGTTTCTGTATTGGACAATTCCAAAGAAAACTGGAACAACATATCACTTACTACAATTAACTACAACGGTAATTGTGCTCAAGGGCATTGCCAGTGAATATTAAGATAATTAACTTTTTTTTTTTTTACCATCTTTCATCTGATATTTGAGGAAGTTAAGTCTGAAAAAAATTAATTTAGTCTTACGTCAACCTTACACCTATAGAAAATTACTGATTTTCATTTACAAAGGAGGAAGCAATCCTAATTTATTATGGAATTAGCTCAAAACCTCAGTACTTAACAGCAGTTGTATTTTGACCAAGTCTTGTTTTCTCCACAGAGGTCTTCATATTCTAACATCCATGAGAAACTACAGTTAGCAGATCTACACAATGCTGTATGTATGTACTACTACTTACCAAAAGCAAAAAAAAAACAAAAAAAACCCCAAAAACAAAAAACAACCAACCCCAAAAAACCCCACAAACAAAAATCCCACAAATTGCACCCAAATACCAGGGGTTGGGTTTTGTGGTTTGTTCCCCCTCCCCCCCCAATATTTTGCTATTTTTGGTTCCAAACTGGAAAACAGATATGACTGAATAAAAATCAAATTCTTAGAAGATAAGCCCTAAATAAAAATCTTTTCTAATTCCTTCCGAATTGAGCATGCAAACACAAGCATAGTTAACTTCTGCAAGTCTTTACAAGTTAGAAAATGTAGCTGATCTTGCTAGCAACGTGACACATTTACTAACAATAAATGTATTTCTCTAAAGTCTTCAACTGACAGTATTTAAATCTTTCAGGATTTGTATTAGGACTGAACAACACTGAAATATTTTCGCTTTATATATTTAAACTGAAGCTTTACTTTGTTCAAGTCAAATCAAGCTCTCAGTACGATTAGCTATTTTATATAGTTGATATAGAAAAAAGCAAGGTCTTTATTGAGAAGATTTTCAACGTATTTATTTGCCCCGTTGACAGTAACACCTCAAGTTTGGTACACTTTTTCTAAATCATTGCTATTTAAATTTTGTCTATTTGCTGGGCTATTTCAATTCAATTAATGGCTTTCAGCTGGTGTAAAACTAATAGCTCAAGGTTGCCACATGATTTCCTTTTAATTGTCTTTTCAGTGTGTCCTAATGGGGTAGGTAAGGGAGGAAATCATGAGCAATGACCAGAAGTTCTTGTAAGACCGTAAAGGAAGGAGGTTCTGAGAATAACATATAATTTATTCAAGAGCAGAGTAGGAGTGAGAGATACCTGATGTTTAAGAGATGAACACTCAGTACTGTGGCTGTTGAAAGAGATGAGACATGGGGTACAAATAATTATTTTTTCATGAAAAAAGCCAATACACTTCTCTTAAATATCTCAACTTATCATATGAACCTTTATGGAAAATTCATCTTTACAGATTTCTGTGAAGTAACCACTTATTTTTGTAACCTGAACCACAGAAGTCACTCACAAATATATAAATAAATTTAGATTGATCATTTTGTTTCTTATATTGGTATATGCATGCACCTGGGGAATCAGACTTAAGATACTTCTGGCACTGAATAAGCATTCACATTTTAAAACAGAAATTATATGAGACATTTTTCTGTCCAACATTGTATCTCTTGAAACGGCGTGGCTGTTATTTCAGTGTCACATTGTTCTGTATGCCTATACATACTGCTTTCTTTCTGCTGAGAATAATAATGGGAAGAGAAAACTTCGTGGACCCTGTCTGCTCTGGCTGAGAAAAAATGTGCATGCCTGCACTACAAATTGGATCATTTTCAAAAAACATGAAAATTTTCCAGCAATTAAGAAAATTGCAATGGTGGTGGTCTGCATTAAACTTAAAAGAGCCACATCTAAAACTGCAGACACAGGTTCCTAGAGCCAGGAAAACATGGCCAACCTCAAGGTGAATGTGGATCCAAAGGCCAGCCAACAACCAGCTGTAGGTCCCACCAGTAAAGGGTGAGAGGAACAGAGACCAACTCACCTAACACAGCCTTTTATCTTTCAAACCAAGACTTGCACCTACATCAGAAAGCACTATTTGCCAACTTCTACAATTCTGACAGGCAAAATAAAACTCAAAAGAACAAATACTTTTTCACTGTATAGAACTTCCTCCTGAGCCTGACACCGTGCATCTGCTGCCAGGCAAACTGGTCAAAGTTCTAACACTTTCTGTAATCAGCATTTCTAAGCTGTCCAGGCTCTCTTGGCAAGTGCCTTTCATTTCTTACCACGCTTTAAAAGCATGAGAACCAGGTAGGGCTTCCTCACTTATTGTGGAAATTCAAGAGGTACCTGGAAACAAAGTAGTTAGGAATCGTTACATAAAATCAGATCATACAATCACAGAATGGTTTAGATTGGAAGGGACCTTAAAGATCATCTAGTTCCAACCCCCTGCCATGGGAAGGGACACGTCCCACTAGACCAGTTGCTCAAAGCCCCATCCAACCTTGAAGACTTCCAGGGATGGGGCATCCACAGCTTCCCTGGGCAACCTGTGCCAGTGTTTCAACCACCCTCACACTAAAGAATTTCTTCCTACTATCTAATCTAAATCTACCCTCTTTCAGTTTCATTCAAAAGAGGCTGAATAAAAAACAATACAAAACAAAATGGGATTAAATCCTTTAGCAAGGAAAAGCGGAACTGCAAAGGAAAAGTATCTCTGTGAAAATTCGTCAAAAATTATATGCATATGCAGAACTGTGGTTTCTAATTCTATAGAGATTCCCTGCCCACTGAAATGTACTTAAAATAGCTTCTTATTTGTACAAGAAAGAAAAATAGGATTAAAAGCAAGAAGAACAGATATTCAAAGTCTGATATAATTAGGAGCTTTAAGAAACTAATGAACTCGTGGAGGTCAAAACTAAAACAAAAGGCTTCCTGTTTACTCTTAGGATAATGATGTCTCAGTTACATTTCTAGTTTGGAAAATTTGGTGTTTAGAGATTTATCAGTTTTACTTTATTTTAATCATAGAGATCTATTCAAAGTGTCTGTGAGAGAGTGCATTTTCCAGATCACAGCTGAAGACATTAATTAAGCCTTCTGCTTAAACCTCCAGGCGGGCTGACAAACTGGCAGGGCCCTTGGCTTCATTTTAAGGAAGGAAAGCAAAAGAAGGGGAATAGCTTGATTAGTAGAAGTGAGAAATTGGTTATACCTACAACTACATGATCCAATTAGAACAGACTTTTACAATGAAACTTGCGGTGCTGAGGGCTGAACATTAATACTATTTGTGTTTTTGAGGTTATGTTGCAGCATATTCCAGCTTAGTTTTACAGAAAAGGAATCCAGTTTGCATGCTGCAAGACCATGCTGTAACGTATACCAAAGGACAGTATTTGAGAGGATCAGGAGAGGCACTTCAAAAGCACACTCTTGATGGAAACTAAAATGGTAAATGTGATGAAAGGAATTAGAGGAGATTCTGTTTTAAAGAGCTAGAATCACATTTGAAAAAGGACTGCAAGATGAAGATGAAATTCTGAGAGACTGTGCCCAGCTACTGGGAAGTGAGTTGTTCACCTGCAATTTATCTTCAAGAACAAATGTTAAATTGGTCTATTAAAAAGAAATAAATTAAAAAGTCGTTAAAATGTTTGTTTTAATTTTAAAATTATTATCTTACCAAAGCAAAACTATTAAAAATCACAAATCTGCAGAACATCAAAATAATGGCGAAAGTGTCTATTAATCTTCATACAATTAAGGGAAACATTCATACGCTTACTTTTTTTAGTTATTTGATCTAAGAGTAGTTTGCTTTAAGGGATAAGCGATGCAACAGCAAACTGCTTGTACATGAAGTGGAATTTGACCCAAATGTACAATTAAATGTGTCTCATCATTTCACACAGAAATCTACATAGAAGAAATTGGTAATCTCACATGGTCTGAAGCAAGTGTCTCTATGTACCTCATAAAGAATAATTTCATTACTGTATTAAGACAATCGAAGGGCTTTGGACTCTTTTGCGTGAGCAGGAGGGTATTTTCAGGCTAAAGCTGAGGCATGTGTTAGATTCTGGCTTGGACTCAACCACACTTAAGACTTGGTTTATGTTTATTTATTCTAGTTGCTAAGCTCCAAGTTTGAACTTGGTTTATTCAATGGAAGGGAATTCAGCAGCAAGGCTATATTATGCTGGATGCGATTCCTTTTCAATTATGCAGCACGCCTTGTGACCCTGGCCCAACTGTCATGCATACCAGATATCTGTAGTCTGTATGTTCCTAGGTGGTTCCTATGTAGAAATGGAGATACATGGGAGATAAGAAGGTGATTGGTGCCCACCCCATTCTCATTGCACTAAGAGTTAGGGACGTGTAAAATAAACAGTCCCTGAACTGAAAACTGGGTGGTGAGTTTAAGTAATAATAGATGTACATCTTTTGAGTGCTAAAGTCAAGTTCAAAACCAGATTTATGCCTGTTTTTTACAGAAATACAAGCATGCAACGAAGTGTTCTTTGTAGAGTGCCTCATTAGATACTGATTTATACTACTCGAATTCACACATAAAGCATCTGTGCCATGCTCACCAGGTGCCTCTTCCAATATTTTGATTGGCAATTACACCAAATTGCTGAAATCCACAGGTAAAAACCCAGACCAATAAACAACTGCAAGACACAGAAAGGTACAGAAGAAATAACTGGAAATACACAAATCCTAACACTAACTCTATTTGTAGTTCAGAATAGTTTTCTTAATGCTCCTCTGACTCTGTGAAGAGAAATTGAGAAATGTCTTAAAATGTTAAAACCAAAGTATAAACTTAAGAAAAAAGGTCATTTTCAGCTGGGAGAATATTAACATGGCCTCTTGCACACATTACTGACAGTATTTCAGATATTCATATCAATTTTCTGTTTTGTGTTTGAAAACTTTTGAAGCATTTCAAGCTTTTCTTTTTCAGCCAACGGGAGAAAAACTTTGAGGAAATAAAAAGGAACAGTAGGTGCCACAGCTAATTATAAACACTATTTTTTTTCCCCCCAACACACCTGTCTTCTCCATACACTTACCTGAATTTTTGCCTAGTATTCATACATCACCATTTAATATCAGATAAAGAAGCACCACTTCCTTCTTGCATCAGCTGCTTTCAGGTAATCCCAGCACCTTATCTATGCAGTATAGGAGTTCTACCAATTCGTACACTAAAATATAATTTTCCACACTTTCGTAAGAACAAAATTACATTGCCCTTCTTCATGCTGAACAATCAATGAAGCTACTCAAAAATTAGTATACTATTCAATATGAACCACAGTGTTTCAAAAAACTACTGGATGCTAGTGGAGTATTTCTTAAAAGAGAAGCAGCGCCTGCATCTTAAAAGAACATACTGTAGTACCCCAGATCTAAATAGTCATAATGATATTTTTATTAAATATCTTTGAAAACAAATTTTCTACTTATTGAACGTACAGTAGTTACTCCTGCAAAAAAACTGATCCACTTTCTGCATTTTCTGTGCCAGCATTGTGGCTCAGCTTGTAAGGACAGTTAATGGACATTCCAAAATGCCAACACTTTATTAGAATAACAACACAAGTATGAAACACGTTCCTTCTGGGATTTTGTAGTTACTTAGGTTACTCAGAAAGAGAGACCACAGATTTATAGGAAGATTCTGATCTGATGGATACCAATGGAGAAACTCAGAGACAAAAATAAATTTTGCCCAAACCTTATATTTATATATTGATCTAGCAAGAGAAAGAAAAAAAAAAATATCTCTTTCTAGCCATTCTATACTCTTAGTGTAAACTTCAAATTTCCTTTCTAATAAAAACGATCGTGGCATCTTTCATGTAAAATGCTACTGAGTGCCAGGTTTAGTATCAACACAGATTTCACTTTTACTAATGAGAATTCTGTGCAATAACTGTGTATTTTTAAAAATTACTTGGGCTCCAGACCAGAAGAGAATTCACCATCACCAACCTACACCCATGCTACTCCAATTACCACTTACACTTGCAAAGACTTCAGCAAGAGTATACACTGTAGTAGCTGTTGCAGAACTGTGCATGACAGATTGCCACCCTAAATTAACAAACTTTGTGAACTACGGTTACTTTCTTTGCAGAACAACTGATTTGAATTCAGTTAGAGATACAAATGAGCCTCTGGCTGTAGTCCAAAAGCCAACTTTACTGTAAATCCCCAGATGTTTGTTGTACAAGCAATGCTAAAACCATAATTACCAATTCCAGTACAGGATGCTAACTTGTTCAGCTTCTCCCATTATAAGAGTTCTGCTTTCCTTATGAGATTTTTTTTATCCCAGTCCCACCCATGAATTCCAACATCGATAGTGCAGAGTTTTGGCCAGTGTTTATTTCCAGCTTAATTTAATTAAAAAAATAACTATTATCTTACCCTTAGTTTGAGACACAAATAATACATCGCACAGCAATGCATCAGTTTAGTGTTTTATGGTTTTCTTTTTTAGTTTGAAATTTTTATATAGCTTGGAGATTTATCCTCAAAAAACTTACACACTTAGCTACCACCTTAAAAATTTTCTTGAAGTTTAATTCTAAGCTTTTTAAAAAAATACTTCATATCAAATCAACAGTCTAATCAACACCAAGGTTTTAAAGTCTAGCTTGATAGAGAAACAGCTCATGTGTCTACAAGCTAGAGTGCATATTGCTGCTGTACCTGAGTTTTAAAATGTAACACAGGCAACAGTACGCTTACATTTCTAGAGCAAAAGTAGGCCCAACTCAAGATGTTAAGAAGGTAGCATTGCATAGCTATAACAAGGAAGAAATACAAAACCACCACCACCAAAAACTACAAATCAACTTGGCCATTACTTAAAAAAATTAGGAACTATTTTTTCAAGAAGACGAGAGACAGTGGATCTTTGATTCACTTGAAGAACTAATTTATGTCATGTATTAGTTTGGCAAGAGGACGTAACCGATAAAGATATTAACTGGAATTTAGTTGGACAGATTCTTACATAGGGGAAGTTTTGGAAACTTTCAAGCAGACCATAGAGGTTTTTTGAAACAGCTTTTCATAATATCTTATGATGTAACTAATGGGTACAATTGAAATTTTTGGACACCTGCAAAACAGCAGAGTATGTTGATGTCAAAATCCAGAATTTTGAAAAAATAAACTTTTAGTGTCTTCTGTCAGTTTCTCATTTCCTTAACTTCACATAAGGGGACAAGATTCTTAATGGGAAAATAATGTTTCACATTCCATAGAAATATTCCATGGAAAATTTTAATACTTTTCTACAAAACCCACAGGAAATTACACTTGAGAAAGGATGGCATAACTAGATCCAAAGTTAGAAACAGGAAGAAAGCACAGAATACATGAATTTGGTCGAACTCTGGTCTATTTTTTATTTTATCTGTAGAATGTATGGTAGTTCAGGTTACTTGTTACAGACTAAAATTTACAATTTTCAGGTACTTTTAATTTGACATTTTAATTTCTTTTAATGAAATGAGTTCAAAGAAAATAATTGATCATAAACTTGGTAATGAAAAGATTTTACATTTTTTTTGCTTTGTACAGTTATTTCATTAGGATGCTCTTCAAGTCAGCAAGGTTTTCAACTAATGTTAGTGTTCGTCATCACTCTTGGATGCAGGCCAGGGTCAAAACACAGTCGTTGTTACGGAATAATCAATGCTTCCATTTTATTTCTTCAAATAATAAAATCAAAACTGCTTTGGAGTTACAGTGTTAGCAAAGATTCAAGAGCATAATCCATAAGATGACAGAGGATTGTACTTATTTATTTTGCATTTAAAAAGGAAAATGATTACCCCACCTGCCTTTTTTAAGGAGGGATTGAATTAACCACATATTGAGCAAAAAACATAACTGATATATTTCTTGTACTGCCTAAAAAAGGAAAATGGAAAAGGACAGTTTTTATTCTAAAATACATTACTTGTTGTGCCTACAAATGTTTTAGTAACTCTTACTACTTTATTAAAATGCTTGTAGCATTTCTTGTATCTATTTACCTTCTCTACCTTATTTTAACTTGATACTTCCTCATTACAGGTAAAGTTGCAGCCATATTGCTTCCTAAAACTGATGGAAGCTCAGCAGTTTTTTTGAGAAATTGATCTAACAGCACAAAAAAAAAAAAAAAAAAAATTAAATTTTAAAGTTGTTGAGGGAGGGATTTCAGAACTATATAAGAGATTGAAGTTTAAGTCACAGTACTTAGATGGATGGGAAAGTCTTTCCGGGAATAGTAAAAAATACACAAAAAATACTCTATAAAAGCCTTTTAAAAGCAGAAAATTTCATTGCTGGTGTGTCATGGTTTAACCCCAGCTGGCAACAAAGCACCACACAGCCACTTGTTCACTCCCTTCCCAGCAGGATGAGGGGGAAGAGAATTGGAAGGGTAAAGTGAGAAAACTTGTGGGTTGAAATAAGAACAGTTTAATAACTGAAATAAAATAAAATAAAAATAATAATAAATTGTAATGAAAAGGAAAATAACAGAGAGAAATAGAGCCCAAGAAAGACAAGTGATACAAATGAAAACAATTGCTCACCACCAACCGACTGATGCCCAGCCAATCCCCAAGCAGCCGGCCCCCAGCCAACCTTCACCCCAGCTTTATATACTGAGCATGACGCCACGAGGCATGGAGTATCCCTTTGGTCAGCTGGGGTCAGCTCTCCCGGCTGTGTCCCCTCCCAGCTTCTCCTGCACCCCCAGCCCTCGCTGGCGAGGCAGGGTGAGGAACAGAAAACGCCTTGACTCTGTGGAAGCACTGCTCAGCAATAATTAAAACATCCCTGTGTTATCAACGCTGTTTTCAGCACAAATCCAAAATACTGCCCCATACCAGCTACTATGGAGAAAATTGACTCGATCCCAGCCAAAACCAGCACATCGTGACAAGTTGTTTCTGAAATGAGAGGTTTATAGCATGGTATATTTCTTATGACAAGAAAGGCTGTATAGTCTAAACCCGAAAAGCATGCTTGCTATCTGGAATAAAAAGCTCCAATTCTTAAGACTGCCTAGTAATTTTAAAGTGTTGTGCATAAATATGCAAGTTACATATGTATGTTCATATGCAAAAAAAGGAAAAAGGAATGAATGTTGTTGATTCTGAAGCAGTAAAATCCAACTAATTTCTTACTGAATAGCAAGAAAATCCAAAGCTCATTTCAAACAGGAAATGGACAGTACTATAAATGCAATCTTTATGATATTTGCCTGTGGTAGGCAGCCCTCAGAAGCTGTGAAGGAACAAGCAATTTGTCCCTTTAAAGAGGAATGGAGCCCTAATCAGGGGCAGTCAAAATGGATGTAATGATTACATTATATCTTATCCTGTGAATTTCACATCAGGTAGTCAAGGTAATATTCTTTCTTACTTTTTTCATGTTAAACTTCAGAATATTCATTAATTTTCTCTATTATCATTTAAGACACCAAATTATGTGCAGTGTCCCAAGAAATGTAGTATTTCTCAACAATTAGAATGCAATTTTCTTTCCTTGTTTAGAATTTTATTCTTCCTGATAAAATACAGAAATGCTGACAACAATAATAGGAAAAAAAAAATCAAAACCCAAAGAACCGAATACAATACAGGTCTGATAAATTACATAAACGGGTAGAACAATTATTTTTTCTAAACTATCTCATCAAACTCTGGAATTAAACTTCTATAACTTTTCCACGGGTGTCCTTAAAATGAAAAATTCCTTCAGAACTTTTATTTGACCAATCACATCTCCTTTAGAGTAACAAGCAGATTTTGGTTTTGAATTTTATTCATATTTATTTTTGCAGATTGTGAATGGTTTATCTGCTTTATATAATTTGATTACAAATGTTTTTTTAAAGTGAGAAACATCATAAAAGACACAAAGTGTACTGAAAGCAAAGCTGACCAAGTAAAAGTGGACTGTAATAATTCTGTTTCGTTTCAAGGTAAGAAATAATTTTTTCTATATCTAACAGATAAAACTAATTCTGTAAGTTGGTTTGCACTTCTGGAAATTACACTTTCAAACTTTAGGATACCAATTTCTGTTTCAGAATGAGTATCTTGAGGATCTTTCTTATATTAATTTTCAAAGTGTTATCTTTGAAGTTCTGATTTGATTATTACCCCTGATACTTTTGAGATTCATCTGATATGAAACAGAAAAAGAAAAGAGAGTCATATTATTAATGAGTTGGAAATAATTAAAACTCTAAACAGTTAAAAACGCAATGCTTTAGTTATTTGTCTTGTTCTCTTTTGCTTCTAGAAATTACTTGTTTGTACACTCTTCCTCCCAGTTTTGTATCACATGCAAACTTGCTGAGGGTGCACTGTGCAGGTCCAAGTCATTAATGAAGAAATTAAACAACGCTGGCCTCAGTGCTGACCCCATGAATAAACCACTGGTGACTGGTCTCCAGCTGAGCTTCGTGTCACTGGTCACAACACTTTCAGCCCAGCAGTTTACCAGTTTTCAGCCCACCTCACTGTCCTTTTAGGATACACATCATCAGTTTGTCTAAGAGTATCTGATGAGAGACTGGGTCAAAAGCAAGATTAACACTGTTAGCTGTCCTCATCCACCAAGCTGGACAGTTTGTTGTACAAGGCTGTTAGGTTGGTCCAGCATGATCTCTCCTTCAGAAATCCATGCTGACAACTCCCAATAGCATTAGAAAGATAATTTTATTACACGAATAGTCTTTGTTCTTATTACACTGACTCTTTGGATGTGAAGTAGATCTCCTCCTAACTTAACAAACACACTCTTTACAATGTTTTGTGGGAAAATTTTTCTTTGCCTACCAAAGGCCTACAAGTGAGGGCATTGCACAACCTGACTTGTAAGAAATACATTTCAAATGATCCCAGCAGCCCTCAAGCCAGGACTAACAAACTAGTCATATTTTGGGGAGATAAAATTATGTTATGTACTTTGTGCTTAATGGCTTACATGAACGTTGTTGTCCCCCAACAACTCCCATTTCTTTCCCTCGTTTTTATCTGTGCATCTATAAGTTCTAAGGTTTCTACAGAGGAGCAAAAAGTAAGATCTACCTTAACTTTATAAAATGTGCTGCAAAGGATAAATGTTGTTCTTCATGAAGAAACATGAGTAAATTCCTGCATGAAGAAATAAAGGAAAACATAGATTTTTCTCCTTTTCAAGTCTCTTGCAAGTCATCTGCTTTTACAGGTCGGATCAGATTTTCTATAGAAGTGATAACAGTTTTTCTTTGTTTTAAACATAGAATGTTTCTTTAAGTAATTGTTTAGCCTCTGTAAACTTCAAATACATTACTTTAAAGTTGCTCAGGGAAAAAAATGTCTTTCCTCAGCTTAAGATGCTCATACAGTTAAAGCAGCTCAAACCAAATTCACTTTGAATGAGTATTAGGATGAGACACAAGACGTGATGATCAAACTGAAATATCACGTGGTTTTAATGGAATTTGCCCCAGTAGAACACAGATGTATTACATGAAGGAAGTACTTGGAAAACTGAAATTGCAATTGATACAGAAAGCAACAACAAACCCCAGAAAAAACAGTGTCTACTTCATTAACTTTCCCACATCCTTCTGAAGAAGTGTTCCCAAATCAAATTCAGTTCCTCAGGCTGATATAAAATTGGGTGAATATAGGGCACTCATGACTTTATTCATGAGCTGTAGCCAACCAAAGTAAAAAGCTTGGGTAATATTAACTCAATTTTCAGTATAACAAGCAGAGATCCTCCCGGACTGAACAACAAGTCACAGTAATAATAAGAGGAATATAGGTTGACATGAAAAAATGATGTGTTCAAAAGACAGTTGTACAATTGGATGACCCCCCGACAGATTTTAGTGAAGTATAGCAAATCAAGGACAAAATCATGAATCATGAAAGTTCTTATCAGCTGTCAGTGAAGAGCGAGTACAGCCAACTTAATTTCAGAGTGGCAGTCCCTACAGAGACCACCAGCAAATATGAGAGTGACTTGTCCCTTGGCAAACCTTGTGATTAAGAAAACCTTATATCTTGTTCATAGCCAATAAACTGACACTGGGCTTTCAGTACATTGGAACTACATTATGTTGAGAGCCCAAATGACTTAAGGAGTCCTTTATGCCATAATAATGACTTTATTGTCAGTGACAGGTGAGTGACGCCAAGGGCAAAGATGAAGAGTAGGTATCAGAAAAATGAACCAGGGAGCATTTCAGATTTTATCCGAGAGGATTGTGACACATAGCTGCAGAAACAAGCATTGCACTTCACAATGAGCAATAAAGGGGGCAGATTCTTAGGTGCCTTCCTGATTTTTTTGATAGTATAAGAAAGGTGAGCAATGACATCTCCTAACTGGAGTTTCTCTGATACCCATATATCGCAGTAATGGTAGGATTGCAGGACTCTCAAACTAGTTTTGCTGCATGGCAATGGGCTATCTTACAGAGCAGAAAAGAGAGTGGATATAGTGAACAACTTGGCCTTGAATTTTTAGGAGAATATGTTTCAGGGCAGGGTGGGGGAATGTGTTCCTCCTCCCCAACCCCAAAATTGACAAATACAACACGCTTGAAGGACTTTACAGGAGATTATTAACATCTTGCAAGAGGGAAGGCTTTGGAAACTACAGCTCAGTCAGTCTCACTTCAATTACTAGGAAGATAATGGAGGAGATCCCCCTGAAAATCACTTCAAAACAGGTGAAGGAAAAGAAAGCAATTGGGATAAAAAGACCATGGGTTTAATAAGGACAAGCAGCACCCGATTTAGTGGTCTTGTATAACGAGAAGACTGACTCAATGCACAAGAGCAGTAGGTGTCCTTCATCAGCTTCAGAAATGCTTTTGATGTGATCTCCTATGCTGCTTCTTTATGACCCTATCGGAGACAGAAGCTCAACAAGCATATTCTCTCAGAAAAGGAATTTGGGGGTTCTCACGAAGGCATCTAGGACCCAAACACAAACCTAAATATGTGCAATGTGCTGGCTGGAATTGAAAAATCTTAAATCTATGTCAATGATTTTAAACACTTAGAGAGACACTGAAGAAAGAAATATACTGTAGAATTGCGTTTGCCAAGATTGGTTCGGGTTTGGAAATAAGACAAAATAAAATAAAGCTCTCTAAATATTTATAAGAATATTCAGTCTCCAGAGTGAAAACTGGAGAGGAGGAATACCTGAAAGTTCTGCTTTGAAACCTACTTACAATTTCTTAGTTCTCATACAATCGCATATTTAAAAATACAAGATATACAGAGAGTTTTCAGAGTTTCCTGTGTTCAGTTAGAAGTTTACATATGTTCAGTGTTTCTTATTTTCTAAACCTTTTTCTAATGACTTTTAACTAAATCATTAAATTCTATGTTCTGTAGGGATATATCCTGAAAACACACGCTCTCTAAGTTCAGAGAATACACTTTTAACCTTGTTAATTGTAGAGAAAAAACAAAGCACTCCCTCCCTAATTTAAGGGACAATGAGTTACTTATTTTATCTGCAACGGAAACAATTTAACAAAGAGAAAACTCGATTTTCTTCGACTCTTAGGTACTGTATGTGCGAATGAAAAAGATCAACAGAGTCAAGAATACATTCTTAAGAAAACACCATGAACTTCCTTTATTGTTATACAACAAACTAATAAAACTGTGCCTTGTTTCCATTCACAAATGCAGTAGTATGGATGCAGTAGAAGGATGATAAAGAAATTCAGAAGAACTGAAATATTGTAATAATTCAGGTTATTGCACTATATGTTATTTTATTTCATACATCTCATTAATGACACTACAAAGAACACAGTTTACATGGTTTCTTTGCATCATATCAATGAAACTGATATAAACATGGAAAATATAACATTGTCTAGATTAAACTTACTGGTTTCAACCTAGTAGTTTGATCAAAAGTATACAACTAGACCAGCCATAGTCAAAATTAAACTCTCCATAAAATTCAATTCATAGAGTATGAGTACCCTTGTTTCAGGGATATAAAGATGTCAGTTCAGGATCAAGTGAGCCCTTATCTGCTCAGGTTCTGATGTATCAGTTCAAGTTCTGACATGCATGTAAGTCATTTGATGAAAATACAGATTTTGTGTAGGAACCCGTGGTTCTGCGGACACCACTAACTGAATAGACTAGAAAGGGCAAAGCAAGAGGAGCAAGGTTAGGGAAACAGCACATTCTGAGCAGCCCTCTCATTTTCACAGCTTCTGCAGACAAAACAGGACTGAATATTCAGTGTACCCAAGACCTGGATTTTTCATTACTACTTTTTGACAGAAAATTGTACACTGGCAGGATAAAATATTACTAAAAATTTTGTTTTGTTTTCAAGAATTCATGCATGTTTATTCTCCAACTGACTTAACTCAAAGCATTTTAGCATTTACTTTTAATATTCAGCGTTTTAATGAAGCAAATCGCAAGATAAAAGGCAATTTTTCAACCTATATACAAAGTTCAATACACTCTTATGACAGAGGCAGTTTAAGGTCTGCACTTAACCCTGCATAAACGATCTTATTTGGGGATCCAGGTATGCTGCAGGCAAAAGTGGCGATTTCAGCCTCTGTAAGTAAATGTGAACTTTACCTGAGCCACCCTTCACATTTAAATTGCAGCTGCGAAGAGCTCAGTTCAGCCTAGCTACTCAACGGTCTACCCTGGACTCTTATCAGGAGTAGTTCACTATCAGAATCAGAGGTGAACCCTGCGCTATCAATGTTTTATCAGCTCCAGATCTAGCTAACTAAAAGATAGCTCCAGCATACATGTAAAAACTCCACTCTTGCCTCTTAGCTGTGATGTAGCACACCTGCTGCTGTACCCTACTGCTGATATCATCGGTCGTCCCACCTAACTCTGCTTTGTGCTGAGTAATGGGAAAGCGGTGATGCCTTGACCTGCAGGGCTGAGAGCCCTACATGGAGGTCCCCCAGGGACCATTCTACAAACCATGTCAGCAGTCCACAAAGTCATTACTGAATGTGTTACAAGTCGTCTCAAGAGTTAATGAAACAATATCACTTTAGTGTCTGTGTTCTTTTACAGAGGAATGATTAAATTTGCTTGAAGAGCAAACTCTTTTCAGAAAATAAATAAGCAACATATGCATGTAAAAGGCTGCAAAGACATCAGCTTCAAATGAGTTTTTGATTCCATGGTACATTTTAACTCCTGTGTGCAACAAACTTAAATCACCACTGCTTCCATTGAAAAGGCGGGGAAAAAGCATTGCTCTCTGTATCACCCAAAGTGAACACCAAGGGCTGGTGAGCAGGATAGCTCTTCAGAATCCACTGTCTGTATTGACCAGGTCTCTACTGACTTTCATGAGAGCTCAGAAAACGTGGCTCCCTCAAATTTCTACAGCACCAAGGTCAATTCTGGAAGTGACGAAACAGCTAATGTCACACACCTGGCGAAACACCATGCAGAGACATCACAAATCCCTACCGTAAAGCTTGACAGAGCTCCAGAGGGTTTTTTCATCATTTCCTCATGACATTAACATTTGCACACACCACCAGTTACTGAAACTTTAGCACAGTTTACTGAGCAAGTTGGCAAAAGACTGGAACATACACCTAGGTCACAAGCACTGCAAGATGAGAACTAACTCTATATACATAGCACTTTTTTAGCTAGGTAACAAGTGTTTCAGCGTTAATAGATAGAAGTAGACCTGCAACACCAAAAATATTACAGGGTAAGTACTTTGTCCAGCTAATGATCAAACCTGTCTCTTTTCTTCTGCTGGTTTGAGGGTACTTACTGGCAGGCCTATCTGTTTTTCATGAGCCTCACAGGACTAGCGTGACATTGTGTTAGGTTACTGGTAGACTTTGCATCCTATTCCTTTGCAGTATTCACATTTGTGTGCATTTTTTTTTCTCAGATTGGTTAGCAGCGCTGAGTGAAATGAGGACCCTGCTTGAATCTCTCATTACTCTCATATGAAACAGAAGTTTCCATGTTTACTTTAACAGAACCAACGTTCTACAATACAAAGCCCCGAGCAAACAAGTATCTCAAATCATAACTCTCACACGCAGTAACAGGACATGGAACAATAATAGACACTAACCACCTGCAGAAAGGAGCTGGGAAAAATGTACAAACTATGACTAATGTCCTGCAATCTCTAAGAAAAAGTATGGTCCCTGAAAGGTTATACAGCCTGGAAATTTTACACCAATTTCATAAAGTCTGCGTATTAGAATATTCATACTAAAAGGTTCATGATTTAGCCATGATGCTAAAAGGGTTTGTTGTACTAGATATTAAGGTCTAACAGAACCCTTAAAATATTTTTTCTATTTAGACATAGATAAAAGACAAAGCATTCTAGTTAATTTAATGACTTCTAGAGTTTCAAAATTATAAAGAAAATATTACAAGATTACAGAAACTACTTTAGAGGAGCTTACACCTTTCCATGGCAAGGTGGTATAGGAAAAAAACCCACAGTCAAAGTTCACTTTTGTAGATGCCTTTCCAATTTTAGACGGCAGAATCTGGTCTTATGGCTTTACTCTTAGTAGCAGTGTTTGCTATTTAAATGGTCATTTATGTACCTATGCATTAACTGTTCCATTGTTCCCCACCAAAAAAAATTCAGATCAATATCAAAGCTATGGTATTTGCATTTATTTAGAACTAATTCATTGCCAATGTTTGATTATAGATTTATCTTAGTTATTAATATTTTTAGGTATTATTATAAAAGAAACATTACGAACAAGATTTGGTAACAAATTGTATGTATGGTGAGTTGAAAACTAAAAGGATATCTGTTCAATAAAATGATCAAAATTCAACATTGTTAGGGAATATAGTGTTACTTAAATATTACAGAATTTTTCATTACCTAGGACAATATTGTTACTCTTAAACACTGAAAGATCTCAGTTTTACAGAAAGAGAAGACAGAGAGACTACCTCACACATCTATTAACACAAGAGTGAACTAATTAAGAGAAATGGGAAACTGTCATGATCTCATTTTTGAAGGTACTTGAGACTGTTTCTATATACAGAGAAGACAGATTTCAAAGGACAGAATTTTCCACAAAGGCATTTAGGGTAAACATATTTTACTTTTGCAGTATGCATACTAAAACTCTTTGCAGATGACTGACTGAAAACCATTGTAACATTCCTCTCTGATGATGTCATCACTTGCACGATAAAAAGAACTTAAGAGATTTCCAGTATTTCAAAATTATTTTTTTAATTCATTGACAATGGTAATATAAACAGTACAACTGAATCAAAATGAATGAGTTAAAATGAGCTACACTGAATTTCTGAATACAGAATCTTCACTTTCTTTCTTCCTCTGTAACAACCTGCTGCTATTAAAACTATTACATTTAAGCAACATTTAAAATGGTTTGCTTTGAAAAATTAAATCCTAGAGACATTATGCGGTTTAGCAAGATTGCCTGTACCTAATTGGGGGGCGGGGGTGGGGGTGGGGGGGGGGTGGCGAGAAAGAAAGA
>VYXH01000460.1:0-22330 GCA_013397275.1 Burhinus bistriatus | reverse complement strand
GTGGTGGCGAGAAAGAAAGAAAGAAAGAAAGAAAGAAAAAGAAATCACTCTAGCTAACACGGAAAGAACTTAAGGTTATACAAAACCATTCCTTATTTCACTGCGTTTTGCACATATCTCACTAAATGAAGAGTCAAATGTTCCATTCCCAGTGCTGAGGTCATTTGAAGTATAAAATACGCATGCTTTGAATCTCCTTTCTTTAAGATAAGACATTTCTTTTAAAAAGCAAGCAAGGTTTCAGAAAAAAAAAATAATCATTTTTGACATGAAGGAAGCTTTCACTGTTAAGGTACTCTCAAAGCAAACCTCTATTGATTGCTAATTTAGGAGGTGTAAGAATTAAACTTTGTAGTTTAAGACTGAAGAGATTCATTTATAATAGCTGTAAATTAAGAAAAAAGATGAAAACCACCTACCTTTCGGGAATGGATTTCTTTCACGTATAGTGGAAGTAGAAATTCAGATATTCCTTCAAGTCGTATTCCTTTTTTAGTGACTCTCAAATTTCCCATTCCATCCTACAATCAATAATATATATATATATTCACTTTAGGAAATAACCTTATCCAGAACAAACTAAAAAAAACACAGTAGCTGGCCTAATACCTAAAAATAATGAGTGCTGTCCCACTGTCCCCAGCTGTCCTGATGATCTTGGACAGGAGCTAGATGGGGGGAATTTATAGGCAAAGCTTCACCTAGGACTGAGGTATTTAACTGTGCAGCCTAATGGTAAGCTGCGTACGTTATTCCTTTGCTGCACCTAATTCAAGGGTACAAATGTAGGTCCTAAGTATTCCTTTACTGCAGAGGTGAAGTTAGATATTGAATTACAACTGCTAAGTAAACCAATTAGTTAACGATCTCTAAAAATATATATAACATTTGGTAAATAAATTTATTATTTTTATGTAGTAAAATATTAGGAAAAAATATTATGTCATTGCTCTGTCTTGATTCAACTGTTTTTGCTTTTCCCAGCAATTGAATATATAGGAAAATATTCCCTAGGAAGAAAAAGTGTTTTTTTATTGGTAAATAATTGCTCATCACTACTAAGAGCATGTTGCTGGTGAAAAGAACAACTTAAAAAATGCTGAGGGTTATTTTGTTCGTTTTAATTTGTCTGAAAAGAAGTAGGAAAGAAGCCATTGTAAAAATCTGCATGAAACAAGTAAACCAAATGATTCAATGTTCAATACAATATAAGCACAAAAAAGTGGCATAATAAGGCTTCAGCTGTATTCTAACAGGAAAAACAATGAAACTTGCTCTACACTTAAGAGACAGGATCATTTTGCACACTGATAGAAATTCAAGACTTTTTATCCCTGGATGCCTGTTACTATATTCCTGACAGAAGATAATTCTTCACTGTACAGCCACCGGAATTCAACTTGATCCACTTAAGTGCAAAATGAGCAAATTTAGCCTTATTACTGATTAAATGTTTTGAAGCTATTGCTGACTGTAGTGTAGCAGAGCAGTGAGAATGTGCATTTCTGTTCTGCTGGCTGAATTGTGCAATGAGTAACCCTGACTTGCCGGGCAGTCGTAAACAGCTGGATAACAGTGTCCCCAGCTGCTATAGCTGAAGCTGGAAGAGGACACTGAATTAAACAACATTATACTTATCTAAAGATAGTGTAGCTACTATACCACTATCGCTATTTGCTTTTTAAAACAAATAATGATGCCAGTATAACAGATACTTGATTGACACCACTGCATCCACATCTGAAGCTAGACTATGAAAATGTTAATTCTTTAAGACAACAAAAAGAATTATACTTTATACAATGTAATTCAGTGGATATTATTTCCCAGACACAACAAGGATATAGCAATAGATAACTTTCCACATGATGACAGATTTGCAAAGAATACACTGTTGGGAGTCATGCCTTCACATGTCAGTTATAGGACTAGAAGCCTAGATGCCTACGACTACAAAACCAGAAACTACCAGAGTCAGAAAATAAATATAACTCCTTTCCAAAGCAGAGAAAATATGGAACAAAAGCTACTGCTAAGGTTATCTATGATAGAGAATATACTTATTAAAGTAATAAGGCACCAAGAGAGATTTACAGACTCTGTAACAGCCCATATAATGTTTAGCAAAACTTGTAACTGATTGCATAAAGCCAAGAATTGCCTTTTTGTTACAAAAAGCGCTATTTGAATTCAAACTCTGTGTCATGGTCTCACCCAGGCTGGCAACTAAGCTCCACACAGCCGCTTCTCACTTCCTCCCAGTAGGATAGGGGAGAGAATTGGAACGGTAAAAGTGAGAAAACTCATGGGTTGAGATAAAGACAGTTTAATAAGTGAAGCAAAAGCCGTGCACACAAGCAAAGCAGAAGAAGGAATTCATTCACTGCTTCCCATGGGCAGGCAGGTGTTCAGCCATCTCCAGGAAAGCAGGGCTCCATCACGCGTAATGGTTACTGGGGAAGACAAACATCATCACTCTAAACGTCCCCAACTTCCTCCTTCTTCCCTCAGATTTATATACTGAGCATGACGCCACATGGCACGGAGAATCCCTTTGGTCAGCTGGGGTCAGCTCTCCCGGCTGTGTCCCCTCCCAGCTTCTCGTGAACCCCCAGCCCTCGCTGGCGAGGCGGGGTGAGGAGCAGAAAACGCCTTGACTCTGTGGAAGCACTGCTCAGCAATAATTAAAACATCCCTGTGTTATCAACGCTGTTTTCAGCACAAATCCAAAATACTGCCCCATACCAACTACTATGGAGAAAATTGACTCTATCCCAGCCAAAACCAGTACACTATGACAGCTGAATTATCAAATAATGCTTCTTAAAGAAGTGAGGCTATATTTTAAAATGTTTTTCTTAAATCAAGATCTGAGATGTCTATACACCTCATTTCACATATAAACCTCAGGCATTTGTAGGCTTTCTAGCAGAGTGCGATATGAGACAGTGGTGTCTACTTTTGGAAAGGAAGTAAGAAAAAGAAATTAGACTTAATTTTTGAATGTGCAAACTGCATTAACACCCATTAATTCTAAGTTTCAGCAATCCTATTTTTCTATATATGCTACAGTAATAGCATATAAAAGCATAATAGGAAAGAATAAGCTCAGAAAAGACAACAACCATGCTGTATTTTGGCAGTGAGTAAATACTCAACAAGAATTAGGTACCGATTTATTGATTTGGATACAAACTCATTTTGTAACTGAAAAGGCAAATTCAATAAGTTGTTTTATCTGCTTTGTGGAATGTTTATAACTGCCAGGCACAAAACAACATTCACAATAAAGCTGGGGCGGAGGGAGTTGGCGGGGGGGGAGAAATCAAAAAATACAAAGTCAAATTTGCAGAAAACTGGAAATGCTGAAATTAAGGTTGCCCGGGCAAATTCCATCTCTTCCATCTTGCTTGTGTGTGTATGATAATGTCCATAATTATATGTAACATTTACCCTCCTGAATCCCAGCTAATTCCGCACAAGGTTGGCACTACTCTTAATCAGCATCTACTCACTATTTTGCTTTTGCTTCATTAATTTCTTTGCTCCGCATTTATTGTACCCTGTTAAAAGCCTGCTTTGAAGATGGTACTGTCAGCTTCCCTCTTGGCTTCTTTTCTCATAAGTGTTTATTACTGAAGTTACACAGTTCTTCACAAGTATTAATTTTCAAAATACTTTTGGTGGCTTTATATAGAGCGATACTGTTCTTATATTACTGAAAGGGAACTGAAGAACAGAAATTGATTTGTTCACTAATTTTTGGTACTTATTATATTTTCTTTGTTTATTTTCGGCAGTGGGAAGTTAATTTGTATAACAAGTTTAAACTGCCAGAGTCTCAGAAATAAACTAATCGACTACATCCATACGGGCTTCCCCTTTCCTGAGCAACGTTTCTAAGCCCTCATCCTTTAGTTCTTCAGCAGTGAGCTACCAACCTACCAGAGTCCAACAGTTTGAATGCAGACAGACTCTGGACAGGGAGGAGCACCCTGGTTTCAGCAAAATTACATTATTCAATACGAGAAGACAGACTCTACATTCTGGAGCCTAAGCCACAAACGGTATCATAAAACTGAAATAGGATGACTGTGACCTTAACTGCTTGGTAAATGCAATAATATTCCAGAAACTAACTTCCTGAAGTGTGAAATGACTGATATGAAACAAGACTGAATAGTAAAATAAAGAAAATAGTAAGACGTACTACGATGTGTTTAATGAGGCTCTCCCCATTCAAAGAATCACTGCCCAGTACGTTTTCTTCATCAGTAATTCCCCATCCAGTTTAAAGAGGAGTTAGAATAAGAAGAGTTTCTTGTTTCCTTGAGTTAGAACTATGCTGTTATAGAGAAAAATTCAAGGATTTTCAGAAGTAACATAACTTGGCCAAAAAGTAATTAGGATTTAAAAGATTAATCAGAGGAAAGTCTAGTCGTCTTGGCTCATTTAATGCATTTACAACCATGAAGACCAGTTTAACGTTGGGGCTCCCCCAGAAAGATGAAAATTGATATTAAAGTGTTTAAAAAAAGGACCACAGAAGAATTTTGTCTTAAAACATACTTGCATCTTCCTGTAGATAAAATTTTGATGTAATATTAATATAATTCATTTTAGGCATTCTTTCTGCTAATCTTCCAAATAAACTGCTTGATTAATTTATGCTTTCCAGGCAACGAACACTCAGATTATCATTTTGGTGTGATTTGATTTTATTCAAGTGCGAACATGCACTTGAATGAAGTATTCCAGTACTTTCTTACAATAAGTAAACGTTAAGTTCATGTACTGGGACTGGCTGGGATGGAGTTGGTTTCTTCATAGCAGCCTGTATGATGCTATATTTTGCATTTGTGGCTGAAATAGTGCTCAGAACACACCAATGCTTTGGCTGTTGCTGAACTGCGCTTGCACAGCATTAAGCCTTTCTCTTTTTTCCCCTCTGTGCCCCCCAGCAAGTAAAGTGGGGATGGGCAAGGAGCTGGCAGAGGACAGAGCCAAGACAGCTGGCCTGAACTGGCCAAAGAGATATTCCATACCTCTAACATTATGCTCAGTCATAAAAAGCGGTGGTAGAGGAAGAAGCGGTGGGGAGAAGGGGGATTGTCTTTCAAGGTGGCCACTGCTCAGAGGCTGACTGGCCATCAGTCTGTTTGTGGCAGGTGGTGAGCGATTGCCTTTGCATCACTATTTCCTCTTTATGATTATTTAATATTTATGATTACTCTCAGATCGTTATTCCATGTATAACTTTCCCTTTTTCCCCACATAAGAAGACAAAACAAACTAACAGTGACCCTGCCTCACTTATTTTGTTCTTTTCCCTACCTACGACACTAAGAAAAAACACCCCCCTCAATTTTACACCCATAACTATACCTATCTTATAGATATTACTAAAAATAATAAAATCATCACTCTCAATATTTTATGGCATTCTTAGATTATATGTTTTCAGTTATGAACACCAGAAATTCAGACAAGCAACTGTTAAAAACTTAAAATAGGAAAACTACACATTTATTTTATGCTGTTGCTTGTCTTATAACTGCGGCAATCTAGGAATAGTTTTATTGAATTTGAACACTACATTAAAGTCAATGAAATCCCAAACCATACTCATTATAAATCTCTGATAAAGAGAGTATAACTTTGAATCAGAGCATATTTTAAAAAAAAAGTTCTGGAAGTCTAACAACTAATACTGACATTCAGAACTTTCAAGTTTTGACTCGTATATAAATGGGCAAAGATTAATGTTCTCAGATAGTCCTGTAAATGGTATATATGAAAATCTGAAGCTAATTCACACTGTCTTTAAACAGAGAGAATGATCATTTAAAAGATTAAGTTATTTCTTGAACACATGCTGAAAATCCTACAAGGGAGTACTAGTTATATAGTAAGTTCTATTTCTGCCAAATAAACTATTAAAGCAGCATATTTTATGATAAATACAAATAGCAAAGCATATGACAGAACTATAAATACTTCTCAACAAGCCAGGAGGTTGGCTAAAACTACAATCTATCCTAACTAATCCTGTATCACAGATATTGCTGGATAAAGAAAAGTTCTGTGTTGTGCTTTCTTTTCTCTTTTTTTAAATTATTTAAACGCTAAGGCATTCTAAGGAACAACTAGATAAGGAATTCTATACAAATTGCTGATAAACAAGAAGCGTGCAAGAACAAGGTTAGCAATCTGCATGACAGCCAGCTCTCTGTGCCATACATGACAAGAACTGGTGACCTAGGACCAGACTCGCAATACTGGCTTGAAAGATCTTTAAACTACAGAAAGGGCAGGTTTGAAGCAAAGCTTTGAACTATTTCAGTTGGAAATAATATTTCTTCTGGAGGACAGTAACTAAGTCTTAGAACTCATGCAACTTAAATGAAATAAAACCTCTGTTCATGAGACTTGGATCAAATCCTTATCCTTAATACTACAGAAGCCTGCAAATCTATGGGTAGTACTGCTATGTGAAAGAAGTGAAAGTGGAGAAAACATCTACAGTACCTACTTAAGATCACAGAATTCAAAACACCTTGGTCAGGACAGAAGAAGTAGGAGAGTGTGATACTGCAGTTCAGGAATTAAAACTATCATTGAGTTGAGAACAGAGTTCTGCTATAACGATAAATAGTAATTTGTCATACATCTCACAAAGTGGGCAGTTAGAAGGTAGTAAAGGATCCTGCTAATTGAAATACAAGCTTTTTTCTTAGGATCATATACTTGAACTTACATTCACAAACACAGTGAAAAGTAAACCGAAGTGTTGGTTAATCTGAATTGACTAAAACTTTGATATATAACATTTTATATTTCAGTTTTGTATGGTGTTTTTCCTGTTTTTCTTAATAATAAAATACACCAAATATCTGCTTTGATACTTTACAGCAGGAACAACAAAGTACTTGGTGGGCCGGGAAGTCCATTATTATCAATAATATTCAGGCTTTTCAAAAGTTCTCCTGTTAAATGTGATATTCTGCTTGCTTTCTCAGTATATATTTAAACACAAATTCTGTCTCCAAAAGCTCGCAATCTGGAGAGGGAAGAACTGCACAAAACATGGAGGGGGTGGGGTGGGGGAAGTATTATTTAAACAAAGTCCCTAAACACAGTGTCCTATAAATTAATGAGCATTCACTGCCTTTTTCCTTGTAGGCATCATAGCAGAGGCTAAACATGAAAAGGAATCTGGATGATGTGGTTTCAGTGCTATGAAAGAGCAAAGGCAAAACATCTGTAAATGTACAAAGATACTATGCAAAAGGGAAAAAAAAGAGCTTAAGATGTCAGAAGAAAGGTGGTTGAAGCAATGAAGCAGTGCGCAATTATACTGAAGATGGAAAAAGAATTCTGAATACTGAAACCTAATGAAGTTCAACAAGGGCAAGTGTAAGGTACTGCACCTGGGGAGGAATAACCCCATGCACCAGTAGAGGTTAGGGGCTGACCTGCTGGAAAGCAGCTTGGTGGAAAGGGACCTGGGACTTGTGGTGGACAACAGGATGACCATGAGCCAGCAATGTGCCCTTGTGGCCAAGAGGGCCAATGGCATCCTGGGGTGCATCAAGAGTGTGGCAAGCAGGTCACAGGAGGTTCTCCTCCCCCTCTGCTCTGCCCTGGTGAGGCCGCACCTGGAGTACTGTGTGCAGTTCTGGGCTCCCCAGTTCATGAAGGACAGGGAACTGCTGGAGAGGGTACAGCAGAGGGCTATGAACATGATTAGGGGGCTAGAACATCTTTTTTATGAGTAAAGGCTGAGGGACTTGGGTCTTGTTGGTCTGGAGAAAAAAGACTCAGAGGGGATCTCATTAGTGCTTATAAATACTTAAAGGGAGGCTGCTGGGAGGATGGGACCAGTCTTTTTGCAGTGGGGCCCAGTGACAGGACAAGAGGTAACGGGCACAAACTTGAACATAGGAAGTTCCATCTGAACATGAGGAGGAACTTCTTTCCTTTGAGGGTGGCAGAGCACTGGAACAGGCTGCCCAGAGAGGTGGTGGAGCTTCCGACTCTGGAGCCATTCCAAACCCACCTGGATGCCATCTTGTGCAACCTACTGAAGGTGACCCTGCTCTGGCAGGGGGGTTGGACTAGATGATCTCCAGAGGTCCCTTCTAACCCCTGTGAATCCATGATTTGATATGATGGCACAAAAAGCAGAAAACGTAGAGAGACAGTGATAGGGATGATTAGGAAGATGAAAGACATTAGCAGCTATGTTGCTGATAACATGGAAGAGATACACAAAAGGTTGGAAGGAAGGTAACAAGGAAAATTTTTTGTATTGTGTTCACACACACAACAAGCTGGATTTCATAAACAGAGTTGGAGCATAATTCCAGCTGGAGAAAAATGGTCCTTGGACATGGTTATGGACGTACAATTGAAAGAAAAACTGTAGTCAGCTACGATCCTGCATAAACAGAAAAAGAGTAGTAGTATCAGCAATGAGAACAGAGTGCGTTTTCCTGGATTACCAGGAAAGATAACTGTGAAATTCAGTACTCAAAAACAACGGTAAAATGATAGAAAGGTATCCAGGAAAACACACTGGGATGGCAAAAGTCTGGATTGATGGAAACATTTGCCTTCATCCATCTGCTGAAAATAATAGCTGACATTGTGTAAATGACAGGCAAGAGTATATATCAGGGAAAAGCCAGGGAAAAATTACTATAGTACAGTGCAGCAATGTTTAAAGGGATACAGACTAAGGTAAAAAATAACCTGTGGAAATTCAGTACTGACAATGAGATTTTTAAGAGGCAAAGCTGTTAGAAAGAAAGAAAAGTCAGACTATTATTCAGACTAAAGGGAATTAGAATACCCTGAATATATTCTGTCCGTTAGAATGGTTTTTCAGTATGTGGAGCATGGCCTAGCTTCTTCAATTATAAAATTAATCTTGAAATGTAAATAAAAGTCCGTATGTGCATATATTAACAGAAAATTTATACCTATCCAGACCAGAAAATGAGATCAAATGCATCTTCCGTGCTTAAAAGTTTGATTTTATTCCCTGGTCTAGGTAGTTATGTTATTTCTAATTCATACTATCATTTGATGATTCTATGTGTCCTTTAATGTCAAACAGAATTCTATGTGATCCATTCTCACAAACTATTACGGATTAAGGTACGATCTTCCTAGAACTCTTATATTTATTATTAATGGTTTTGGTTTTTTTTTTTTTTTTTACAATAAATTATAATTTATTTGTTCTTAAAACAAACTTAATTAATAAATTAGGAAAAACAGAGAACCTAACTATGCAATTTTTCTCCCCCCAAATACCCGATGTTCAGGAATTTAAACAGTAACAACAAGATTTTCAGACCCATTGAACATCTGCAATCCCTACAGAGACTATGTGGTAAGAAGGATATGAAGTCTAGATCAAGTAGCATAGAAATGACCAATCTTATATCTAAGATGTCTTAAACTTCTGGACATGAAACTAATTATTTTCTTTATTTGGATGCATGTTCTCTGCTCTACCATTTTATTCAATGTTCTGTTTAAATTAAAATTCTGTGATTCGGTTAATGTGTGGTCAAACTAATAAAAAATAATTTGTATCCCAATACAGCCTCTTACAATCAATATTTAATCAGTCAGAAAATACAGAACAATCCTTACAATTCCATACTTCGTGCAGGTGGAATGGAAGTATAAAACAGAGTCTGGGAATGGTAAGTTTTCTTCCCTGTAATCACCAGCAAAATTATTAAGTAAGACCTAGTGAAGGGTTTCTGGTCTATGTAGAGTCAGTTACAGGACACCAGGAACTAGGTAAAGATAGGCAAACAGGCTATAAACAGAAAACACAGAGAGATGAGGTGATGAGCTAAAGAAGGTCTGTCCCTCATCCGAAGGTCAACACCGAGAAGTGGTAAATCCAGAAGTATTTTTCCCTTACTCATCATCTTTCCCCCTTTCTTTCCATATATGAAGTCAAACTGACCACAGAAGATGATAAAGTAACTTCTACAATAGACTTCCAGTCTTGAAAACAAATTTAAAATGTAACTATTTCAGTATGAGCTGAATATTACACCACTTGGCTATAACATGGAATTTATTGAGTGCTGAAGAAAAAAGAAGTAATTAAAAATTATAATAATAAAAAAAAATAAAAATTAAGCAATGCAATTATGTCAGCAAATACAAAAATAACTGAAGGGGGGCCCAAGAGCAAGGGGGAAAAGAACCCCCTACCATCAACTCCATCCTGCTCCTGGCAACGTATGGTGATGACTCACATTACCGTACACAGAAGGGGTGAACCTAACACCAGAGAAAAGACTGGGTAGCAGAAGTTTGTGTATATTGCTTTTAATTCCATCGTTACTAAGAGAAAGCCATAATAATTACATGTTTTGGATGATAATTGTTAGTATCACTGTAACTGGACTAACAGCACTAAAAAAATAAGCAGTCTTACCAAAGTAATTAGACTAATAATAAATTATTGGGTGTGGGTGTGTTTATTTAGTCTACATAAATTGCACAGGTTATTTAATCTGCTTCCCTGCCTTTGAGGCTTGGTTGTAATTTCGACACAACATCTTGAAGATAATTTAGTCATGTTGAAAATTTAATCACACATTATCCTTGTATATTATTTTTCAAATAAGTGGTTGCCTGACTTCAGAAAGAACAATGAAAAACTGCAGATTGCTAGCATACTGATATTGGAGGACAATAAACAAATGGGCTGTGTACAAAAGCAGTCAACTTTGTTGATAAATCTGTAAGAAATATTTACCTACAAGAAACAATAAGAAATTTGTACAGTCCCATTATTTGTTGTATACGCATAAGACTCAATTAAAATGCTAAAGCAGACGCTCTGCTGTTTCTCTAAGAATCTCTACAAACAATTTTTAGGACCAACCCTTCCCATGTATTCCAGTCCTTACACTGAAGTAATGCTAGATTACCCAGATTTTGAGATGTGAAAACACAATTTGGATGGAAATGTGTTGTAATTCATTCAGTGACATACACAAAACAGGTTGTGTTGGTGGGATTATGTGTTCGGTGTGTTTCGTGTTTGCACCTTGCCCTTTCAATGAGCCTGACACAATTAAAATTCCAACGCTTTTGCTACTAAACTCTGCTATATGCTTGTGCTGATTTCTACTTAAAAATACTTCAAAACCACTTTAGAAGAAACTAGCTAATCAGAAGGAAAGGATACTTATGTAAGACAACTAAACTGACACAATGAGGCAGTTCCTCAAAATACATATATTTTAGTTTATAACTGAAGAATAGAGTTTGTTACAGAAAATAAGGTTTTTACTAAGTATTTCAACCTTATTCCCCATTAAAAAAGCTGTGATGAAACATTCACCCATCCCTAGTACGTATTTAACTCAAGTTTCATCTCACATTTCTACTATGGTTTCCATGCAATTCAGGACTTCGTGTTACAAAACTGGAAAGCAAGCACTAAACAAGCATTAGTAACCTTTTCAGCAGCTTTTATTCCCATTCAAAAATAATAAAGCATGTCTCAAATTGACTGGTGGGCTTAGTTGAGAGGTTCTGCAAGAGACTACTGTTCTCTTGCACTGCTGTAAAATCAGCTATACCTTTGCTACTCCTGACATAACAGTTTGTTTTTTTCTTGTTCTTTTCCTTAAAGGCAGATTCTCTACCTCCTTTAGACAACTCACTGTATTGCCTAAACTATCTTTGCGGTTAGAAGTACTTCTTAATACATAACCTGAACCTCCAATGCTATAATGCACTTGCTTTACTTCTGTTTGTCCTTCAGACACATTATTGCTTGGACTAAACAACCACAGTTCATTGTCTTTCCTTGTACACCACTTTCCATCTTAATGCTTCCCGTTGCTCCTAGTCTGCCTTTTGTTCATCCACATCTCTAAGTAGAATTAAAAAAAAAAAAACCAAAACAACAGAACAAGCACAGCTTTTGAACACTTACTGTAGCTAAGCAGAGAAAAGTTACCTCACTTGTCTATTCGGGCATATCTGTGTTTTTTGCAATATTCTGTTACTGATTTATGATATGCTTAGAATCAGTTGTTTTTATCAGAACAAATTAATTTAAAGACTGGATTCCACAAAATGGCTGGAAAATATCTTGTCCTTGATGTAGTCATTAGAGTACTTACCCTGTATCTGATAGGGCCAACTTTTTTTTTTTTCCTCCTTAGCCTGAGTCTAGAATCTGTTGACAACTGTTATAATCACATTACTCTAACGATCGCTCTCTTCTTAGTAACAATCCAGTTTGTATAAATTATTAAAATTTTGTTGGAAAAAAATTAAGTCATTTCCCATCAGTACCCTTAACACCAAGATTCTTCGTCACAAGAGAACTTTTAATATTACCAGAAAATCCATGCTGCTCCATCAGAAAAGACTGAGGACCATTTTAAGATAAACCTTGCAAGTTAGGACTTCTGTCTGCAGGTTTGAGTCCTAGATTTAAAATATTCCCCAATTTAGATTGCAGAATCCAGAGAAATAGCATTCTGAAACAACAGGTGAATAAGAATAGGTAGGGAAGCCACTGAAAAAGTTTTAAGATATAATTTATCAGTTTTCTGAGGAATCCTTCATGTCAGGGTTGCTTATGATAACAACTAGGCAAAATGACCCAGAAGGTCCTTTCTTCCCCTGTGCTTTCTTAACATTTTACACTTGTGTATTAAGGCACATATACCTTCCCAAATATTTTCTTATAGTGCGACTCTATATTTGTTACAGAGGAAGGTTTAACTTATAATAACCTCATGAGCCATACCACGGTGGTACTGAAGTACCCACAGTCAAGCACATCCTTCACTAATTCCCTGGATTGGCACTCATATTCAGCAAAGCATGCTTTGCTTATAACAAAACAAATATCATTAAGTAGGAGCTATTATACTGCTTCCTTGATCACACTGTAGCAAAAAGCATTAAAGAAATCAATTTTCAAGACAGTCTAAGGAACCTATTACTGTCAAAACCAAAAGTGATTATTTTAATGTGAGGAAAAAGTGTCGTATCAAACTTGGTAGTTGCAGAATTTTAGTTTTCAAGTGTGACTAGCATTGTAGTCTTTATAGTACCTAAGTTTATACATTTGACTTAGTATTCTGGTACAAACACTTCATGTTTTTCAAAACAGCTACCACACATCTTTCAATAAGCAACACTTTGCTCTATTGATACACTCAATAAAATAAATGGGACTAAGAGCGAAGTAGCTTGCTGCAGAGATCCATCTCTTGCTATCAGGGCAAAGGAAATGAAAGTGTAAGAAATGCCACAAAGTTGCTTGAAAATAACTCCTCTTTTATCTAACAGCCCGCTCAATAGAACACTCATCTCCTAACTGATAGCTTCAAGTTCCTTCTCTACAGTCCAAAAGGATTAAAAATCATAACCTCCACTTTTTTGAGGAGTGTTATAACCATAATGATCAAGGGACTAATCTCCTTGCAGATAGCTCAGCATGGCAAAAGACTTTGAGAAGATATCGGTTATGTTGGCAAATGGGAGAAGTCTTGTAAAGGGGATAATTTCAAGAGAAATCTTAAAACCAAAATTTACTGCATCATTTTGAGGGATGATAGTGTGTTTTCACGTATCGCAAACTTCCTGTAGTATCGCTAAACTCCTGATCACTGAAGGACCATGAAAGCTATGTATTTGTGAATCAACAGACTTTTGTAATAGGGCAATTTGAGAGACTGATTGGAGAAGGGAGTTTTAGAAAGCGGAGTTTAGTATCACAATTCAGCCCTTTAAAAGCACAGCATCAGGGTCATCTCTGTCATCAAATCTTTCTCAGTCTACAGCTCTGAGGATGCAGGGTGGATACTGGGTGGCTACCTGCAGTTGTGTCCACACAGGAATCCCGGAGGGGAATTCTTCAATCCAGGTTCTGTGCTCAAACTGGGGAACACACAGCTACACACTTTTACAAACAGAACCCAGGAATGAAAAAATCCCTGCAAACATTCTTTAGGAAACTGGTAGAAGACTGATAAGCAAAGTGGTGAAGCAGAGAAGCCCATATGTTCCAAAAGGATATCAATAACTTGCTAGGCATGAGGACCTCCAGTGAAAGAGAAGTTGACCAGCTGGAAAGGAATGCAGGAGAACCAGACATGAAGGATGAATTGGACATGCTGCAGAGAAGCGGTTGATTAGGGAAGTAGCCAGTGGTCCAATCCCCAATAGCAAATAAAGAACCTATCCCGGTGCTAGCGAAAAAGAAGCTGTACAACCTTAACAGCAAGAATCATGACTCTAAGTAGATTTGAGACTCACCGGCTATCTGCTTATTACTTCATGCAGCTCATTTGTAATTACAGTAATAACATAACAATCTAGGGAGAAAAAGAGATGGAAGAATTCAATTTCGTGTAGTACATCTTGTTGAGGAAGAGCAGTAAGGGAGCATGGATGAGTACACTTGTTCTGAGGTTCAGACCAGAAGGGAGAAAGAACTGCCAAGTGACTGCAAAGGATGGTTATAAATTTAAAACAACATTGCCACTTTGGGATTTCCCTCCCAGACCAGAAGGATCGAGTAGATGATGTATTTGTGAAGAGTAAACCAGAGCACAGACCTCAGTGATAACGTAGGTTACTGACTAACATCCTTTGTGAATGCAGCAGGAGATAGGCTGAAGAGGAAGCTCCTGAAATGCTTTCATGAAAAGAGTTATGAGGATAGGGGCTGCTTAATATTTGCCTCTAATTAACAGAGAAGAAAGAGCTAAGAATGTGAGGATTAAGTGGTAATGTAGTTGAAATTCGTCACAAAAGGACAGAATTCTCCAAAGTTAGATTAGAAGGAAAATAACTCAAACTAAAAGCAATGTATTTCAAGAAGACAAACTTCAGTAAAAGGACTCTTAGAGAAGATTTCCTGGGAGACTTGCCTAAGGTGAAAAAGGAATTGTAGTGAAATGGTAGCTCCTTAATGAAGCAATTTACCCAAAGGAGAAGAAAGGCTTCTGACAGATACTGAAGAATATTGACATTTTTGATGCTTTTTTTTTTGCTTTTTAAATTTCTCCTTTAGTCAAAAGGTCAACATAAATTGGGTCTCTGTTTTAATTGGTGTACAAGTGATAAAGGATTAAGATCCTGCAGGGAAAGGATGAATGCATTTACGAATGCTTATATAAGCTAGGTATTTTCAAGCCAGCTGAGTAAAATGAACTTCATCTTAAGGTACCCAAAATCTGCAAGCCATGAATTATAGCTGTAAGGTGTCTACAACAGTTACATAGCTCAAAGCGGTAGAGTGCAGCAATCCATTTCCCCACTTACTCCATGTTGGCTCAGACTGTGGGGCAGTTTTTCTGCATGTGAAGGGGATTCCTTTTGGATGAAATTAAATCAGAAGGTCTGTTCAAAGTGCAGCAACAGTCTCTAAAAGGAACAGAAAGGTCCCAATCAATGTGTGATCTGCAGCACAAGTCCCACAGCAAGTATCAAGTGCACGCGCACCAACAGAATGCTCTCAAACCACAGAGACCTCCTATGTTCTTCTGCTTCTTGTGCCACTTAAATGGCTAAAGGTCTCAAGGTCACAAACCAGCTCACACAGATGCCCTCCGCTTCTAGCTAGGGCATTCCTTTATATGACACCAAGACCTCCCATGGTTCAATGTACTTTTTTTTTTTCCCCTTCAACTACTGTATTCCTTTTCAATACTTTTCTGAATTGCTTGTCCCACCAGACGGTTTTTTTCCTTTTTTAAAATTAATAATGATTCCCCTTTTCCATCTTTCTTTCCCAATCAACTTCTTTGGTCTCACGGAAGATTCAAGATACTACAGCCATTATGCCAGATCATGGTCAAGGGTTTCAGCTATGCCCCCTTGCATCGGTAAACTCTGCGCGTACTGCCAGTCATCCCCAGGACTTTGCACTTCCATCTGTCCAAATTCTGAACATCCTCTCATTTACTCTGCCTCTTCCTCATACAAATGAAGAACTGAGAGGGTGGAATTCATTATTTTTGTGGTGCCAACTTGATCATTTGCCCCTGCCACAAGATTTAAGACACATTTCTTCCATTCTGAGCCTTTATCTGGCCAATACCCAAATTCAGTCAGGAAGCAGCAGGCACCATGTGTTACGTGTAAGTGAACAGGAATAAAAATAAGACTTGCTCCCCGGAAAAAGAGCATGAAAACACCCATCTGCTCCTGTTGTTTCCACTAAATGGACAAAAGGATGCTGTGGCGCTTGCTGAAGCAACTTTGAGAATCCTACAGGCTTTGAAAGCAAGAGTTTGTAGGATAGCTTTCTTTTGGCTGAGTAATGTGCAACAGGGATATTTAGTCCAGAGGACCCGATTAATCATAAAATAAATAAATAAATATGTATACCTATAGTTTAGCTTTTAGGTCCTTGGTATAAATTGCTTTTTTCTACTAATCTGTTCACGTTGCACCACTTTAGTTTTTGCTGCGTGGCTCACAATTACACAGCCTACGAGCACAGTCTATGAAAACCCATAAAGGATGGATGAGAGCAAACTGTAAAGGTGAAAACTAGAAAGGCAGAATTGGTATTTATCTTTTACAAGGCAAAACAGAGGCAGTAAAGATCAACTTACCTTGAACTTTTCCAAAAATACCATGAGCTCTATACCAGAATAGATAATCAAACAAGCTATTTGTAGGCAGCTGGAAGATGCTGATGAGATCAATGAGACGCAAAGCAATGAAAAAGCCAGTAACAGGTTAAAAATGAAATAAGGGGAAATGCAAATAAGCATTAAATAATAACTCAAAAAACAGACCAACAAGGAAGGGCTAAACTTGATGACGTTGTTCAGACTGGAGAAGAGAGATTAAGGAGGCACACAGTAATAACCTTAAAGTATGAAAACACTTTCTTCATGCCCACTGATAATTAAACAATAAACTTATAATGTAGAAACTGAGAATCAAGTGGGTATTAGTAGAACATTGTGACTCTAAGAACCGGACCAGAGAGATTTTTCATGCTTGTGCAATAACCATTCGAAAAGATTCTTAAGAACATTTTGGACATACATGTCTCAAGAATGATGTGCAGTTTAATCTGTGTTTCAGCAGAGGATGAAAAATGTGGCTTTTAGAGTCTCCTCCTGTCATTTTGTCTATAATTATTTTTAGATTTCCATGCAGAGACTATTAAACACAGTATGTGTCTTCACAAGGTGCAGAATTGGATTTTTGTCTCATCTTTGTTGAAGAAGTCCTTGTACAAAATGCATTTGAAGATCTTTTAAGCCCACTTTATAACACTGCAAATATCTAAGCCACACAATTAAAAAAAAAAAATCAAAAGACACAGTAGAATACATTGGAATTTATGCTCTTTCTTATTGTTTTTTTACAGAATATACTTTTTTCCTATGGTTACTGAATTTGCTGAGTTTTACTGAGTATATTTCTAGATAAATGGAAACAAGAATGCTGTTTTCAAACAATATCTTACAGAAGTCCAAGTGCAGCATACCTGTATATTTTCCCAGATGGCTTTTACTAAAAAAAAAATAAAACCAAGATAAAATCAAAGTTATGAGAAAGAAGGAAGATTTTAAGGGATGAAGAATGCAGTACATCTGAATTTTCAGTTATTGCCCTTTTAGCTGTTGTAAACATCACAGTTTGTCCTAACATTTTCCTTGAATCCAAATAGAATCATTATATTTAACATATGATCTCAATTTCAACATTTATCGCCATTTTCATTAATCAGCAAAATTAATGTACACTTAGTAGGTTTCAGAACTATGCAAGTGTTTTGCCTTGACTGTTTCAGGATTATGACAAAATTACTGTCTTGATCAGCAGTAAACATTGACAAAGTTTTATTGTATTGCAAGAAAACAAAGTACCTGTTCCCAGTCTTAATAACTAACAATCTGGGAGGGGGACTTTTTTGGCAGAAGTAGTAGAGTAATGGAACAAGCATAATTTCTTATTGTGCAGGTAGTAAGGCAGTTTCGAGACTACCTACACATAAGGTGTTCTGCAGTCCAATTAAGCATGCAGTAAATTATTCACATCAACACTTTCACACATTCATTTGCTCATATTCCTCATCACTCACAGTAGAAGGATGAGCAGGGTCTTTGTTTAGGTACAGGATGGAAGATAAAAGAAAGAAGGTCCTGAAAACTGGGTTGACAACAGATCACTGACTGAAAACAGTAAAGATGAGTTGGGATGTGGTGACTCTCCAGGCAGTAGTGACAAGCTTTGACTGATGAATTCAGTTAAGCAGATGCAGCGCAGTCTATCCCGAGAACACCGATTCAGGATAAGTGTCAGTTTTAGCAAGAAAATTAGGTTCTATAATGATAAAACAAAAAAGTACAAAAATATGCGTATGAGCACAGACCCTTAGAGAGATCAAAGTGAGAAAACAGGAGAGATTTAAAGGAGGAGATGTTATGGGTAAACCACTCCTGCTGGCACAGGCAGGACATGCTATGGCATCTGAAGAAGTAAAATAGCAGAGACATTTCTCTCTTCACCTTAAGAGACAGGTATCTCATTCCATATGCTGAGAGAGGCTTGGGAATGAAGAAAGTGAAGGCTGGGGTGGGCAGGGGAAGAGAAAAATCAACCAATTCAACTCTGCATTTCTTGGAGAAAAATGATTTGGAAATTTTATTCTTTGCGTACTCTTTCCGCAATGTGAACTACCATACATTTCCTTTGATCTATCAGCATCCTTCACTAGAATCACAGTTTAGTCACCTGTCTTGTCATTTATTTTTTTTTTAATTTTGTTTTTAATCTCTGTGAAAGAAACTCAGCTTTTTACAAGGAGGTCAGACTAAATGTTGTTATGGTAATTTCCAACTGTATTTTCTGTGTACAGAGGTTTCCTGAATGTACAAAAAAGGTATACAAAGAAAATTAAAGTGATGGAGGGAGAAAAAGGAAAAAATAATATGACCTAAGGTAATCACAAACCTTTAAAGTCTTAAATACATGATCTTCACTATCTGCAACATGAGGGCATTTTGTTCCACTGAACTAGAGAAACTTAAAAAATTATTTTACAGTGAGCCTGGCAATTGTTCAAACTCTGTCTAATGATTCACTAAAGAAAAATAAAAAATGGAGAGAAATACATGTCAAGTCACTTCTGAAGCATCTAAAACAGCCTTCCATACCTATTTTTCCAGGCATATCATCTTAGGTATACCTCAATTTAAAAGCAGCAGCACTCACAGGTATAGTTTTTCAAGGCTGACTTAGTTCTTCTATCTTGGTTCAAAGGGAAAATACTTCTTCAGAAGAATGTGCACAGACTTAACCAGAAAAAAAAAAAAGATCCTTAGCATCCTACAATCTCTACAGGTTTGAAATGTTCAACAAGTATTCATTCGTTGGGTTGTTTCCTTTAATTTAGAAGTGTCATGAATTTCTGAATTTCACTACTAGTAGCATTCTTTATGACCACCAGTAAGAGAGCCTCATCTGGAATTTAATAGCCACATTTTGGTAATGCAATTTTGACTGTATTTTTGGTGGGGAAGAAAGATGCAGTGTGAGAAAAACAAATAAAATAATCAATTAAAAAAGTGAAAGGAAGAGGTTCTTCACCATTAACTCCATCATGTGTTTAAGAACAGAACAAATGATAAATTATCCCCAAACACACATCATAAGCAGGAATTGTATCTGATGTCCTATGAAGTCAATTGGAATCCTTCTTTTGATTATATTTATAGTTCAGAAGCTATTTGCATGTATGCAGAGGATCAAAAATTTCTGCTTTGAGTGAAGATGAAGATCTGTTGGGACATGCAAGTTTTTGGACTTACACATTTGCAATGCATATGGAAGTACACTTGCATAATAGGTCATCAGCAAGATGTTGATGGAAAAGGAAAAAGGAAAAACAGGGTAACAAAAAAAAAAAGCAGATTTCAGTACAGCCATTCTCTTTTGGTAGCACTACTTCCAAATTAAGTGCATTTAGGGAGAGTCAGTTTTCCAGGAAGGTAAAATAACTTAGCAATAAACACTTTCTCAGAATTAAGAGTCAGTAGAAAGGAGGAAAAAAAAATAATTATGTAAGTCATCTGCATGCAAACACCGTTCTGCCCTAACTGCATGTTATGTGCTTTATACCAAAAACTCTATGTACGACTACAGCAAATAATCCACATTTTTTTCAAAAAGTAAAAAAGGATGTAGTGCAAGTACAGAAATTTCAGATCCCTACTGCTGTCTTGTAAGCAGTATAGACAACCTAAAGGGTACTTCTACTTCCCTCTGTTGTCTTATTTTTCCCACCTGGTGTTTTGAAAAAACAGCACCAGTAGTTTGAATCTTCACCAGTGATAAAACACCTCTCCCTTGCACTACTGTGACACAGTGAGTACTGTGAGATTCATTATTAAAGTAGTAAAAATATTCCTATAGAACAAGTCTAACCTAAACAACAAGTTATGATCTTTTAGCTGAGGTCTAATTTAGACTGAAAGAGATCATATTTTTTTAAAAGAACAATTTTTATTTAAACTCTGAATATTAAATTTTATTTCTAATCTAAGTCTATTTTATTTGTTTGAAATCCATCTTGAAAATTTTAACCAAGAGGGCATCTGGGAATTTAACCGCATAACAAATGTAATTCCATATAAATCAGAACCAAGATGTTTATAACAATAAAAAAGTTCTATTGGTGACATTAACACCTTGGCTAACAGCCTAGATGTTTGAATAAATGGTCTTGTCATGGACAAAGGATGCTTCTGCAGAACGCTGGACAATTTGTGTACTACAATCATTTTCAAACAAGGTACTGAGTCTAAGCTGTCTCTTCCGCCCTCAAATGTTTTCATAATTAAAAAGCAGCATGATTGACTCCTGCTAATCCTTCAAAACAATGGAAGAAAAATATACGTAAAATTGCTCAATTACCAGTCAATCCATTAATATATAAAAAATGACTAATTTATTTATGCTTATACCTACAGAGGCAGGGATTAATTAAATGCTGATATGGCATTTATACCATGTATAAGCAGTGTTTTCCTTGACGCTAAGCGTTTTTTCAGTTGTTTCCTCAAATTTTATTTACAGAAAAAGGGTAAACACCACCCCCCACCCCCATTTTACTAACAGGGCATGTTAACTGCCTAAACATCAGTAAACTACTGCTATACCTCAGGCAGCATTTTTAAGAGTCTTTCAACTGACTTTATAACTTACAGCTGTGTTGCTTTGAGATTTGTTTTAGATGTGAAGAACTTCAATTTGTGAAAGTTCTTCTGTTTTCCCAGCTGTTTAAGTTGGTCTCATTAAAAACAATACTCCTTCTTATAAAGCTGGCCATTTTTATAATTTATGGCAGTTTATACGACTGCACTGTTTCACAACTGACAAAGTGAGATGAGTGGGATTATGACTAATCTATTTGTACATCAGCAAAAGACTCATCCATGTTACTTGGCGAGTAGAGTCAGGTTACGCAAAAGTTACCTCTGAAGAACTGGAAAACTGCATTTATGCTCTAAGTCTAATTTAAGTCAGCCAGTAAGTGTAATTTGACCGAGCAACATTGTCTTATACCTATTTCTTTGTTCATATGTAAAAAAAAACCTTGTGATTTAATGCGGCAATTTGACAACAAAGATTATATTCTTCACTGATTCAGACTGAGTTTCTTAATTTCTAGCTATGGATCACCTAGCCAGAATTTTTACTCTAGACAAATCTCAGATAGCATTGGTCATTCAGGCAGTCTTAAGAAGCATACACTCTTTTAAAGAAGAAAATTAACTTACATTTTTAAGTACGTACATGTAGACTAAACGTATACATTAGTACACACTTTTCTTTGTAGTTCCCTCATTCATTCTATTCTTGTTGAGTGGAGTAGAGTAGAATATTCTAGTTGGACGGGACCTACAACAATCATCTAGTCCAACTGCTTGACCACTTCAAGGCTGACCAAAAGTTAAAGCATGTTACCAAGAGCATTGTCCAAATGTCTCTTAAACACTAACAGGCTTGGGGCATCAGCCACCTCTCTAGGAAGCCTGTTCCAGTGTTTGACTACCCTCTCAGTAAAGAAATGCTTCCTAATGTCCAGTCTAAGCCTTCCCTGGTGCAGCTTTGAACCATTCCCATGTGTCCTATCACTGGATACCAGGGAGAAGAGATCAGCACCTTCCTCTCCACTTCCCCTCCTCAGGAAGCTGTAGAGAGCAATGAGGTCACCCCTCAGCCTCCTTTTCTCCAAACTAGACAAACCCAATGTCCTTGATTGACATTCCTTCCAGCCCTTTCA
>VYXH01000457.1:271383-324801 GCA_013397275.1 Burhinus bistriatus | reverse complement strand
AAAAAAAAAACCAAAACCAACCAGAACCAAAAAAACCAGCAAAACAGAACAAAACCCAAAATGCACGACAAATTTGAATTTAGCTCAACTGATTTTCAGCTACAGTAAGATTCCTAGTACTGTCACTTAGAGACTAAAATATGAGCGTCTTACGCAAAGAAAAAAACCAAACCAAGTAAAACCAAACACCAACAACTTTAATAAAAGCTAAAAGGACCATTCAAAAAAGCTGTCTTTCCTTGCCATTTTCACAAGAACTGTAATGCCGAAAGTACTCTGTTCAGCTGACCATCCTAGTTTGGAACACCTAAAGGAATTCCATTTCTAACTATGGCACCGATGAAAGCTGTACCCGTCCTACAAAACACACACAAAAAAAAAAAATTACTATTTTGCTATAGTACATAATATCCTGCATGTAGCATAACAGTTCAGATTACAACTAAGTTACTTAATTTAGCTACCAAATTTAGGCAACAACATATGAGGCTAAAATGAAAACCAGAATTCAAATTGCAGTTTCTAATGCCACAAAGAATACAACAAAACACTCAAGGCCAGTCAATAGCCTTCCCCCTAAACACACCCCTCTCATCTTGAAAGTAGCAACATTAAAGCAACACAGACAGATTTAATATTTAAACAAATATAGTTATAAGCAGATAGAGGTGGTATATGAAAATAATGCAGAGAGTATCGAAGTGAAGAATTTGAAGCCTATCAAATATTAGGATTGGGCCAAATCATTCTCTCAAAGTATTACTTAGCATTTATGTGGCATTTACAGGGAAGATTTCATTCACACATTGAAGACTGAGCTTTTACACAACTTAAAAGCAAACAACTCCCACTCCCCTTCTGAAGCAGAGATCAAAGCCAGAAATAAAAAATAAATAATAGCAAAAGAATATTGAAACACCACACACCACACCAAAGCCACAAGATTTTCATCTTCCAAGCCTCAGCTTTAACTTTTGGAAAAAGTCACCATTACAAATACCAGAAAAGTCCTTGGCCTGTCAGGTACAGGAAAAAGGTGGCAGCAGTTACAGAAAGAAAGCCCAGAAATGAAGCTCGTTAATATAGGAAGACACTATAATGCCATATTTACCAAATGAAAAAACAGTACCACATAAAAACTTCCATAATGATGAAGTACAAACAGAATCATAAAAAAACCTCTGTGGTATCTGCTGAACATTATCCATATTGCACCACTCTGTAGAGCCCAGATATATTTGAAACAGAGAGCAGCAACTGTACGCAAAAGCTTTTAAGTGAACCAGATGTTAAAGAAAGAAAAATTAAAAAAAAAAAAAACAAAACACCAACCCTCCCCAAATGAACAGCAACAATGGAAACAATAAATAATTCAGCTGCCTGATGTTCGACAGTCTCTACTGTTAAATGAAAAGTTAGGGATATGTCAGAAAAATAACCAGCAGTATCGTTTTCTCCAGTCTTGATTTTTCTGGCTCCGCCTTTTAGAGGATACTTTTCTATTTGCCCAAGGTGTTTCTGACATTCAGCTAACTGTTTTCTCGTATGTGTGACGAGCAATGCCCAGCCCTCAGCAAGGTAAGTTTTCAGTGCTCCCTGAAGATAGATTTCTGCCTTCTGTGGACCTTTCTTCCTCCTTAAAAAATATAGAAATGAGTACAGAGTGATATAAGAACCTTTGCAGCCAGGAAAATTCTCTAAACATTTTCAAAAAGTGGTGATGGGAGAGGAACATTGCATATGAATACAGAACAAAATGCAGTGAACCATTATGCTCTTTATTTTGCTGGTAACAGATCAACATATTGGCCTACCTTTACGCAATTCACTTAAGCAAGCAGAACTATAATTAGTGTAAATATACCATGTCAATGAAAGGCTTCATATACAGATCTATCCCAAGTCAGAACAAGCGAGGTGAAGCTACCTCCCACAGATGTGACAAAAGCCATCTCAAGCTTCTGACAGTTAACTAAAAATATGCTTAATCAACAATTTTAAAGCAGGAAAACACTTCAATGAACGTATCATTTTATCATTATGCCCAAACGTGTTTTCCCCAAAAAACACTCAGGAATCTCAAATTCTTCTAAGTAAGAAATATAAAATGCAACTGAAAACCAATGCAGGAGGTTCCTTTAGTGGAATTTAACAGCAGGAATAAACACAAAAAATATATTTGGAAGTTACGAATAAAATCACTGTAATTTTCACAGTGGGGGAAACAAACATCTTGCAATCATAACCTCAAATACAAAACTGATTACTCTCCAAATAACATGTTTTCTGGCTTTTCTTAGGTATATATATACACACATATGTAGTTAAGATAACTATAAACTTTGAAACAAGTCAGAAGCCAGGTTACAAAGCACGCTATAATAAATGCAAAGTTATCTCTTTCCTCCCCCCAGCCTGTTGCCCGTTTCTCCCTAGGAGAAGAAAGGATCAAGGTAAGACCACAACACAGTTAAAGGTAAGAGTACCAAATCATGAGGTGAGAATTAGGGTTTGATATAAAGAGATTGCCGGTGTTAATATTTTTTTTGCTGAAATACAGCCTGAAACTTAGGCTATGTTTACATTTCAAAAAATACTTTTAAAAATTCCTTTTTAAATACAGCACATTTTCCTCAAGGATTATATTCAAACTTTTCAAAGCTAATGCATTTAAGACATTTTAAACATTCATTTACATATAAAACTCTGCCAAGTCCTTTCCCACAAGCTTAGCTGAGCGAATTCTTCCAATATTTGTGTACATTTCAATGGTGGCATGGGACAGATCCTGTTTAAAAGAAAAAAAAACTATTATAAGATTTATATATTTTTAGTATCTATACGGTATTTCACACAAACTCATAGCCAGTAACTAAGTTAGTACAACAAAAAGACCAGAATGAACGACTTTTTAGATTTCCCCTTGCCCCCAGCACACAATATAGAGCAGTTTGTAACAGGTCATCTTCACTTTTTCTACAGTTGGGTCATTATCCCGTATTTGTGTTATAAATAGCAGAAGAAAAAAGCGTATAATGCAACTCAAAACCGCCAAAATAATACACGAGCTGCAGTTTCAAGCACTCCTTTACACTTGAATCCTGCTGTCTTTTTTTGAAAGCACCTATTTCTCAGTGACTATATACCATTAGATTATCACTGCAGCATTGTGTAGTGTATCATTCCAGGATGCACCACAGCATAACACATTTACAACAACATTAGACCTTGCCCCAGAGACTCACAACTAATACTTCAAAACCAAATCAACTACATACAGAACGTGGTACATGATATTTTCACTAAAGCTACACATAATACCATTAAGTATATGAAAGTCTGCAGTATGTAAACATACAATTAAATGCAAAACACTAAATTACAGTCGGACAAAGTATTTTTGCAAGAGTGCCTTAAAGGAATTTTGCTTGAAGCTACACAGTCCCAAGCTGAAGTTTGTCAGCCATCTTTAAGCTTAATTTCCAATGCAGCCACACTCGCTGCATGTCACCTTCCTCACCTTGCCCTAAGCTTGTAATAACAGCAACAAATCTTCCTCACAAAATTAACAGTTACAGCACACACTGTATACCACCACCAAACATTTTTCCTCAAGTATATAATAATCTCTGGCCAGACACATAAAAACATTTCACATCATATTTACATAAAGCAGCCTCTTCTGACTGTCAGCAACCTTCCACAGAAGCTCATTCTCCTTCACTTAGTGTATTAAGAACTACTCTGTCCTTCAAGACAAATTGCTTAAGAGTTTCCAACTGCCTAAATATTTTGCAGAGTATCTGTCAGAAAGCATCTATTCCTATGGGGCAGGAAAATGACCTAAAATGGGCTCCCAAAGCCCATTTTTGATGTTTCTTATGGACAGCCTAGAAAAATCACTTTTGTCTTTATTTAAGAACTCACAACAATACCCTATCATAGACTAAGTGACCACTCCTTAACAGATCAGTATAACCACAGAGAAGTCTTCGACACCAGCTACACATACAAATGAAAAGCAACATTCCCCCAAAATTAAGTTACAAGCGAACACGCTTGTAGAAGATTTGACAGTCTTACAAAAGATTCTGAAGCTGTTGCATGAGACTAGCCATTGAATGAGAACAAAGCCTTTTCTAGTAATAAAAGCTCATCTCTTCTTGCTTTCAATATATCTGAAAAGCTGCATTTTACTTTCCAGACTTATTAAAATTTTAAATGCAAATAAATTACCTTAGCTGTGTTTGGAAATTTTAACTATGTTCTTCTCCACTGAATACATAGATAAAATACAGGTATTCATAATTGTGTATATTTATGTTACAACTACATAGAAAACAATATTTTATAGTGCATCTGATATCTGAATTTCTGTTGCATAAAAGTACAGTCAGAAATACAAACAGGAATGGCAATTTTTTTCATTGGTAAACTCTGCAGATCCCACTTAGTTTCTTAAATTTAGGATGATACTGCTGAATTCAGCAGACATCTTCAGGTGCAAGTTGGAATTGAATATGCAAGAGCAGCTAGCAATTCCGAAGATTTTACTTTTGGTCCAGCTATCCAACTAGTTTTATAATGAAATGAAGTATAAAAATGAAAGCTAGTATCTTCAGACAAAATCTTTTGAGACATTTTTAAAAATGTTTATGAAAAGAAAAAAAGTACCACCTAGGTTTCAGATTAAAAAAAAAAAAATGCTCATTTTTCCTCCAACTTTTCCCCATAAAACTTTAACAACTGTACTGCAAATATAAGAAATTTCAGAGGAAAATTATTTAAGGAAAAAACCCACAAAACCAAAACCTTTAAAACCAAACACACTCTTGTGACAGTCAGGGGTTTTTTGTTTTATTTAACAATCTTTTATAAAAAAACCTCCAGATCATCATTACAATGGCTCCTCAATAAGGGAGCCGTCAGGAAATAAACATGCATATTAAAGAAAACCAAAAATTCTAATGTTTCAATTTATGCCAGCTCCAACCCTATTATCCACACGTGCCACATGTCATATACAAAAATTCAACAGTTTAACTTAAACTATGTAACACCCATTGGAAGATCCAAGTCAAACCATTCAAAAGGAAACTGAATTCACACGCTAATATTCTTCCGGAGAAGATTCAATTAATTCTGACTTTGGGACAGCAGAATATGATAACCGTGACATCTGCTTTTTTAATTACTAAGTATACCTACTTACAAATAATAACCTTTAACTCATAACTGTAAATATTAAAGTTAATCCAAATATTTGAAACTTGGATCCATACAGGGTTCCAGTTGTAAAACAAATCAGCCTTATTGTGTTCAGTGTGTAAGCAATAACCTTTGATAACAAAATACAGAAATACAGATTTACGTTCTCAATGTTATCTTCTAAGATTTGTAAATTTTGGCGCTATTCAATCTTTAATGTAAACATGCAAAACTATTATAAATAACCAAAACTCATACTTACTAAGTAGTGTTTTTCAAAAGCTTCTACAGATGATAAGGCCTCTTTAAGTTTCTTATAAGGGCTCTGTGATGCATTTGCTTTAGAAAAAAGCAGAACAAGAGGTGTCATTTACAAATACATTCCTATTTTAATAACACTCCTCACCCTTTTTCCTTCAGTAGAAAGTGGAGAGAAAACTTAAAATTAATTTTATGTGGAAAATGTCACTAACACTAAGAGATAGACCATGAGTTTCTTCCCCAGGCTCTAAAAGAAGATCAAGAAAGGCTGTTTCACAACTCTCTGTGTGTGCATGCATGAGTGATGTTCAGGGTAGCAAGGCAAGCAGCAATATAGTAACTGTACTAACTTCTCCACACAGTATTTCATAACATTTATTCCACCTAGAAACACACACAATTGTATATTGTGCCAAGAGTAATATTCTTACAGCTCCCCACTGCTGCATTTATAAATCAGCGTGACAGAAGTATACTGTAATTTAAAGACATTTTACTACTTGCTAACAATTTTCCTTTGAAGTACATTGTTTGAAGACCAAGTTTTTTTTTTTTCTTAAGTAGCTTGCTCAATTTAAAAGTCTTCACCAGACCAAATACGTGTCAGTATTTCTAGAAGAAAAAAGCCCCCATTTTAAATAAATACAACAGGCACCATAGCACTGAATTAAGAATCATACATCATCATACCTGCAAAAGCAAGTGAAGCATCAGCCTGTCAGCTAACGCTTGACAGATACTAATTGTTCTAGCATATTTAATGTCTGAAAGCTTCTTCCCTTCAGAAATATCTTTGCTAGTGATAAAATCCACAAGTAGTAAATAAATTCGATTGTTCAGCCACTCAAAGAATATCACTTCAACTCAAATAATATGACTTTGTAGCTCCAGTTGCAGGTTACCTATTTATATCAGATCAAGGATGCTCTATTTCTTTTCCAAATAATTTTATTTTTAATACTTGTCTGAAAGTATTAAAAACTTTACTAAAAAACAGTACTGTTCAAGACTATTTACGTAAATGCTCATAAATGAAGCATTAACAGAAAAACTTATGCTTGCAATAGTAAGGACATGCACTGATAATTTAAAGTACTAGACACATGAACTCATCAGAGATAACAGAGTTCTATCAATGTTTTTATATATATATATATATATGTCGGGATACTTGGAAATTGTTACTACTGATGTATTTTTACGCTGTGTATTAAAGACAATGTAAGCTATTAGATAGAACGCGTACATTCCTGGTAATACCTGTTTCAGGGCGTTCTGCTCCCAACCCTGCTAACAGATCGACGGTTCTGTTAAGGTCTTCTGAATTGGGTCCCTTCTCTGACACAAGTCCACAAAGATAACCCAGAGATTTTAACTATAAGAGAAACCAGATGCTTATTTTCAATAGGCTACAAAATCAATATAAAACTCCTTTTATTCTAGTACATCATTCCTACAAGACAAGACATTTCCACTGGTGTCATATTATATTGCTTATAAGATCTGTATTAAAGTTGCTTCATGGGAAGAAAGTAGAGAACCTCTCAAAAGTAATTGTTATTCTCACAGTAGAAATTAAGAATTAAATTGCATATACGTTACTGACTCAAATAACATTGGAATACATGTGTAACACCTGATCAGAATAAATCCTGTTTTCCCATATAAACGTGGACAAAGCTTGAGATGTTTGACAGTTATCAAAGATCATTTCTAATAACTGTGTCTGTATTTTTCAAAACTGTATAATCAAGAAACACAGGCAGTCTCCAGTACGCTGATAAGACAAGCTTGCAAATTCACCCAAAGTATTGTATTCAGGTGAAAACCTTCTTGAAAAAGAGATGATTAGTATAGCTAATGATGTTAAAACAGTGCCATATAACTACCATAAAGCCCCTTCTAGACAGCAGCTGGTACGCTTGATACCCTGAAGTCAGCAGAGGACACCGTCCTGAAGAAGTTCAGTTCTGTTGGTCATTTGGTTAATTCATTTAGAATAACTCAATCAACTACCAAGGTAAGCCCGCAAAAGAACAAAACGTCTCAGTTTGCCATATTACTCTCTACCATATAAAATGGGGATGGCCATTACTTTTTTTTTTTTTTTTAATTCCTTGTAATTTTGTCACTGGTTGCTAAATTTCTTTCAGTCAGTCTGTTCCACCTTACTGGTACTCATTATCCTACAGTTTTTCCCTTTACCCTTTATGTTAGAAGAGCTATGAATGGGAGGGACATTTCTAACTCAGGTACATACCTTCCACAGAAACACGTAAGGAACATGGGAAGAATCTGATGCACCCATCACCACTTTAAACAATTCTTTATTTCCTTTATTCTGATCTCTCCCGTCTGCCCCCGGCCTTTTTTTTAAACAGTAACTCTTCAAGGTGAAATTGTCTCTCTATGCTTTTGTAATAAGACGAGGACCTCCTAGGGTCAGTTAGAGGATTCCTAAGTCTACTGAAATGTGAACAAACTATGATTAAAATAAATAGAAAATATTCTACAGGCTATGCAAACAAGAGGATGAACTTACACTGGTCTTCAAAAACATGCATGAAGAATACAGTATGCTATTTCAGTAGTTTCTGGAGTTTGTCATCTTTCCAAACTGTTTTTCAACAGTGGAAAGCAGCAGCAACCTTAGACACCAGCTCTTTCATACAAACGGAGTAAGCAGAACTTGAAAAGGCATTCACGTAATTAGGGAAGGGGCTTAACCAAACTGAAAAGGCCGCTTTACACCATTTACTTTATGGTAACATGTGGCAACTGAAAAATTGCAAATTATTACTTACTTGCCTCTTTCACAACCCACCAAGAGTAACACCTCCAGTGAAGTTAAGGCTCTATTACTACCATACCAACATACTGAAGAAATAATGAACTATGCAAACACATTGCTGTAATCTCTATTTATAATGGTAAATGCATCCAAATCTGGGCAGCTTCTTCTACTATAACTGAAATTCACACTTCTTCTCTCACTTGACATGGACTGAGTTCATTCTGCAGTTGAAGTAGTTGGTCATTATGAAACTGGGGGGGGGGCGAGGCGGGCCAGAGGGGAAAAACAGACAGACAAAGACTTATTCCCAGGCCTCATCTGACAGCGGAAAAAGTAGATATAAACCTGGATGTCTCATCTAGTCTAGACTTAAGGCAATATATCAAACCCCTTATTAAATTCCACAATAAAAAGTGCAAAATCTGTTCCACAGAAACAAATAGTCTGCTTCAAAACTGTAATACCACAACTGCAACACATCATTTTCTCACCTTCTCAGTGGCATAGCTCCATAAGCCAACTGTGTGGGAAACATTTGCATCTATTTGAGCCCTATCACAGCAGCCTTCTATTCTTTGTAAGACTTCCAAACAACTCAAAAATACCCAACAATCCAAAGCTCCAGGAGGAACAGAGACCTGAAGATGAACAGATAAAATTAACTGGGAAATAAACATTAGTCAGATGACAAAATACTTCAGCAAAATACTTTTCGTGATACAACATAGCAGAGCCTCTTGGAAGAGCTTACGCTAAGAATACACAAAAAGCAGGCCAACTCTTACTACCTCCTGAATAATTTATATATATTAATTCATGAAACAAGGACAGCTAAGCAATTAAACACTGATTATATTAACTAGAGTTGATACATTCACCAAGATGAAAGAGAAGGAAAAGAGGACTAATAGGTACTAGTACTTGGAAAAATTAAAAAAATTTGGAAACTAAGCCTAAGGAAACCAGAGGTAGGAAAAATGTCTGTAAATATAGGACTACTTTCCTAAGGAGACATCAGATTTAACCAAGACTGAAATTAAAAGTCCACTAAGTAGTAGATTAAAAAAACTGAAAAAGAGATATTTGTCGTAAGTTTCCTTCACAACAATAAGTTTGTTAATCAAAGGGCAAGATGTGTCACGGACAACTAATCAAACAGTGGAGTTAAAAACATACAAATAAACAAAAAAAAAAACCACACGCGGGGGGCTGGGGGGAGAGACCGAGAAGGGATTATCAGTCATGATGTGATGAGAAAGACAGGAGAGTTTGATACTAGAATATTTCAAACACTAAAAATCTGGAATATAATCACAATAATGGCATCTCAAAATCCTGTCCATAAACAATGCAAAAATATTCCTTTTAGAAAGACTATCAAAGTCTTGAAATCCATAATAAACTAGGTAATTGACTAATGTGATAGGAAGGTTCAACATGCAAGCACAATGCATTTGAAAAAAAACCTGAATTCTGAAAGAATTTTCAGGAAGAGAAAGAATGTAAGAACAGAGTAGTTTAGATTTCCACTATGTTTTCAGTGGTGTCAAGCCACATTAAGAGGTTTGCCTGTATTAAGAAAAAGGATGACAACAGGGATAACTACATGGTATGCACAAATAAGTGGTACTGTCTCACAGCCTGAACACCTGCATTCAGTTTGGATCACCACATCAAAACAGCAACAGCAGAAATAAGAGACAGCACAGAGAAGAGCCCCAGACATTGGAGGCACAAGACAGACTTGGGGTGGAGCAAATGGGGAACTGTAGAAAGCACCTTCAGAGATTTAGAAGGCTGCATGTATTTATTTTAGAAAGCAAAAAAAAAACCAACCACAAAACACACACACAAAACATACTATCTGTGGGAATTACATGTTAGTTTTAGAATACTTGAAGGTGTCGGCAATGTGTATGAAGTAGATTTTCTGTTTCTAAATGCAGATGAACAGATGGAACTTACTACCACAATGTCAGACAGGCAAAAGTTAGCAGCTACTGTTATAATAGCACAGATGAAACTACAGAGAACCAGATACCCACAGGGTTAAGGACATGGATGAGTCACAAGGTGAAATCCAGAAATATTCACACTATGCTGTTCTTAAAGATTTATTTCAATTCATAGACATCCATGGTCATACATGGAGGATGATCAGTGTATAACATCCCTGATAAAGCCTCTTTGAAGGATTAAAAACCTCCAGCAGAAAATAAAGTATGGAGGAGGGAGGGGTAACGCATGGAGGCACACAACATGACAAAAACCTTTGAGCGCTGTCACTTGTTTCTATCTTTCTTCTATCATTGGAAGAGATAGCCAGAGACATGCATAACACAGAAGAACATTACTGGGTGCCAAAAGGAATCACAAAGTAAGAACCAGAAAAGGTGAGCAAAGCAGCATCCGACTTGCAAAGCACTAAGAAGCCCTACTGTAGATACAGTTTCTAGTTCAAAACTGCTTTTTGTTACAGACTACTAGCCTGCGTATCAGCATATTAACCACTCTGCCTTATTTTCTTCAATACAACACTTTTATAGATTTAAATGATGGGAACTATAGTTCAAGAGACTGGTAATAAATCCAGGAAAGAAGCAGACAAATCACGTACCAGCTTAAGAAGTTAACTTTCCAGGGTGAGGACTAGAATACTTTAACTAAATACAGGTTTGGTTTTTGGATGTGATGTCTCCAAATTTCTTTCCAAAGACATCCTCATGATGAAACATTCAACTGTAGCACTGTTACAATCTGTTAGTACAGCATCATTTTGATAACTCACAGCCAGTGCTTACTGTATTCTGGTCCCGACATCTAAACTTCAAAAGTCTTGTTAGATCATCATTGGATAAAATCATTCACATAATGGAATATATTACACTGACTCACTTCTAATAGCTTGAGTTCTTGCACACAGTTGTGAAGAAGCTCCAATGCTCGCTGGGACACCTCCCATGGCCTCTGCAGGAAGATTAATAATGTGCACTGACGAGAAAATAGGTAACTACGCAAGTCCAGTAGAGTAGCTTCTTGATTTTGAATTAGCTCTCTCTTCTCCATGTCTATTGGTTTTCGGAGAATTAAACCATTCCAGCTCCTCACTGGCTGGCAAAAAAATGTCAGCCAGTTTGCACCATCTAAGTAAATAAAGTTAATATCCAAGAATCAATCACTGCTTTCTATCAAAGCCTCTTCTTCCTCCCTCCAGAGGCTGTGAGCTGGCTTATTCTTTCTAAAGTTTATCATATGGATAAATGACTTAAAGTCTTAACTTCTAAAACAAAAGAAAAACCAGCAGAACTTCCACAGCTAAGTAGATAACTGAATTTCAGAACATTCAAACCCCATAGGCATTTTGTCTTAATTGCATATTTGCTATAAGTATAGCGGCAATCAGTTTGTAGTGTATTTCTTAACAATTAAGCCTACCTGAAGTTCAAAACAAACCAGCTTTACCTACTTAAGTATTTCTTACTCAGCCATCGTGGACAGATGTGCCCTCACTTTCAGGTATAGCATCAGGTTCAGTCAGAACAAATATATTTCACTGCAATTACTCCTCCACTATGTTTTTACCAGATTCATAACACATACCTGATTAAAGCTGTTATATAACAACATATGCTTTAGCTTATTAAAACAGTTTAAAGTTATTTGATACTTCTTGCACAGTTATTTTTCTTGAAGAGAAAGTTAAGTCTTCTGTAGTGCAGATTAAGCACACATATCTATTCAGATTTGTAGTGATTACCAAATGTCTCATATAATTTGAGGCAAAATGGAATGCATTTCTCCAGGAAGCTCTTTATTGCATAACTTTCCAGCGAGCTGTGAAAACAGCAACCGTATGCCACCCTGATTGATACTTAGGTAATTATAGAGTTTCAGGGCTTCATTTGTAACCATCATCAAGTAAGAGCAAAAGGCAAGTTTTCATTAAACATTGCTTCCAAGCCTCAGAGGTGAAAAACAAAACTTTAATAGACTATAACTGATGTGCGCTGAGTTTGCATACAGCATAAAACAACAACACAAACTGCCTAGTGCATCTTCACTGCAATGTACCATCTTTTTCTCCCAGGTACACATAGGGTAGTCAAAGCACTGGGCTGTTTAGTAGAAGCACAGTGAAGAAAATTAATACACTTAACATTTATTTAACATTTTAAGACACTTACCACCAGCCCCAAAGTTGACAACGTATTGAGAAAACAAGGCATCCAGTTCATCGTACTGCACTAGCGCATCCTCAAATTGCTGCAGCATCTCAAAGACGAAGGCCAGTTCTTCCTTTTGACATACAAGCAATACAAGGACCGTGTTATTGATATTAATTATGTCTGGTATTACAGCCTGCCCCCATCCATATATAGAGCTCTGGGAACTACTTTTTCCAACGTTCTTCCCCTTCCAATATTCACACATATAGGAAAAACTGCATTGTAGCAGATGCACCATTTCTTTTTAACACAGAGAGATTCTGAAAAGAAGATTAAGTCATACAGCTATGCAAGTAAATTCTGTTGTGTATCCAGATCCTGATTCACGATGAGATATTGTTCATACATCTATTAAAAGTTCAAGTTAAAAAAAAAAAAAAATTGCTGAAAATTCATCTGCTGTAATAGTAATAATTTTTTCCCGCCTCTGTTTACACTGTGAAGGCACCAATTGCAGTATCAATAAAGGTCCCTGCCAACCTAAACCATTCTATGATTCTATGAAAATAGACCCTTTTCTAAAAAGCCTCTCCGTACATACTGATAATCTGAATAAAGAAAGCATAGCAACCTTCATACTAAATACCAATTACAAGTTAGAGTGTCTTTGCATAGGCACAGTAATGAGACTTTCACCCAAAATTAAACAGCAACTACTAAACCACTTTCTAGATGCAATTTGTTTGCTTCAGGTTCATAAAACTTTGACAAGCTTGAAAAGATTGTGTTTCTATAATAGCACTGTATTACAACTTAATACAAACCTGCTGCAAACAAGATCTAAAAATGCTGCTTTTATACCAGTCTTTGTATTTCCTGCACCAACCCTCAAAGAACAAGCAGACATTGAAAGTACCAGAAAGCCAATTACAACAACAATAAAAAAGCCATTATTAAAACTAGGACACAAGTTCTTTCTTCAATAAAAAGAGACTCTTACCTGGACCATGAAATACTCGCAGAAGCTCCACCCTGGCTCAGTCCTTTTCTCTCTCAAAGTCCTCATGTCATCTTCAAACTTGCCTAAGTTTTTGGTAAAAGACATGAGAAGTAATGTCCTGAGTTTGGTCAGGAAGGCATTCCAAGATTCCTGAGAACGGGAAGAGTCTTTCAAAGGGTCAGAAAGTACCACACATCTGTAAAGAGATTGATAAAAATCATTTTTGAGGAGGTAAACCTAAAATTCACATATAAATGCACAGTTGAATAGTGTGCATACCTGACCAATTCAGAGTGAACAAAATTTAGATTTTCATTCAAGACTAATCAGAGGAAAAAAACAAAGGTTGAGGGTTATGTTTGTTTGGGAGCAGGTATGTTGGGGTTTGGGGATTTTTTTTTCTGCTTGTTTTTTGGTTGCTTTTTAAAAACTTTCCCATGTATGTTTAAGTCTGTGATACAGTTTAGGAGAAGAGTTCAGTGTTTTCCACAAAATGAGTACTATAAAGCTTTACTTTTTTTGAAGCAAATAATGGATACATTATTCCAATTACTTAAACATACGTAATGCTGTAGCTATCCCAGAAAAAAAAGTCTGCTTAGCAATACAAATCAGCAGAACAGTAAGTACAGTTACTCCTGGCAAGGATTATGCAAGATACAAATCAAGATTCATTAGATCAGATAGAGTCAGCCTTTCCTAAGTCACTTAAAATAATCTTTCAAAATACATTCTTACAGTATCTCAATTTGTTTTTACACATCCTATGTGCTAACACTTCCACTGCTTTTATCAGAAAATAAATCTGCCTTTTTAGCACATTTTCTTTCCTTAGTTTTTCTATCACAATTTAGTAACATTCCAAAAACTACCAATATCTCTAAAGGCAGGAAAATCTCTCATCCAAGTAAAACACCATTTCTTGTTAGAAAAGTCATCTTATCCTATGGCAAAATGATTAAACTAAGCCAATCAATCAGTTAGAAATCAAAAGCAAACTGAATTAGAGTTGTTCAAACTATTTGCCCAAATAATCCTACAATACACCAAACATCGTCTAGGTACAAAGAAAGCACTACCAATGTACAGTGTGTTATAACATGCTGACCTGCCAGTCGCTGTCAGCTCACACCAAGGTACAATGAGTGCTTCCATATACTCTTTTCAACTTCAAATGTTTATCCTGTCACTCAGGGGGAAAACCTCCCCTTTAAAGTCAACTCGTAACGTTAAAAGAAAAAAAATTGAATGTATATCATAGATTCAGTGCAATGTTTCAGAATAAGGAAGACAGTGTCTATTAAAGTTCATTTCAAATTAAGATTTGTGTATTTTTTTTACTTTAATGAAAGCAGAAACAGTTTCATAAATTCATTATTTTCCTTAGAATAAAAATATCTGAAGAAACTATCTCAATTGTCTCATAGCAGAAAGGTGATTAGGTGGAAGGCAGAAAGTACAGTGGTAAAAAATAAGCCCTATTGGCTTCATATTCCCTTCTCACCTCACTCCCACTACCTGTAATTCTGGTAACATTTTTACAAGCACCTAAGCAAACCAAAACTAGTGACATTCTAAAAATTGATTATTACCACACTGTTCCCCTTCAACCTCTCTTAGCCAGGGAGGAGACACTTAAAAGCTTTTTGAAACACATTTCAAAGCCACCACAAATCCAGGAAGAACTGAAAATAAACTTCTCCCTTTATTGCTTGTGTCAGCCTTCTTCAAAGCATAGGTCTTATTAGTACCATCAGTTTGAATGCTGGACATCAAGGAAAGTCCTTAAATGAGCAAGGAATCTGTTACATAGGGTTGAGTTTTTAAATCAGCACACTACTCAAAAACTTAAAATGTTTGCAAGTAAAAGAATGCTTACCTGTCACTTTGTTTGTTACAGAAGTCATTTCTTATTTTATCTACTATAGAGGTTCGGGGAAGGATATTTGTTTTGTTCTTTTTCTTGGCATCACTCTCCACTACCACAATTAGCCAGTCCACTGAGTTGTGAGCTTTGAGAACATTCTGCCACTTGGTGATGTCATCCTTGACTGTAGTTTTGTACACTTCCGTGTCCTGGGATGAAAAGTGGTGAATCATCAAATCAAACAGATTTTGAACGATTTCAAAAGGCAAATTTTCTTCCAACAGAACACAAACAGAAAGACGTATCAAATAGAATTCGTGACAATAACTTCACTTACTGAAAGAAATCAAATGAGGTAAAGTATAGCAAGGATGTGGTCTTTGAATTTAATTTATTTCTAGTATTTTGGTTAACAATAAATATATCTCAGTATTTGGTATATTATCACTCTTTAGATTGATTTAGATTTTTAAACATAATTTAAACTCTTATTTTACACCTTCTTGAACTTTACAACACAAACTTATTTGAAATTACAAAGCTGAGCTATTTTATTCTCACATAGTAACAGAAGTGTGATATTTGTGCCTTCTAACACTGCTCAAATCTTAAACTGTTTAAAAGCTTTTTTGTAAAAATCAAAAACACACAGTAGTGTTGTTTGGCACTTTTTGGGCTTTCAGGTTGGTTTTAAAAAGATCAATTCAGACAACTCTTAAGGCTGTTCTGGATACTTTTAGATTGGTCACAGATCAGATGTCACCTTTGTCCTTCAACTGGATAATTAATTCCTAACAGAGGCCAACCAAAAAGCAGTGAACTGTAGATAAACAGGATTAAGACATTACAAATCTTGCTCAGTTTACATTGCTGACATGTACTAATACCTGACGCATATGGAAGACGAACTAAAGAAAAAAATACGTATCAAGATTTAACCTCATGAATAGATCATAACTGAAATACTCTGGCTGCATTTCTGTATTATGAAGCAAGTGTGCCGTGCTACTGCAGTAAGACTCTTAGATCCTGAGTTTTTTTGTGACAAAGTACTGAAAATAGATTATTCAAAAGCCTGTCCTCTTAGTGTCAAGCAACATTACAATGAAAGACTGCTTATGGTAAAAAGTACTCAGGCTGACTAAGTTTTGTTTCCAATAATATTAAGTATGCATGCTTATGCAATGCAGACTTAATTGTTCAAATAAGCATGAAAAGCAAATCAAAAATACCAGAGAGCACAAGTAGAAAGTCAAACCAATTTCATTTTTAAATCCGAGCAGTCAGTTTTTCATGATGTTTTCCTAATACTCACACAACATTCTGTCCAATAAATATGAAGGAAGGGAAAAGTCAAGAGAGCCTTATTCCCCTCTTTGGGCAGTAGCTCCTCTTTAAACTGAACAAAGTTAGATTCTAGATGAATCATCTTCGGAGCACGGCCGTAAGACCTGCAAAGTTTAAAAACTGAAATTAGTGGATGAGACATACCTAGCAGAATACAAAAATGAACAGGAATAAACTGAAATACTACGGTACTGGAAACTCACAAACTATGCTTACTGTAGTTTGCATAAAGTTAATTACATTTTGTATCACTTGAAATGAGATAGATGCTCCTTTTCGCAAGAACAGGAGCTAGAAGCTTTTCAGCTTTCATTAAAAGATTTTCTGTATCTCTAGGACCTCTAAAAGTAGAAAATTCCAAATAAGAAAATTGCCCAATTTTTTTCCAATCAGAAAACAGAGTGCCATACCAACTTTCTTGAAGGAAAGCGCATCTAATTCTACATAAGTTTTACCTATATTCTCACCAAGAAGAAAGCATGGCACTTTCAGAACATGGCTGCCAAAGCACATCAAAGCACACACCAAGACAAACCCACAAACCACAAAACCAAAAAGAGGAACACACCATTACTATCATTTTTCTTTAGGTGAAGTTCAACATAGCTGAGTGGAAATGATCATCCTGAACAACATTTACCTTGATTATCTACATTTTCCTTTCCTCAAGTCAGTTGCTATATTCAACTCAATTTATGCTAAAAGCTTCTCAGAACACAACAAATACACACTTTCCCAAGTCCAAAAACACACACTGAAATAGTATTACAGAATAAAATGTAAGCTTACCTCCTCCATTCCATGGGTTCTCTAGGAAGTTGCTGAGAAAGTGTAGGATATAAGGAAGTAAATAAATTCTGATCTCCAGCACCTAAAAGTGAAAGGCATTAATCTGTTATCACGTGCAAATTATAGAAGAGAGATTAATAGGATATACTATTAACAGTTTTTTGTTTCAATAAAAAGATGTAATTTTCTCTACTATGTGGAAACTGGAGCCTAGCACTGAACTAGATTTTTTTTAGATCACATGCTCTCAGGACCTAATGCAATACTTTAACAAGGCACATAATACATATACTGTTATAACTTCCTATTACGATTTTCCACATAGCTACATAATCCATATACCAAAGAGAGTATAGCTGGTTCAACTCTAAAAACTAAACGAGCAAGTCCTTAGCCGGAGCCACGGGCTAAACAAAGTATATTTTAAAAAACCTGAAGAATTTAGCCTTCTCAAACTAGAAGACTGGTTAGACAGTAGTTCACATCCCTTCTGTAGCTGGGCCTACCATGAGAAAATTAGCAGTAGCACATGTTTTGTGCTTTACTGCGTTTGATTCATCTCTCCTCATTATTCTGGGGCTGCTATTAATATGAAGCAGCTCCCTGCCCACTGCGCACAGAAACATCAGGTCTGTCAACATGGTGCAGGTCCCCTGGAGCTGGCCCTACAATGACACACAGATCTGTGGTTAGGCTTTAACCACTTGGGCTTTGAACAACTGCAACACCATTGGAATAGCTACTTATATACAAGACGGAACAAAATGCAGGGTCCACCATACAAAAAAAAAAAAAAAATTATCAGTAGCCTATGAATATAATTTCTTAAATTCTGGTCTTTTTCTTTGGGTGCAGGGAGGACGTGACAAGGAAAAGACCGGCTTAAAGGAAGTTATTCCAATTTCTGATGGTTACCAGCATCTTTGAGCAAAGAGATGGTAAACTCTGGAACAGCGTACTTTATCAGACACATTTGAATCCAAACTGACCAGTTGACCTTACTGGCCAATGCATAATGCCCAAATAGTCTTTCAGGATACTTAAACAGAAGACATAGTATGCGATGTCTGGCAGACACATCCAAATGAGAAGGGAGTAAGGTCAAAATGCTATTTGCCACTGCGTTTGATCATAGTTCTAAAATCTGTTATGTCATGTGCACTCTCTAAATCTGGGAGAATAAGCTCACCCATACTAGTTTAATGGTATCACTTATTAAATCTCTCATCTGCATGTTGCCCTGAGTTATCACAGCTATTGCTCCCTTCCCTGTACTTCCTCCTTACTGCCTCACTTTTGGCTGACTGCATTCTCCTCTGCCAGAGATTGCAATTTAACTCTAAAAAAATCCTTTACTTCCTCCTGTGGAGACTCTACCCTTGCCCCTGAAGAGGTACATTAAGATTTTAACAGGCATATAAGCAATTCTGATATTTCCTGGTAGTTTCCACCCATTTCCTTTTTATAATCACCTGCCATTGTACAGCCCAACCTGAAGAGATTTTCTTCTTAACTTCCTGTGGAACAGGCAGCTAAGGCTGGAGAAGTACCTGACATCATTTCTTCTCTGCCCCACCATGCAATCTCATCTCCTGGCACACAGCCAGGAATCACCTCCACAGTAGCTTAGCATACTTTACTTTATCTTGGAAACCCTGTTCTAGTCCACTCACCTTTTCCCAATTTTCTCATATATATTATTTTGATTACCGTCCACTAGCATAACTCTACCAGTGCACAATAATAATTAAAAAATAAGTAAATTAAAGAGCCTGATTAGGTGCCAGAATAAGCAAAACCAGGTTTTCTATTGTCTGACCAAAATAGCTATTATTCAGTGATACAATTTCCTGGAATAGTTAAAACAAACAAACAAACAAAATACAAACAACCCCCACACACACTTTATTATTAGTGCTTTAGCCTTAAGTCTTCAGACAGCTACTAAACAAGCACTTTATTCTTGACTCTTCGCCTTCATCATGTTCTGTCTGAATTAAGTGTACCACACCAAATCTTATTTAAGACTATAAACAAATGTCCAAAATGAATACCGAAGCAAGTGTTAGTCATATTGTTAATGCTGTCTTATACCAAGTTACAACATCTCTATGAGCAAGGCCATGGAGAACAGTCTATTGATTTGCAACTCATTACTGTCCATAGAAAGGGAAATATGGCTTACTGATTTAGCAACAGCATCAAAACGATACCCTATGAAGCTTGGAGCCTGACTGAAAGAACTACATATTCTACCTCTGGAGCATAACAAAGTGCTCTTTCTATAGTGCACCTAAAAATCCAATGTATGCCACAAAAAAGTATCAGAATTCAGCATCTTGAGTAAAAAGGATTATTCCAGAACACAGAGGAACTACTAAATGATGTTTAAGCATCCTGCTATTCCAGACAACCACATCGTGTTATCAGCTTAAGAAGGGTATATTTGCTCTAAAATCAGTCAATTTTTCCTCCTGCATTGGTTTTGAGAGTGTATAAAACACACAAAAGAATGTGTTTTATGATCAAGGCAAGACAATCCTCTAGGATTAGAAGGGAGAACAGACCTTCAATGCAAATACAGCAGCTATCATTTGAACACAGACCAAACACTGCTACCACATATTACAAACACCCAAAGGACTGTAACATTTCAGGTTCAGCTCAACTAGACCCTGCATCTACTGTAATCAGTGTGTTTGAACTGTTCAAGTGAAGAATATTAAAAATGAAGTTAGCAGCAGGCAACACTAGTACAGCACTGCCACAGGACAAAAATCAAGACCAGTTAGTAGTAAGGACTTGTAAAGACCAGGAGACTGGCAAGATACACATTAAATTGTTAACTGCTTGCTGCTGGACTGCAGGGAGGGAGAGGACCACCTCACAGTAAGTAGACAGTAAGAGCACAACCTTCCCAAACAACAGAACAACAAAAAATCTGAAAGATCACTCTAGTTTTGGAGTGGTGGTATGCAATATTATTATCACTCAAGAGACCTTAAGCATAGTAGAAGTCTCATCCTCTTCTGTAGATATGCCTCTGAAGCATTAGTAGTTGATGCATCTATGACCAACTTTCCAAAATATATTAAAAAAAAAAAACAACCCAAAACAAAACAAAAAAACCCACAACAACAACAACAACAACAACAACAACAAAACACCAAACCCAAACCACATCACTACAGGAATTTTTGCCTGTATCTGACTGAATTCTATGAATTTTGAATGAAACATTCCAAAAAACACAAGTAACCCTGGAATTCAAACTTACAGCAAACCCCAAAACTCTGCACAAAAGTTTGAGAATTGCTTCAAAGATTTTGTTGAATTTGGGGGGTGGGGGGAGAGGCAGGGGGAAGCATTTGTTTTGGTTGGGTTTTTTGGTTGTTTGGTTGGTCTGGAGGTTTTGTTTTGTGGGTTTAAGAAAAACAAACAAAAAACCCCACAGAACAAAAAACAGACTAATGTGGCTGGATGCCCAAGCAGAACTGTATCACAGCAAATTCAGTTCAGTGGATGGATCTCAACACTAAGCACTCACTCAAAGGATCCTCAGTAATGGAGGAAAGAAGCTCCTAGCCAAAGTGTAAAGGATGATCAGACACAGGTGAAAAGGAGAAGGAAGGATGTGTGTAAATGGGAAAGAAAAGTAATTTTGGAATCCTATCATTACTAAAGCCATGTGGCCTTCTAGAGACGGGGTTTTTTTCTTTCAGAATCTGACTTAAACAAGACCTAAATCTCCCAACAGAGATGGTAACGAGGGATTAACATTAAAGAATCATGCTTTATCACTTAGAACACAATAAGAAGTGCACATCTTGTGTTTTATTACATTATCTAATACAGATTTTTACAAATAATATTAATCTAATTAGATTTAATAGATTTATATTTCAGGTTTACACATATTTATGTACGTTTTTAAAATACATTCTACAGCTTCTCTGATTTATATTATAAATCTAGGAAGTCTTTTTGTTTGTTTTATTTAAATACATGATTGATTTTTATTTTTATTTTTTAGAAAAGAAAAAACTGCTAATCCATAGCCTCTGGAGCACCCATCTCCGCTTTTATACCGTGTATGTCTGAATTAATCTACTACCCATCTGGATGTCAACACACACACCAAATTCAGAAAAAACACAGTAATTCTTTAAGTGATGCCACTCCAAGCATAGGGTGGTTCTGTATGTGAAGTAGTAAAACTTATTTTAACTAACGAAATAATAGAAAGCAGTAATGCTCAAATGATACACACTGAACAGAAACATGTCTGGAGAAAGGGAAGAAAGGAGAAAACACGTGTTTCCTTGCTTTCCACATTACAAAGTTCAGAAGGCATGCTCTTTGCCACTTATTTAAACACTCCACAAACAAAATAAAACAAACAGGTATCTGTCCAAAAATCAAATGCAAATAAAGCAGCAGAACCTTAAAAGGGTTCTACAATAAGCCTAAATCAAGCACCAAATCAGACAGTGTAAGTTAAAAACACTTCTATGACCTTCAAAGATTTGATGTCCACCAAATTGACATCCAAATTGTAAAGATGGCCAGGTCAGGCAAAAGAGGAACAAAAACTTACTGAAATGAATCTTGGTTGTGCACCTGGCTGTAAAAACTCGTTATGTAAACCAAGTAAAGAATGTCTATCTCTCTTGTTCAAGGCCAGGCTGTATCTCTATACAGCAGCTCATAACCATAAACCTAATCCTGGGGGAAAATTCCTAAAATGGGCACCTAATGCCAAAACACCTTTTGTTTAGATTATACCTTAATGCAAAGGTGACTGAGTATCCTAGTCAATACAGCTCCAGAAGACAATATGAATGTTCAAACTACTCATTTTTTAAATTTTATGCAATTGGTCTCAGGTTTTTCTTTTCTCTATTCCTTCCTCCTTGACTTTCTCACTGACATGTTGGTAGATAAAGTCAACGCAGCCATCCTCCCTTCCCTCTACCCGTGTCTAGGACACTTGTTCTGCTGCAAATGTGTACCGGAATGATATGAGAAACAGAATGACCACCTTACCAGGACTCCCAAGAGGAACACGCGCTCTTTTGTATCAGACAGCTGCCACAAAGAATCATAAAATACTAACGTTTTTTAGTTTGATGCCTGCCTAAAAAAAAACCACCAAAGTCCCCAAGAATCTATTATTTTTTTCTAACACTTTCCAAATTTCTTAGCTGCTTATTGGCTTTGTCATTGCAGTATCTGAATATGCCATGATTAATTTGTTCCTCTAGAGGAAATTATCCCAACCCACTAACTACACAGGCAGTGTAAAACGAAAACTCCTGAGGTCAGATGACTAAAGCAGGCAAATATTTTTCTGTGATACCAATGACAAACCTAGTCAACTGAGATAAAAGGCTTCAAATACCTTTAAGAGAGCTCAGTGCCAAGACTACACTTTGGTGTGGGTTTGTTTAGTTTTTATGCCCAAACATCAGTCACAGCTAACCTTTCTAATCTCACTTATTTTTCCACTGGCAAGGAGTTCTGCTATGAAACTCTTTTCATAATTCAGTAGCCTATTATAAGTGGATCCACGTGAAGTTTTGGAAAGTTGGTGGGTTTTTTGTATTCGTTTCTTCTAAAGGTCCTCCTCCCCCCAAACCAGATTCATTTTAAAGAGGTCTAAAAACTTAAATACAAGACAGCTTAATTGCTATATAAAAATCTCAGCTGATTCACTAGTATCCTGCAGAATAAAATCCTTTTAGTAAAACTTTACATCTTTACTTACTGCTGCATTACTAAATTTGTAAAATAAGGGTCAACACTAACAAGAATATGCTGCTGCTTCTACATGACATATGTAATCCGATATTTAAGTACAGAATAATATTGGATCAACTACAACTTAGTGATGACTTACAATGCAGACAGGAGTCCTCTTTGAGGATAGGGAAAATGCATTCATAGGATACAGTTGTTTAAAGGGTCTCACTAGCAGCAAATCATTCTAATCACTTGGGCTACACACCACTTCTTGTTGGCACACTTTTTTATTGCACCTACCTACTAATAACAGAACAACTTTTCAATCAAGCTCTTCCAGGCCCAGAACAATATTCTTAACTGCAAGCATTTATTTTCACTCCAAAAAGGTGTAAAGTTCTTACCACCACCCCCCTTTATTTTTATTAACCTTTTCTGTTTACGCTGCTCTTGTAGATATTTGCAAACGTTTTCCATTCTCAGGCCTACAATGATTTTGCTGATGGCTTTGCACTTGCTCTATCACAGCACATTCTGAACATGGACCAGATGAAAGCGATGCATCCCACTCTCTCCAAAGATTATATATGAAGTTCATTGTACTAAGATAGAGTACTGACGGTGAGAACAAATATGCACACATATGGTACATGAACAGATACTACAAGCTGACAAGGAATATTCAGCAACTGCATGAAGATAATTACAAAAGAACAGCTTGGTAGGAAAGCTCTGAAAAACCTATGAATTACTTCATTTAGCAGGATTGTCTTCAGTATTCAACTTCCTCTTCATATGGATAGACAGCACTAAAAATTTAAGTGCAAACCAGTTATAAAAGGACGAGTTCTTTCATCAGAACCCTTGGTTGATATATATGTGCAAGAACATTATATTAAAGTTCCAAAGACTTTCTCATATTAAAGTTTCAAATAGGACTCATGAGAAGGAAGCAACATTGTTTAGGTTTCCTAGGAAAGTAAGCTGCACTGTTTTAAAGATTATGTCAAGTCAACATTGCAAAGAAACTACCCAAGTTCACGATGTCTGATGCAAACACTCAACTTCCCTCTTCAAATAAAAAACAATTAATGATGCTTAAAATAGTATTTCTACAGCAGTGAGAAAGCTAGAAGCTGACTCAAAACGCTTTGTAAACATACAAGGTCTGGTAGCAATGAAGATAAATTGCTACAAATTTGGATTGAGAGTGTGCAAGATAATGTGCCAGAGTGAGCATAACCACAGCTGGGCAGTGAAACTCCCAGTGGGCTCACAATCTAGTAAGACCAACAGGATGCTGCCACCTTGGGAAAAGGGCAAAAAAACATAAAGGAATGGCATCTTTCCATGAATATACTACTTTTTCCACACTTACAAAATATGGATGTCTGTTTGCCTAGAGAAAATGTATTTAGAAGTTTTTTGGTTAGACAGTTTGCCTAGCTGAATTCTATTCATCTAAACTCTCTACCAAAACTATGGGGTTTTGCCAGTAATACAAATACCATAAATACAAGGCTAATGTATCTACAGACAAACCCTGAGGACAAAACTATTAATTTACAGTACTAACATGAAAAGAGTAGTGACAAAAACTGCATTTAAAATTGGCATTGAATACACAAGCCATGTGGAAATTGCCATTTTTATTCTATAGGCTGAGGCCTGCACATAGAGTGCTGAGTTCAGGACTGTATCAATATAGCAAATAACTACTGTTACAAATACTGTTACTAACTCACAGATTTAAAAGCATAACTCTCTTTACCAAAGAAACATTCCTTTCAGAGTACTGTCAAATTTATTTCAAGTAGATAAAAACATTTGTTTACAAAACTTCTCTGTTATGCACATTGTTGAAAGTAAGTTTCATTCCAAACAAAACTCTCTCTACAGTGCTCCCTTTTCAAGAATAAACCCTAAGAATTAACAGGAATATTTCATGATACAAATGTTTACCTGACAGAGATTAATCTAAAACTTGTAGCAAGAGGAAATACTTATGTTCTGACACACGGCCTCGCTTAACCTTCACTCTTTCTTCATATAATCAAAAACTAGCCATCCCCTTGCAGGTCTGTTTTCTCCTCGCGTGCACCTGCTAGGTGGGGCACTTATCCCAGACAACTCCAACTGCCTGAACTCGGAACCGCAAAACAAAAGATAAACTGTATTTGTTGAACAGCTTCTAGTATCGTGGCATTGAATGCATTTTCCAACAAACCAATACCGAGCCAACAATCCTTTTTCCTGGAAGACCAAGCTTCACCTCCTCATAAATCACCAGCAATATAATGGTGAGAAGAGCTCTCCTTCAAGTAAGTCATTTTTGTTGAACGGATTTGTTTGAAATACTACGGTCTCTAAGTACTCCACTTCTTTGGACAGAGAAAAAAGGAAACTGAAAGAGTTAAAGCAAATGCATTCCTCATTAAAAGCAAATGTTCTAGTTTAAAAATGGTAGCAAATCACCCTTACTAGATTCACCAGAGAGGTCATCTTGGAGCACTTTTGCTCAATTAGCCTTATTTTCTCAATTAGGTTGTCTCAGACCAATGAGTTCTAGTCTATATCGGTAAAGATACTACTGCCATGCTTGTTCACAGCCCCAGAAATGATTCCTTTAGTCCAGGAGCAAGGCATGATACATAATGTCCACCTCATATCTCATTTGTAAGTATGCTGCTACCATACTGTATGTGGAAAGTCCAAAACATTTTGCAACCATAAAGTACACTCACTCACTATGTGAAATTAATATTCTTTTCAATAACAGATAATTGGGCTTGACTGAAGTCTGATGCAATTTAATGTTTGCAATTTTGAAAATTTCCTTGCACAGAAGCCAGAGTCCTTTTCTGCATTTACCAACAAAAAAGCAAGCCTGAGGTAAAACTGCATGCACTTCAACAGGCTGAAAGATACGCTACTTACTGAAATCATACGGGAACAGTAAGGACTGACACGTACCACCACCACTGCCGTCCCCAACCCAAGATTCTCCAATTCTGAATACAAGATAAAGCCAGCAAATCTAAAAAACAATCCACCACAGCCTGAACAGTAGCATAACACCAACAAGGAAGGCAACAACATCCTTCAGATGTTTCCGATAGGTATGTTTTTCTGACTTTAGACCTGAAGTGAAATGGATTTCAAAAGTCTTGACGTAGGTGAGTACAGAAGAGTCAATACAGATAATACTGATTTCAGTTTACGAAATGCATCCTCCCCCCAAAAAAAAAGTTTAAGAAAGAAAAAAAGCACATTTATAAAATAGTCTGAAGAAAATATATATATACAGAGTTCCACAATTATAGTTATAGGGTTACAGTTGGGTATTTTTTCTAAATACCAATATCATTCTAACACCTTAACCATCACTAGATGCTTACTTCGTAATAAGAAAACACACACCTGTGAAATAGTTTCTGTTTCACATGCACACAAAGCATTCCCAGTGTTTTACTGATAAAGTGCAAATATGTAGTTGGTTATGCCATCAATAGAGATACTTTTGCCTAAGAACGGATGGCCACCGGTTACCTTTTGTTTAAAAAAAAAGAAAAAAAAAGCGCAGAATTCTCTATGCTGATCTTATTCACCTTACTTTTTTATTAAGAGCAGTATAGATGTAGTTCATATATGCGCTTTAAGTGAACTTTGTGTGCAACCCTCTATACCCGTAAGAGCATAGGAGCTCACGGTTTAGAACAGGACCGGAGCGCACATGTCCCAGCGGCCTGCCTCTGACATCTAAAAGAACTAATTCATCACTGGAACCATGCAATCCGGTTTGTTAAATAAACTGTCTCAGAGATGAAACCAAAGCACAGTAGTTAAAGATTAAATTATAATGTCAGTGGGAATCCATCAGTGGGAATCTCTCCTCACCACAGTGGATGTCTTACTTCTTGTGACTTCTCTTACCCAGAGCAAAACCACACAAAGCTCGCTGGCAAAAAGTCTGGGGTTTAAGATCTACTGTCATATTTGAATCTCTTCCCCTAAGCCCCTGTAAGCACGACATTCGTTTTTGTTATTTACTATAAACATACAGAAACAAGCCCAAGTTCACCCACTGCCATTAAACGGGGGGAAACCAGTACAGAGGCAACCCCTGCCACCAGAGCCCCTTGCAGGCGCCGCGTCCCTCAGCCCCGAGGGCCGGCACTCAGAGCTGCGGGCAGCCCGGCAGCCCCGGCCGGGGCGCCCCTCCGAACCGGCCGCCCTCTTTGCACCTCGCCTCGCCCCGCTCCCGCCTTCCCCGCCGAGCCAGCGCCCCGGNCCCACCCCTTTCCCCGCGTCCCCGCAGCGCCGCTCCGGAGGGGAAGGCGGGCGAGCTCATCCGCTTCCTGGATCACTGGCTGAGCATTACCGCTTCCGGGGAGCGCCGCGGCCCGCCGGCGAGGGGCGACGCCGCCCGGGCCCAGCGCGGCCCCACAGGGGCTAACCCGGAAAAGGGGTGAAATAAAGGGGAAGCGCGAGGCCGGGGCGCGGGCGGCGGGATGCGCCTGCGCAGAGCGGACCGGGGGCAGCCTCTCTCCTTTCCCCCCGTGTCTCCCCCCGCGCCGGGGTAGAGGAGAGGCCGCCGCCGGGCCGCTCCGCTGCGGGCTTGGGGCAGCCTTTCGCGGGCGGAGTCCTTAGGGCCGGCCTGCGGCGGCCGAAGGTACAGGTGGCCGGAGGGGAGGGTTACCTAGTCGTCCCCGGCCGGCCTGCCCTCGCCCCCGCGGGGAGGCGGTGGTCTGCGGGCACCCCAGGGCGGTGGGAGGGAGGCTGCTACTGCCGGGTGAGCTGAGGTGGCTGTAGAAAAGAGCCCCTCGGTCTGCCCGGTTCGCTGACACCCGGCGTGAACGACGTGAATCTTTATTTAAATTTGTTCCGGGACTTCCGTAAGGCTCTGGTGGACTGCGCGGGCGGCGGCCCAAGGCCTGTGAGGCCGCTGGACGGGGGACAGGGAGGGGGGCCTGCCAGGCTGTGCCGTGGCTGGGCTGTCCCTGTGCCCGCGGGCAAAGAGGCGGTGTTGGTTGCTCTGGGCCTGGAAGAAATTGGATTTTGCATGGCAGATGCGTTGCCAATTTTCACAAGTGGATTGAAAGCCGCTACTCACCACCTCCAAATAATCCCCATTGGTAACGTGGAGAGCTACTGTTTCTTTTTTCTGCCCAGGTAGGGAAAAGAAAAGGAACGTACTCACAAGACTCTGTAGCACATGCTTTGTGCTTCAGAGCCTAGCTCATTCCCATGGCTGTTAGAGCCTACAGCTTGCCTAGTTCAATGGAAGTGCATTAGGGATCATATTTTCCACTGACTGAGCTCAAATACTTTAAGCAGTTTTGTTGCAGGCCACCTTGAAGATGTGCTTTACAGATCATAGTGAATCAGGCAACAGATGGCTGGCCTTATAATTCTCTAATTGCATTCTTGGAGCATGGAAACTATGCAGAAGAAAGGGCTTGTGTGTACAGTGTGAGCTCGGAGGATTACAGGGAACAGAACAGAACACGTAACGTAGGCAGGTGAGTAAGTGGACGTGAAAGAGGTGCAAGTGCAAAATTGGCTTGTACAGAGGGGGCACAATAATAAGTGTTTTTCAGTTCCAGAGCACTGCATAGCAATTGGAGTATATTGGTGAATGTGGCCCTTAACGTTGAAGAATTTATACTGTAGCTTTTTAAATGCATAGAAATAATATGCTGTTACACTTTTGTTGGGTCTAATTAGTTTGTATTAGACTTCAATACTCATAAAATTGGTTCTTGTTTTACTCTAGACTGAGATTCTATTTTTTTTTTGTTTTTAATAAATCTGCTGTTCACCTTGGTCATGTGCAATTTCTTCAGAATCAAGAATCCTAAGAGGATTTAGACTTTACTATCTGAAGTAGAATAAATTAATATATAGAAGAGCACACTCAAAGTAGCCTACCATAAAGGGTAAAAAATGAAAAACACTGCATACATGTGTAAAACCAAATGTAATCTAAGGTAGGACTATAAATATCTGCGTATGAACCATAACTGTTTATTGCACAGTGATGATGTGCTGAGGTGGTTTGGTTGTTCTGTCCAAGCATTTCCAGAAGTCAGTTTGTTTAAGATTCACTTTCAGCAAAACCTTAGCCCTATTTCCTGGGCTTACAATGTTCCAAAAATAATTACAGCATCCTTGTAATATGTTTCGTCCCATACTGCAGGTGAGTATTCCCAGTTTTATCTCTACTGTTTTGCTCTGAGGATTAATGGTTGTTTCCAATTCTTTGAATATTTTCATCAGCATTTGCCCAGAACTTCTCTTCCACCGTAGTTATAACAAGACTTGTTTCCTTGTCACAGTCAAATAGAAAACTTGTTACAAGGTCAAAACTTTTAGAATCCCACATAGCACAATAAAATGTTATATCTGCTTTTCAGGTTTAGGTGAGCAGCTGGATGCTAACTTTTTTTTTCATTCCTTTTTTTGTTTGTTTTTTGTGCTGTGAGAGTCAATATGTATCATGGTACAATTGTATTTAAAACAATAACAGCACATATAACATTTTACAGTATCAGTTATAAGTGTGTGACAAAAGTGTGAATTATTGAAACAAAGGAAAAACACTTATATGCATGTGGAAAAAATTATAAATTCCTTCCAGTAGGCTCCAAAGCAACTCATTTCATGCATCTGTCAAATAGTACACCCTACACAGTCCTAAACAATGCAGGTAGGAAAACAGGCGAACCCAGGTCAAACAAGCAGGAATCTCTTCCAACAATCTCACCTCAGTGTAGAGCACTTGTCCCCTTTTCTCAGAGATTAGAGCTAAGGTCCATAGTTCATTGGGATTAAAGTTTTAATCACCACAATTTCATACATGTTCAATCTCCTCTCTCTAGTTTTTGTAGACGCCGTATAGCTGTTTCCATTAAGCAAGAAAACGTGTCCTAGGCTTGCTAGCTGTTTTTGATATGAAGTGGAGAAAATTCACCTGCACTTGTGGTTTATTCCTGTACCCTCTTCCCCCCTCGCCAAAAAAAAAAAAAAAAAAACANAAAAAAAAAAAAAGAGACACAGACACATTAATATAGACAAGACTTAGAAGACTAAAGGAAACAACTTTATGCTGTTCTCAGGTGTTCAATTGCCAGAAAAATACTTGAATTGGTTGACTGGTCTCTGATGGGAACAGTAGATCTTTTATAGCAAAGTACACAGAGAAGAATTGCAGCATTTGGAAATTGGGAGTTTGACAACATTGTGCTTTTACCTTGCATTTTGAAATGATGACATTTTCCTTTTGGGGGAAGAACGGATCACTTGAATTGCAATTAGAATTCTCCTTTTCCTCTTTCCTTTATAAAAAAAAATGTCTAAAACACTGTCTCTACTGGAAATCATGTATGTTGTAAGTGAACGTTAATTTTGTATCCACAAAACCCAATTGTATTATGGACATTAGGCCATCATGATGTGACAGTTCTCTCCATTTTTTCAACCTTACATACTTGGCAAGATAAAATTACATTCATGCATACAAAAAATTCTCTTCAGCAAAGCGATTAGCAAATTCTTCTCACCATTTCAGTTTGCCAGATATCAGGAGCCTCAAACTTTTCCCTAGTCACATTAGCATAGCAGAATTATACCTGCACTTTAAATGATGAATCAGTGAGAGAGGAGGAGCTGAACTTGAGGTAGTTTATAGCCGGTCAGAGCTTGTGCAAATGCTTCTCCTAAGTATCAGTGGTATCATTGCAAAAGCTCAATACCCAAGTTGATCACCACTGGCACGGATCTTGACTTTGAGGTGCAGTATAAAGGAGCAGATTAATCTAGGAGGCATCTGTATGACAAGCCTGCATATATGTTACTAGAGCAAGAAGAGTTTTCTGGTTTCCAAGCCTGTGTGCACCTCAGCTTCATGCGAATTTCAGGTTGGTGTGGACAAAAGTGCACACCAGCCCTTCATTTCTTCCCTACTCCACAGTCTGGCTTCTGTGCAAAGGCATCGGAGCTGTGCTGGCTGAACAGGGACCATAGCACACACCATCGACTCCCTTAGGTGGATGTTTACAGCAACGGGGCTCTGGGTGCATGAGAACACACTAGCAGGATAAACCACCTTGGAAGAAAATGGACTCTCTCCCAAAACAAGGCCCACAAACTCACTCATTACTTTTGAAAATGCAGACTCCACTCTTCATGCTGACTTTGTTTTACTGCATTTCATTTACTGTTTCAATAGCAATAGCTGTTGTTTATTCTTCTGACTTTTACTTTGTGTATGCACTCTTGATCTTGCAGCCAGGTCACTTTCCCCTCATTTCACAACTTCTCTCTGCAATAGGGTTTATTATAGCTAAATATGATTTTATCAGAGAGAATTCAAAATTTTCTCCATCAAAATTTTGCACAGTTGCTTTAACATTTGTTCTTATCGATGACTTAAAGATTTATACACCCAATAGTCACTGCCATCAGGCAATCCCACCAGTATAACATGAATCATGTTACAGGGCTCATTTCGGGTTAGGCTGGTTTCATGGGCAGTTTCTGTGGCTTTTGGGAACTCTCCCTCCTGGAGGAGGAATGAAGTCTGACTTGAAAGGTGGGGATTGTTTTAGAGAAAGAAACTGGTTTCAGATGTGCCACGTGTGTATATTGTATGATGGTAATGTAAACAATTAAAGGGTTAAATTTCTCATTGTCCCCTTCTATCATATTCCATATATTTTGAAGCACAAACCCACATGGCACAGGTGTCAGGCAAACAGGGGAAGTTACCATATCCCACACCTTTTTTTTGCTCCTGAATTTCCCTTTCTTTTTCCTTCAGCTCTTCTGTTACTGGTTTGTTTAAATGATACTCTCTGCAAGGCAGGGCAAGGGATTTAATTATCTCTGTAAAATATTTAGCACTTTAACTTGACCAAAATAAAATATAGCTGTAGTCCTAAGTACAATATCAGAGAGATTAATGAGCTCAATAACTGCAAGAGAAGCAGTGGTTTTGTGAGGAACTGTCTCCTCTGTCTCAGGTGTCCCAAAGGGCTAGATGGTTAATTAAACCATGGCTCGTTGTTATAACACTAAATCCTGAAATACGATATCAGTCTTCAGGTCCATCTTGAGAGAACCCTGTTGAAATTCTTTCAAATATTTAAGAAGCAGAAAAAAGGAAGGAAAAGTTAAATTGTATCCCTTGTTGCCTTATGTTTTGATGGAAAGTCCATTACAGGAGGAAATCTACATTTGAAAATCTTCCTGCCGAGTTTGAAGATGATCTTAACTGCCCTGTTTTGGGGAGACAGAGAGAAAAGAAGACAAACAGAAAGAGAATTGTGTTGAGGAAGAGGAATGATCCCCAGCAGGCAAGGGTGTGATAGGAGGAAAATATAATTCCTGTGCCAGGTTTTGATCAGGATAAAGACAAAACCAGTAGCGGCCACAGTGTAATTTGATTCCCTCCCTCCAGTTTTGTCTGGCTGCCTGACAGCCTTTAAGATAACAGACACCCAGGAGTATCATGGTAGATGCTAGGATCCCAGGATTTCCTAGCAGTAACAGTCATGAATGTAAAATTCCTTGTTCCCTCTAATCCACATATCCCACTGCTCCCATTTGATGGCCTCCAAGTAAAGATATTTCATGAAAAAGTGTATCTTTATTCTCTACATCTGTCCATACTATAACATTTCTTTCTGTTTCACGTGGTGGGTTGACTCTGGCCAGCAGCCACACGGCCATCGCTCACGCCCCCCATCCCCCGTGGCACAGGGGGACAAAAGAGAAAGAAGAAAAGTGAGAAAACACGTGGGCTGAGATGAAAACAGTTTAATAGGTGAAGGAAAGAAACAGACAATGAAGCAAAGGAAATCACTCACAACGTCCCACAAGCAGACCAATGCCCAGCCAGTCTCCAAACAGCAGCCACCTTCGAAGCCAAAAATCTCTTCTTCCTGTACCCCAGTTTTCACTGCTGAGCGTGATGTTATGGTATGGAAAAACCCTTTGGCCAGCTGGGGTCAGCTGTCTCAGCTGTGTCCCCTCCCAGTCTCTTGCCCACCCCAACCTACTTGCTGGAGGAGAAAAGCGGGAAAAAGAGAAAGGCCTGATGCTGTGCAAGCTTTGTTCAGCAACAGCCAAAACTTTAGCGTGTCAGCAACACCATTCTAGCCACAAATTCAAAACACAGTGCTATATGAGCTGCTATGAAGAAAATTAGCTCCATCCCAGCCAGACACAGTACAATAATCTAAATTGTTTAGATCATCATTATGCCAACTTTCAATTGCGTGGAGGGTCTTGAAGATGGCTCCCCAGAGCTTTTCAACGTAGGCACAAAAATTAATACCAGCTACACTGTGCCCAACTCTTGTTTTTACAACAAGCAGTCATTTAACAGGTTGGGTTGGTTTCCCCTGAGATGGCTTAGTGCAGGATTATGCCAGTGATATTAAGGAAACAATACCCTGAGTTTGACATTTATCACCACTGCTTAAAACAGAGCCTGTAGACAGATGAACAGTTCTGGGTGAAATGGTGGGAGAAAGCTGGTATTTTAACAAATTATGCATCTGGTATTTTACCAAAAGTTCAAATCCTGTGTGATCTGAAAATGGTTACAGAAGAGAAACTTCATAGGCAGAACGAATATTTTAATGTCCAAATTTATCATTATCTGGACAGTAGCAAGGTTTGGAAAGAAAATTTCAGAAAGAATTTCTATAGAAAACCTCCTTCTTCAAGATGAACATCAACTTCTACCTATGGAAAAAGTTTAAAGAAATTTTCCTAATCATTAGGTTAGAACAGAACTCCTTGCTTGTAGGGATTTCTTGCTTTCCTCCGATAGATTCGGTAATTAATATTTTGGGAGAAATGGCTATTGAAGTTCATGGACTTCCAGTGAGATAGCCTGCAGTTGCTCTCTAATTCACTCTGCCCAGTGTTTGGGATTGAAAAATCTAGTTATTAACTGTAACTAAGTTTTATGCAAGTACTAAAGGAAACATCCCAAAAGAAGACTAACTTGAGGAGTCAGATATAGAAGCAGATGTATAGTTGATGTTTTCATTCCAATTTGTGGACAGCAGCCACAAAACTGACACCAAACTGCAAAGTCTAGTGCCGCCAGCTTGTGGCCCAGCAGTGAACAGCGCTCTGGCACATAGAGACAAACCTGTGTCTACAGACGTTATTTTTAGATGTATTTTCAGATCATTCTTGTTAATCAAAGTACTGTAAAAACGAAACACAATGTGTTTGCCCCATTAAATAATTAATTGATGTAATTCCTCTACACCGTAAGTACTTCCACTTCTTTGCCTAGACTTTGAGATTTTAAGGTGATCCTAACATTGAAACCAGAAGCTATTGATATTATTTGATATCAGCTTAGCAATGGCTTTTCACCTTATTGCACTACAAGAGAAAAATACGGTGGATTCAGTCTATGATTAATGAATTCGTATATGAAAGCAAGGAAAATTTAATGCTGGAGGCATGCTAAACTTTTTGTCATCTCTGGGTCATAAGCAATAAAACGCTTCTGCATGCACTCAGTTGATTTTTTTTTTTAACTGAATGAGTTTTCTATAGGAAATTCTGTTTTGAATAACCTAATTTCACAAATTCACAGCCACCTGCAGAAACACAGAAGAAAATTGTTAAGATTTTGACATTTGGGAAATCCTTTTACAGTATTGTGAATTCTTTTTCAAAATGAACACTTTAAAACCCACCTTGTCTTTTTAAACTAGTGTGTCAGCCACATGATAATCAGAATGTTGGCTTTTTATGTCACATCTTTGAGAAAAATAAATTTGAGTCAATGATTCTAATAGCAACAAAACCGGTATGGGGAACCCATTTCCATATCAGCTTAATTCAAGAATATTTTCATTCCATCCACAGATGTCTGTCTCTGTTTCTGCAGCAGAAAATGTTGTGTTGCATGAACTGACCCCCATCACCAGAGTTATGAAAATACGGGGACTGCAGTGGAAATGATAGTAACTTTGCTGAAGAGCTGCATGTGTCCTTACTCCGAAACACCTAAATGCCCACCAAGACAAACCAGAGGGACAAGGTTGAAATGTGGGATCAAAGACCTTCAAGAAGGGTCAGAAAAAGCTGACAGACTGAAAAAGTGGAGAGAAAAGAAAAGAGAAATCATTTAAGGAAGGATTCTACAGAAAAGCTGGCCAGCAAGCCAGGGCACAGCAGCTGGAGCAAGGAAGGGGAGATGCTACCTAGCCTGGAAGGGAAGGTCAGCGGCATGCTATTTCTCTAACATCATCTTCATAATCTTTTCAACATCAGCCTTCGTCTTCTGGGACTCAAAGAAACCTCCTTTCCTTACAACACCTCTCTTTCTAGCACTCCTTAAGACAGACTTTCCTCCTCTCCCAAACAGCTTGCTTTGAATAGCTTTCAAAAATCCATTCATCCAGGGAAGATGGTAAAAAAGGCAGCATGTTTGAGTTATTAGAGACAGTTTGAGCTTACAGGCGTGAGGAGAAAGACATTTGAACTTACAGATCAAATGCTGAGTATGTTACAAGTACACTTACCCACCTTTGTAAAGAAGAACAAGTTCAAAGTATGACATTTTGAGCATGAAAGTATGAACACCATTATCAGGATGATAATGTTAGGTGTCTAATGGTGCAAACAATGGTGCTTTCTCCCTGTATACCACACGAACAAAATAAATGAAAGAAGAGGGAAAAGTAGACATGACAGCTTTTACTCCAAGCTAATCCTGAAGACTAGAGGAATTCAACCTGGTCATGTTTGCAGCTGAGCCACCATTTGCTTCCTTTTCTTCTCCCTTAGCAGGCCATTGATATCAATTTCCTGAGTCACTCAAACTTATTTAGAAACTAACTAGTAATAGTACAGTCATCGCAGAGCCTTTTACAGCTCTGCCGAAATCCAAACAACTTTTCAACCAGCACACTTCCAGCACGGGCAGAAACGAGGTGAGGTGCCAGCAGACAGAGAAGGCCCTCAAACCCTAAGAGTTCCTGTAGCTCTGGAGTATTTTCAGGATGTCATTCCTGGACCCGAGCTGCAAAACAGGAACAATTCAACGGTCAGCAGGGAGGCACTAAGGCTAATTAGCTGGTCTTAAATGGCGAGATCCAAACCAAAAGCATCCAGCATGCTCTCCAGCATTTCATGGGTGCTACTTCTCTGTATGACCCATCTCTGAACCTGCTCCCTTAGCAGCCCCTTTTTCATATTACCCAGCCCTGCCGAGCATGCAGCCATAGTAGCTATTGCGAGATAGTCAGCTATTGCTGCATGAAAATTGAAAGCGAGTATCCTAGTTCAAGAGAGAGAAGGCTTGTATGAGGAGTTTCTTTCTCGTTTATGCCAAGAGTATGAGTGGGAGAGAGTCCAAGTCAGAGTCCCAGGGCAGTCACACCCCAAGGTAGTTTTGAACTTCCTTTTGAGACCGAAGATCTTAGAATAAAAGGGCTTATTTCTTATTTATCTGCAAAGTTACACTATCCTAAAAGAAGTTTTTAGAAGTGTAGAAAGATAAAAATGTGATCACTGGCCGTACTTTGCAGAAGGGGGAGGTAAGACACCATCACGGGATGTTTCCATTCACAACTCGAGTATAGGAGCTTTGGTATCACAGCTAGCAAGGTGACTGCATTGCCAGATATGAGCAACCTGTCATGACCTGCCATGAAGGCTCAGGAAGACCATGATTTATTTAACCTATGTCACAGTCAGGGAGCTCCCTGTTCACATCTCAGGAGGTAAAGCACTATTACTTGTTTTAACAGCTATACACTGCTGTCCATGCACCTGGTACACCCTCAGCTGAGGACTGTACAGACCAGACAAAAGACAATCCTTTCCTCCAGCATACATTCATGACTCTATTCATTTTCACTTAATACACTACTAGAAACATAGATGTGTGGTCATTTCTAGAAGTCACTTTAGAAAACACGTTAAAGGAAACATTAACAAAATAAACCTTTACCAACTAATTATGATTTTTGCACAAACATATCATAACAGAGCAGCTGTGGGTTGTTACTTCTCTTCTTTTATCCTCCTGCTTAGGAGCAGCTTCTGAAGATCACGGGTGAAGTTGGTAAGAGCTAGACCATAAAATTTCTAATCTGATTTTCTAGGCAATAAAGGTCTCTCTTTGTCCATCACTCCAGCCTGGGGAAGAGCTCACACGTCCAAGGTATAATTAAAAATTGATGGGAAGAGGGAAGGAGGGAATCTTAAAGTGAGTTATACCATTATTTAAATACTCTTCACTGAATTCATCAAGGGAAAGCTCATTTCAAAATTAGCATGTCAAAAGCTATTACTTATTAAATTAAAATCCAATATTAATTAGAAATGAGATTACCTTGCAAGCTTACGTTAGGCAGGTCCTCCCTGGGTGGCAAAACAGAAGTACTACAAGAATAATGAAGTCTGAAGAAGAGGCCCAGAAAGCCATCAGGAGAAGTAAACATTCAGGTAAGAATCCTCTACTTCATTTTTTTCCCCTGCTCTGGATCAGTAGAACTGCATTCTGCAGTGACATGACAGGTATAATCAAACTCATCATCTTGAGTTTGGATGGAGACAGAACAGCTTTTACGTGTGCACTGGAATGTCGTTATGAAGATATCGGATATTTTCATGGGCGGGAGCAGGGATGAAGAATGGTTTTTGGTATCTGAAGTGTTCACAGGAGTGAGTCCCATTAGGAGGAGACTTTTTTCTTACACCACCATCAAATGGTAAGGGGCTCTGTTAGCACTAGCATTCACTTTTGAAGAAAAGGCCTGATACCCTAATTAGCTTAATAACAGTACACCTCACAGAGGGTTAAACCAACAGGTGCCACCTCTTAATTTCAGTGTATATGTGATTTCACAGAGAAGGACTAAGCACCCAGAGACACAACAGTACTGTAAAATTTGAGATCACAAAGACACCCAGGCAGCACAGGCTTTTTCTGCCACAAATTTCTATTTCAGGGTTCGATCCTATTAGACATTGGTGCTCTCAGTAAAGCTATTAAGACAGCCATAAAACAAAAGATACCATTGACAGCTGAGAAAGGACAATGAGACCTCTCATCAATTATTCTGACCACTGCTGCCCCCCCAAATAATAAGGCAGTAAATATTTCTAATGGATGCTGCTGCTTACATCCAGAGTCATCTAGCAGCACCGCAAACAAGCGTTCACTACTTTTAACACCCCATGTCAGTCTCCTTCAGCTGTGCCTGAAGACAGAAAGGCACAAGAATCTTGCCCTAAGCACCAAACTGAAGCTGAGTAAGACTCAACTTGAACACCCCCACCCCCCCGGGCAAATGAGTTGGTAAATGAGAACAGGTTTCCTCATTTTCTTGATTTAAATCTCGAGTGGGAGCGAGTACTGTTTTGTCCCAGGTTGCGTACCAAGTACTCTTCCTTGGAAAGGCCATTTACCCTTCTGATGGCTGGATTAGCAAACCTCTCCTTGCCTGGGGGACAGCCAGAGAGGCAAATCTGGGTGTGCTGATGGTTTGGGTGCCGCTTCTGAATCGGTGCTGAAATCTCAGAGAAGCCCGAGGGAATTAAGCACTTGACTCCCATCAGGCTGAAAAGGAAGTCATGTGCCTAATCCTATTAGTGCCTGTGAAATTCCCAGACCTAATATTAGCTCCAGAGGTTGCTTCACTGAGAGATCCCTCTGAGAGTAAGAAAAAAAGAAAAAATACTGCTTCAGTGCAATTTGTTCTCCCTAACCACGTTATCGCATTGGAGTTGACAGGAATAATTTATGTTCCATTATGTGCGGTACTTAATTTAGCTAGGCCAACTGCCTTCTTGTACAGTTGCCAGCAAAAGAGGGCATAGTCTCAGGAAATAACAAGTTTGCAGGTTTCCCATCTTGCTGGGGTTCTGGGCCAATGGGGTGGGGGGGGCGGGGAGGGCGATGTTACTCCTTTGTTCCCATCTGACAGGGAACTAACCCTGGTCTGAGCAAGTTTCCCTCCCCTAAAATACAGGGTTCCACTCTGCAGCACGTGGTTGTGTCTTGTCCACACCTCACAGCTGCAGAATATTCAAAAGCCCTTTCACACAAGCATTTCTTAGCAGTTGGAGAAGGTCTTTTCCAGCCTTTAGTGAGCCATTAACATTAAATTCATTAGGTAAGAAATGGAGGATTTGCCAGGCAAGCTCTTTGATCATCTTCAGTTAGTGAGTGTTGCTCTGAACCTACCTGCTGGCAGAGACAGCAAGCAATGCTTCCCCATCCTTCCGTACTGCAGAAGAGGCAGATTCTGCCATTATAACCCAAATAAATGCTCCACACAGAAAACCTTCAACTTCTTTAAAAAAGAAAGAAAAAGTTAATATAGACCTTTGAAATACCAGAGATTTAGAATAAAGCTTTGTAAATGATGGGAATAATATGATTATGTGCCGAGTGTAACATGGGAGGAAGAAAGCAAAACAGGCAAAAAAGACCTAACGAAGAGGGAGAGCTTCGTCTGCCCATTCAGCATTGACTGCATTTTCCTTATGCCTCACTTTTGTGCAATTGCTGTAAGTAACACCTTACAGCTGGAAGAAAGGCCACTTGGGCGTCAGACGAGTTGGCTTTGTTTGCTCAAACACGACACTTGCAGAGGTCCCGTGAAGAGAAGTAACCACAATGGGCAGGATTTTCCCCTGGGAAGCCTCAGGAGAGTGGCTCAGCTCTGCGGCTCGGTGGACCCCACTTCTGCAACCTGCAAACCGGCTTTGCTGCACAGAAGAGGTGGCTGTTAGGTCTGCAGTCTTCCATCTACTGTCCTCTCTTGCCTACAAAGAAGTAAGAGTAGCTGTAGCAGCTCTGTGGGGCTATTTTCCGGTTGCTAATCTGTAAGGAGACAATTATACACACTCCAGTCACCACAATGGTCTGAACAGGATTTAGCTCAAACTCATTGTCTTAAACGTCACCATGTAAATGGAAATGTTTGATAGCCAAACAAGCTGCAGAGACCATATTCTGCTCCACAAGTCCTGCCTGGCTGGATTATAAAGTGGAGAGCTTTGGCCAGATAGAATAAGGTGCAGCGTTGTTCTCCTTTCTGAAAACCACCACGAAAGGGCTCACGCTTCCCTGGGGTGTGTGTGTGGGGAAACATGAATGCCAGGGGAGAGCTCAAACCGCTGCCATGAGAGCTTTCTCTCCACAAACTGGAAGAAGCAGCCTTCTTCCAGTGTATCTGCATGGTAGAGGCCTGCAGCTTCCAGCCCTCATCTTGACTATGTAACTTTGCTACAGCTGAATTGAAAGATGGGAAAAGAGGAAAGCATAGCACTTCCCTGCCTTTGACAAGGAGCTTTGGGCTAATGGGAAGCATACAAAGAATAGCATTTTCCTGAAAATACTTGCAGAGTTTGTATTTCATTGCAGCTAACGTGAGAGGAGATCTACACACGTTGTTAAACCCTGCCTAGTTTCTCTCTTCTGCTGGTTCTCCTCATAAATAGAGCAACCACTAGCACGTAGCTGCTTGTATCATCACAGGACAAGTAAATAAAAGAGATGTCACAAGACAACTAGGCCACTGCTGAATTCAAGTTTTGCAGAAGTTGCCCTACATCAGCAAGATGAAAAACAAAGGCAGTTCACATCACAAGTCACAATGAAGAAAAAAAAAACATCCTGTCAGCAGAGCTAGTGGTGATGTTTACCACATTCTTCACGAGCGCTCCCTGCCCGCCATATCCTGTCAGTTACATGCCTGTGTCCGTGCGGAGGCATTTCACACTGATGGCAAGGTGGTGTCTGCTTTTGGTAGTCTGCTTTCTAGCAAATGGCTTGGGAAGCAACGTGATTTGCCTTCCCAGCAGTGAGCAGGAATGCCTGCTGCAGCCGCTGGCACAGCTCAAGCCCCAGCAGGCTCACCATGTAGCCCACCGCAATCTGCCCCTTTGGCACATATCTTTACCACAGCAGGCACATAATCACGTTGGCATTACAGGGGATGTATCTATCTATGATACAGTATATTGATCTCATACCATGTATCACATGATATACCCATATCACATACGCTATTATAGCGGCTGACCGATAAACCCCTAGAAGGGAAGGCGGCTGAGTGGAGATGGGCAAGGGCGATGTGCTCGTGAAGCTCAGGGAATGATGCAGGGTGTAATTGACCACAGCCATTGCAAAGCAAGCTGACTTTAGCTCAACACAAAGGGGACCAGAGGGTTTTTTCAGGCCTTTGTTTCAGATAAACAGCTGTCAACAGTTAAGTGCATCAACTGGTGGTGTAAACGTCTCCCTGAGTTAGGCAGACCAGCATAGGGGGAATGAATAGGTAGCTCAACCCCACGCAGAGTATAAAAACTGAATAACCAACAAAAGAATTTCAAAGAGAGCAATGGGCTTGAGCTGACTTCAACCCATCTATTCCGTACCAACAACTGGGGATGCCCAGCATCATAACAGTGAGCATATTACAGAGACTGGTAATGGAGATCACGTTAGCATTGTGCTTGAACTGTGTATTGCAATTGCTGTATTTTGCTGAGCAGAACTTACATTTGTACCGTGTTTGTGTTTTCAGTATAATTTGTATCACACTGCTAAATCAGAAATCCCATGTAACAACAATCTTCAAGTAAGTACATTTGATATTAAACATTACACCCTCCACATGTGGGATATCTAGAAGAACCCAGTCAGAGTGTATTGGACTCTGGCACACACACACACGTATATAAAATAGGTACATGGATGTGAATCCATAGGGTGGCAAAATCCAGAAGAGTATTTCATTAACCCATATCACAGCTATTAAGCTTAGACCTACCCATAAAAATCTGTTTTATTTCCATCAAGTTTTGTTTCACAGATGCACTCAGTCTGTCAAGCCTCTTGGGAACAGATGCCAGTTTTAGAAGTATGTAGAAAATGCACTCACCTGTTCCTCCCCCCAGAAAGCCCTCTGCCCAATGTAACTGCAGTCAGGAGTGTAGCACATCTGAAACATGAACTCACTCCCAATGCAGCAGCTGATTGTGTCCAGTGTTGAGGACATGGCATTGCTTTTATGGAATTCCAGGCTGTTTTCCCAAATATATTAAAGCAGCATTGGGGAAAAAAAAAAAAAGGTGGAATAACTGAGATTAAGGAATCTAGAAGAGCTACACCCAGAAAGTGCCACCACCACGACAGTCAACTTCCTATGTGCAAGAAGCTCCCACAACCTAAAGGTTACTGTGATGTGGACTGCTTAATACAGAAGCAAACCACCCAACAACGTCCCCTGTGCCTTCATTCACGTAGCAAACATTTTCTTCCATTTCCACAGCTACCTTACACAGTGCCGCCCATCAAACACTGTGGTGACATGCAGCCCCACTAACCTCCCCTTGTCCATACACCCCACTGCCCGACTTTTTCTCCAGTACAGGTAGTTGTCACCTCTCACACTGGCTGGTTCAACAAAAGAAAGCAGCTCAGGAAAGGAGGACTTGCAGAAGGGCAGGTGGACAGGCAATAAGAGAAGATGGGTACCTCTGAGGACAAGAATTAACAACAGTAATGTCTCTTCTGTAGCACATGGCAAGACAGCAGACATTAAGGAACAGACCTCTGCCATCAGCTGGGGCTTTGTTTTTCATGGCTAGGCTCTTGCATGCATGTAACTAAGGATCATACCATCTTAATAAAATGAATTATTTATTATGCTGTACTGATAAAAACTTCGACCCATACTTTTTACCTTAAAGCTGAAAAAAATAGTCCTGGAACAGAGCATTAAAAATTCCAGATCAAAATCACTGGCCTTTAAAAATGAATTATGGATCTGAGGAGATTCAGTGGAGGCACAGAGATAAGAAAAGCTGTATTTGTGCAAACTAAAAAAGGAACAAAAAATAAGTTTCTACTTGTGTACTCTTAGAATCAGGGTCCATCCTCTCCACACAAAGGTCTGCCTGTACAGTGACACATGGTGCAACTGATCTGTCGTTTTAAGGCAGCCCAGCACAACCTGGAATATTCAAAGGGGCAAAGGATCAGGGAAGGGAAAACCTACAGGAGAAACCAAGAACTCGGTGCTTGCAGTCTAGCAAAAAGATGACAGAGGAATGCAGTATTACGTGCCTTGTCATTTGTTACAGGTACAAATATCCTAAAGAAGAGCTGACGTCTTAGGGGACCAAGCAGGTACAGAGGCAGGCCAGGGATATATTAGAGGTAGAAATTGTACAGATCTACTTCTGTTGGGCAGCTTCTGCTAAAAATATGGGGAAGGGAGCAAAAATGTCGAGTGATTTCCCAGTGGGTCTTGGTTTGCTTTCAGCTGTGAGTGTATGATGTTGGTGTACAGCTGAGGAAGGCAGAAAGTCTTTACCTTCCAGTGAAAAATAGAAACTTAAAAGATGTCAGCTGTGAAAAATGGGTTTAATCTACAGCAATCTATCTGTACAGCCAGCTTGCCCTGCTGGAGTCTCAACTTCTTAGATCATACAGCTTTGGGTTTATTTTGGAGGATTCTTCAGGAAAGGAACATCCCTTCCCCCCATCCTGGTTATTTGGAGGAGCCACAGAAAACTTTATATACTACTTCTATAAATGCTCCGGAAATGCACCATCGCTCCGCAGTTCTCAAGGACTGGCTTAGTGAAGGGAATGGACGTAGGGTTAAGTTTGTTCTTTACTCCCAGCCCCCGCAAAATGATCCACCCAGATTATTGCTGCAAACATGTGGCCCTCGCATGGATCAGTCTGCAGGACTGAGACCAAAAAGCATAAATGGAAATACAACCAACCAAGGCAAAAAGAAAATAGCCCTTAGTGCATGTTTAGTTACAAAAACCAGAGCAGCAAATAGGAAGAGGATGCAGATCTCCCAGTTACATTATCGGCTACTTACTCAGTAATATTGCAAAAAAACAAATGCTGGGCAGTCACCCTTTTTCACTCAAGCACAATGAAAAAACCCTCTATGACAGCATATTATGTACAAAATCACGTACAGTTAAAATAAGCAATTGAAAGCATGAATGAGATTCTAATGTACAGTACTTTCACACAGCCAAAGCTATTTTATTTTACAAGATGAGTCTTTTGCGTTAATATTTTTTTTAAAGCCCAGTAAAAACAGCGTGAACTACTTAAGCAAAATTTAAGAGACAACTTACAAAGTAATATTTGCATAGCACTGTAAATCTGCGTACTTGTTTGGGCACAGTTCTTAGTAGAAACTACAGCAGGTGACAGGGTTGGGTTTTCTTAATAGCTTCTTGCTTTTAACCAGATTCAGACACATCTCCTCTGAATGTCATAAAATCAAGTGTAGGAAATAACTGTAAAAATGTACAAAAAATATATACACATGCACAGTAAATGTGTACCCTGTATACAGTTTTATTACTCATTAGATTTGGCTAATAACGATCATCTGGTACTTACACTTCCCTCCAAATGACAAGTTTGTAACAAATCAATCAGGTTAAGGATGGTGAGTTTTCTGAGAGAAGGTTCTCATTAAAGCTACAGTACTTGCTGGTGGTCTTTAGGAGTGAGCGACATGCCAGCTGACAGTGGCTGTCTGGCATTCAGGCAAGTAGCATTCAGTCATCACAAGGTACGGCTCTGACAAAGCTGAAGCAAAATAACGTGAAGGGGCACAGCTCGGCTCTCTGCACAGATGCACATGAACGCAATAAAGGAGGTAAGCCTTGGGAAAGAAAACATTCATTCCTGATTAGCCTCTGCTTCCCACTCTTCCACCCTTCACAAATTAGATTTTAGTGTGACTAGGAAATCAGAATGTTTTCCTTGAAAATATACCCTGGCCAAAATAAAAAATGAAATAAAACTTGTCTAAGACTGAAAATTGGTAGTGGTAGCCCCCACACTAAAGAATACTTCCAATTTAGATTTTAAAAGTCCCACTATATTCCAGTTTCTGCTAAAGTGTCTATTTTTAAAATACGCTTCCTCTTAAGATAAAATGCTGCTTCTGCTAATGTAAAGCTCTTTAGAAATAGACAATCAGCAACACTCAACTACTCTCAAAAGTGGAAGTGCAAAATTAACTTTCTTCCAAGTTTCAAAAACTGAAGAGTGACTTGTAACTATGGGTATAACATTTTAAGAAATACAGGCAGCTTTCCATAAACCTTCAGAAACCAAGGATAAGAGAAACACGACATATTTGGCTTACAAATTCCAATCTATTGTCTTCCCAATTGCAAAGCGTAAAATATTTTCATGACGTTTTCTGGTGGCTATCAAACGTGGTGCAGACCCTGTAACATGGACTTCCAGAAAGGTTTCCCTCAAAACCACAGCAGGTAAAAAAGCCAGAACCAACAGCCTGCAAGGATCTTGATGCAGAGATTGCTGAGACAATCAGATAAATTAGTCTTCAAGATAAATAGAGGGAAGTGTGGCAGAGTAAGAGTTGCCATCTGTAACAAGGAGGTAAGCCCTTCAAGACAAATTCTGACCTCAATCACATGAACATGGCAAGGGTTACCTTGTAAGTTGTCACAGGGAGGTGTCACATTCATGTTAAGAGTCAGCCTGGCCACATACACGCTTATCTCTGGTTTGCAAAGGTCCTGGCAATCGCTCAATTTTGTCAGCACAGGAATTTGGCTGGACCTGTTGGTGTTCCTCCTCCCTCTAGCGATGCACCTTGCGGTGTTCCTCCTCCCCTCAGTGATGCACATGGCAGCTCTCAGCACAACTGTTACCTGCTTCAAATCCCGGCTTCATTCAGTGCTGGCAGCCCTGGAGCCACCCATTACGGATCAAAAGGTTCAGAAACATGGGAAAGAGCAGCTGTGACCACCTGGGTCAAATTCAGCATTACCATTACAGGGATGGGCTTCTTTCCACAGGCATAAACCAGAATGCATAGTAATCATCTGCTGTGAACCAGAAACTTCACACCAAGTGACCTAAGCGCACAGGCATCCAGGAGATGGTGTGAGCTCCATAGCTGCATCTGATTTTCAAAGGAAATCTAGGAATGAATTTTTCACTTTTATCTGCATTGGCCTCCAGCATCTGACTGAAACACGCTTGGGCTAGGTCTGTCCAATCTTGGCCTTAGACTTACTTAATACAGACTTCTCCAAGATGCCAAAAATATGTCAATATTATCTGTCTTCAATCTGAAACACTCTGCATAGTATGAACTCCGCATTAGTAAAAGCCTCCAACCCCACAATTCTTTAATCAAAACCACATTTCAGGGTAGTCCCTGACAAAACCTGTCTTCAGCAATTATCAGACATATGGCAACCCCTGCTTGAAAGTTACTCCAACTGTTAGTGAAGACCTTGTGTCAACTTTGTTTTATTGGCTTCATCAATGTCAGAAGGACGTGTTAGCAGGTAGTGATGGCCTATGTGAGCAGGCCCGGGAAAGACTCCTCTTCCTTAATAAAGTTTTGCTCTGGAGCGGCAAAGTCGCATTATTACTTAACACAACTATGCTACTTCAGATCTACTGAGCATGCCAACCAGCACCAAGATGCAGGAAGACAAAACCCCATCTATGTGAGAAAATTCCTATAGGATTGGTTGAACTAGAAAGCTCCAAGTTCCAGCTAAGAGGTTGTAACCGAACCACAGGCAGAAAATACAGGCAAGCAAATACACAGACATCAGTAGACAGAGACAAGTGGTATCAATGTGGAAGTGAGCACACTCACTTTTTCTGTGAATACTAGGCAATTAGGAAAAAGGTAGTAGTCATATTCATTGGTCAGTATTTAAGTGTAAAGCCCTTCAAGATAAGTTAAAGCAGAACAAAGGAACGTTGCCCACGCTCTTTGTGCCAGAGACATACATTTTGCTCAGTAATGCAAAGGCAGTTGCAAGAGCACATTCAGCCCACAATGAGCAACAGAGAACTGTAATCCCTACCGAGCCAAGACCTCTGGATACCAGTTATCTGGTCCTTCTTCAGCATCAGCTTTTTGTGCCTTCCTAACTGAGAGATGCCACAATGTCAGCAGCCTCCAAGCTCTCCCACCAGGTTCTTAGACAGAGGTCAACATGATGCTACCTTGGAACTGCAAATCCCGCTTTGAGAGCAACATCATTGTTCTTCATGACAGTGACAAGCAATGCCGAGGCCAAGAGCATAGCATCTGTCCATGTTAGTCTGAGAACCATTCATCTTCGGAATCAATGCTGAACTCCACAGCAGTCAGCTTGCAAGTCCATACTGGAGAATGTGGTATTTAGTCTAAACAGTCAAGCAATAAGTGAAAGTTTTGAAAGGTGGAGAGAGAAAACACTCCTATAGCTTTAAGTTTATTAAACCTAGCATGGTTGAAAAGCAAAAGACAAAAAACGCGATATATTTTTGTTTATTATTGCTCTTAAAGGGCTTGGTAGTCAAATATACAAGCTATGTTCTATTAAACCAGAAGAAAATAAGATATAAAATCTATGCTCACTTTTCCAATCCAAGCCACCTGCTAATCTTCATTAGTGACATTAACTTCAGCTATTTCCAGTCATTTGAATTTACACATACTCTGTGTACGTGTGCGCGCACGTGTGTATAAAAACCCCCATTTGAGGAGACAAAATTCAAAGAGAAGAGATTTGTGTTGTTTTATACTGTTTTGTGCATTGCTGTATATTTCAGTTTTCCAAATGGTTACTGATATGTTTGTTTAGAAGAGAAAAATTCAAGTAACTGATGATGTATTTATTATATTTTCAAAAAGAAAGCATGACCAATAAGTTATGATAAGAAAATATGAAATGTTGATTATTCTCCCCTTGATGTACATGCACTAATCCCATGACTCCTAATAGGGAGTTACATGCACTAAGAGGAGAAAAAGATCCCGTAAAGAGAAAGGCTATTAATTCCCTTCTCCTTTAAGCATCTCCCCTCTTCTCAGCATTAAGAGAGGATTTATTTTGTGATTTTTTTGTCATGCCCATTAATATACTGCTCAAAATCTAAGTATAAAACATAGTCAATGGTCAGCCTGCTTTGCAAGCCTTACTCTGCTAAGCCAGTACAATTTATATATACTCAGTATCATCTTCAGGAAGCAAGTATACAGCATTTGTAACATCTTTCTATGAAGCAAGAATTAATATCCATTACTGAATTACTTAAGAAAAAAAAAATAATAAAGAAAAGAAAGAAAAGCCCACTGCTTTTAGTCCTCTGGTTAAAAAACAGCGAAAAGCCAGAGAGTTGTTTTTACCAGCATTTGGAAGTCTAACCATATTTAAAGACGGAGTACAAAAACATCCAGCAAGGAAAACCAGAGTCATGGCTAGGCTCTGTTCTCAATTCCCAAAACATATTCCAAATTCCACTACCATTAACAACAGTGTTGCATCCCCTATCTTAGGAAAGATTTATTGAGGGGACAAAGATGACATACAAAACACTGGGGCTACGGGTACAATGATTCAGTGAGGATATGTCTAACAGGAGACAGACAATGTAGGTCATCCTTCAAATCCTCATGTTGAAAAGACCACAAATAAAAATCAAGTGCATGACAGAACAATGATTGATGACCCCAAGTAAAATATTTTTCTAAGTTACAAAATTGCTCTTCCAGTGTTTGAAAACAGAAAAATCTGTGGGAGGTTACATTCCAACAGTTAAGAGTAAATATGAAAAGAAGGTAAATTATTACTCTCTTATCTTGGTTACTAGAACAAAGATGAAAATAACGACCAGTGCTTTGATAAGATCTGCTCTTTACAAAAGTAAGATAAATATTCTAGTGGCAGCTGGGTTAAAAATACAGACCCTGAGGGTCACCTTCTGCCCTCAGCTGTAGATCTGCAACCCAACTTCTGAGCGTAGCCAAATGCAGATTGTGGCCTCCAGACTTGAACATACAAGTAGTTCCCATCTGTTTGCAAATAATTCTCCAGCTACGCATACAGCAGCAATCTACAAAAACCTCAGAATGTGCGTTTGTAAAAAAGAAAAAAGAAAGAAAGAAAAAAAAAAAACACAAAGCAAAACAAGAGACAGGTACAGGTGTGATTCCTATCTCTACTTTTCAGTGAAAAAAAAACCCCAAAGGTCAACAAGCAAAACTAAAGATATTTAAAATCCCTGAAGAGACCCCATACTCCTCCTAATGCTTAACAGCACAGCGCACCTTGCAATATACTTCACATTAACATCTAAAGCACGACCAAGTACAAAGTGCAGCGCACCCTATCATCATAGCACACAGGTTAAGATCCTGGCCCCATCTGAATCAATGTCAAAAATCTCATTAAAAATTCAAGAGATGCCAGTATTCGAAATCTGACTGATAAAGACGTCGTCTTTTCAAATTCTTGTAAAAGAAGACATTTTGAAAACTATTGTGCTGGTTTCTGCTGCTGCCTCCCAGTTTACTGAGAGAGGTTGGCTGAACTGGACTTTGGTGATGAGAGACGTGAACAGAAATAAAAGGAGAAAAAGTCAGGACAACTGAATAAATTTCCTTCTTTGCACAACTCCAAATCCCACAGTCAGCATTAATTCAGAAAACAAAACAAGCCCAAACAGATTCAAGATTATCATACCTGTATGATGTGAAACAGGGCAAATAACACTCAAGACTGAAGTAATATTTTGAAATTAAACAGCCTTGAGCAGTTAGTAGGAGATATGATGAGAATTTTATACTGTTTTAATACTAGTGGATCTGTTCTATGGGATGTCCTGATCAATAACACACTGCTTCCAAACTCCACTATCCGTTCTCTCGTATTACAGAAGTTTTAAGACATTGCCTGAAAATAAAAAGTATCAGTGTAACATACAAATAGGATTTCATCTGTAGCCATGACAACACAGCCTTTCCAAAAATTACTCTAACCCAATGAACATCTGTCAATTAATTTAAGAATGGTTGTTTTTTCCTGGCTCATTAATAAAAAAAGTTGGAAATCAACAAATATTACGTTGGCTTTAGCAAGAGGAAACATTCAATGGCTCCTGTTGTAAAAGCGAGTGTAGTGCTCTTGACAGAAACCAGTGTATTCAGTCATCTGAAGATGCACGTGGCCATGGCCAATGCCTTCTTTTCTCCCCCACCCCCAAGTCCTGCAACAAAACAAAAAAAATTAGTTTCTTCTTCCACCCCACCCCAGATGTTCTCCCATAGTTTGACTACAGTAATCCTTAAACAGGCAGAAAGTTGATGTGTTCTCTTCAGTTGATGCCTCCAACTTCTTCATTCTTGGCTCAAGTTTTATTCATTAATATTAGTCATCAGTTATTAAGAAAAAGATAGTTTCTAAGTGTTTGTTGTTTTTTAACTGAAGTTAATTGGATACCATAGTCTGGTTATATGTGCTCAACTGCAGCTGTCGGTTATTCCTTTTTCTTGAATTCTTGGTTGCCATAGCTGGAGCCTTTTTCTATTTCAGTTACTCCTATCAGTCTACGAACTCCAAAGGAAGCTTTAAAATATAACAGAGAAATGGGAGGCATATTAAAATCAGTTCAGGAATTTAGGAAGTTACATGTAAACATGCAAGCTGAACCAACATGAGTTAACCCAGTCCTGAAGACAGTACTGACTACAGAGCAACAGCGTGCTCTATGAGGCTGCACATGGATCACAGATCTGATGTCACTAAAAAAGCAGGACAATCCAGAGTTTAAAATATAATTAATGCTTCTATGTTAACAGGACAGGTAGTATATCTGCACTGAAGCATACCCCCCCACATACATTTGGGTTTTGGGTTGTTTTTTTTTAGGGTTGGTTGGGGGGGCCAGGGTTGTTGTTGGGGATTTGGGGTTTTTTTGTTGTTTTGGGTTGTTTGGTTTTTTTTTTAAATTCACAGACAAGGTGTGCAGTAAAAGTATTTTCTCCTTCAGTCACCATAATAATGGGCTACAAGACCCACTTGTTATTGATTGCTATAGATATCACCTAAGATATGAAGGCAAATCTGCCTGGATTAAAGCTTTTGAAATAATAAAAATGCTATACAATATAAAGACTATAGAGTGAGCTCCAAGTACTCTTCTGCAAGCCCCAATCATATTAATTAATGAATACACAGAACTTATTGGAGGTAATGGATCCCATTACATGTCACTCTGGGCTTATTATCTACTCTGCTATTACCTGCTCCAACAAGTCCCAGAAATGCAAGGATAAGGAGAGGTGATCCACTTGCAAAAACTCCAAAGCCAAATGTGAATAGAGGAGAGAGGAGAACTGTGGCCCAAAAAAGAAAGTTTAGGAGAGTCCATGGTCTCCTAGGAGGTTTAAATTGCTGGCCAGGAAATATGCCTTCCTGATTATACATCTCTTGCAAAGCATCCTGGAAGAAAGAAAAGATAGAGGAAAACATGTTCATAATGCTTGCACCAAGCAATCCAAGACTAGTCAAGGAAAGCATCTGTGGTAAATAATCATCAAGAGTTCACAGCATCCATTTCCATCTGCTGTCATTTATTTGGGTATTTCTGTTGACTGCTGAGGCTACTGTATTAGCCCTTTGAAGACAATATTGGCTACCATCAGAAACTGAAGCCATATCAGCCTCTCAACTATTAAATACCTTCATCTCTTCTCTTAATTGCTTAGGAATTTAGGGCAAGTCGTGCCAGAGGCCAATTCAGACACTACCTGCCTCTTTGCTGGATGCTTCTTCTTCCTGTTTTTACTTCCAAAAAGGTCAGCATGATTTAGCAAAGCACAGCAGAAAAATGCTGTACGTACAGCCAGAAGAGGAAGGCAAAGCACAAGCTAACCAGCAGAGACAGCACTGTGCTAGCCATAACCCCAAGACTTGAACAGAGGAGTTGCATCCTGATCTGAGCCTGCAGAGAGATGCGATCATGAAACACACCACTCAAAGGAGCGGCATTGCCCACAGTCTTTCTCAATTTGAAAGAATATTCTGTAAGGTTTCCAGATCATTACCAACGATGGCTCAAGTTTAGCTATTTCTTATTTTTCCCCAGTTGTTTTTCTTCTAGCTTCCCTTATAAAGGGCTGAGAAGCGGAAGGCCTTCCTTGCCAATAACACAGCCTTTTGAGGACATAGACTCTGTGCGGGAAGTGCACTTTAAGGATTCCAGTTACAACATACTGCTACCACCATGTCGTGGTTTAGGCTGGGCTGGCCACTAAACAAACAATAGATGCTCTCTTTAACCTCCCTCCCTTCCCAGAAGAGAAGGGAGAGAGAATAAGGGAGAGAGACTTAAGGGCTGAAAAGAAACTAAAACTACTTTAATGAAATATTAATAAGATAAGAATATTAATAACAAAATAATGAAATATATAAAATCTATACAAAACCAATGTCAAGCTCCCAAGATGACAATCGTGTCACTGGCAGGCACTGGGAAAGTCCCAGATTGGACTCAGCAACGGACAGGAACTAGATTCAGGAACTGGACTCAGGAATGCATGGATCAGGATCAAAGGCAGACAAACAGAGTCCTCCTCAGACGCCGGCCATTGAACAAAGTGGCTGACCCCTTTGATCCCTCAGCTTTTATACTGAGCATGAGGCAGATGGGATGGAATACCCTGTTGGTCAGTTTTGGGTCACCTGTCCTGCCCGCTCCTTCCCACAGGTAGGACCTCTCTACACTCTTCTGCTTCCGACCCTCCAACTTGGTACATAACAAAATTAGCTGAACTTGGTCACTCTAACAATAAGTATAAGCAAGAGCCTCTCTGCATACCATTCCTTGGTATTAACTATAAACGTCAGACCTCATCACTCTGGAAGCAAACACTGTCTGAAAAATATGCTGTTAATTTCAGAGAGTACAGTTCAGTTTGAAGAGACTTAACTGAAAAGTAAAACTACTGAAAAGAAAATTGGTTCTGTTCTACCTCAAACTGGGACACACCATAAGGTCCGTATATAAAATACCCACCTATGTAAGTAATACCTCCCTGGCAACACCTCACACCAAAGTTGAATGGAGGTACAGCCAGCACCAGCAAGGAACACCAAACCCTCCATCTGCAAGCAAAGCAGAGCATTCTGCCCAAGGAATGGCACCAAGCAGAATGAATGCTTTGTGCTGCATCTCCTTAGCTCTGTGTTTACTGTTTAACAAAGCAGGAGCCAAGCAGAGAAAGACCAAAGACCACCCCTGTAACATACACCTTAATGTCTGCTCCTCCAGCCAGGCAATTTCAGAAGGAATTCTTGCATCTAAGAGCCTTTTCACAAGGGAATTACATGATGGCATGTCCCTGATAGCAGGAGGCAGGATTCAAGGATC
>VYXH01000457.1:258102-271264 GCA_013397275.1 Burhinus bistriatus | reverse complement strand
CTAATGGGAGGTGGCAGGAGAAGATGATGATAGCTACTGTTATTTGTAAGATAACTTCTCTCCTCTTAATTGAATTAGAGCTTAGGTATTCAAACAAATCAGGTTAAAATGAACAAAATAAAACTCAGAACAATCTGCTACGTACAGACTAAGCATAAGCTTGGAAATGCTGCAGCACAGCAGAAGAAAGACCAAGATAGTTAAAGTTTCTGTGCTCCTCTGTTTTCCCACAAAGACAGGCAACACAAAAATCAAGATACACATTTCAAGTTCAACAATCCACCAGTTAGGGCTGGGCAACATTAATTACAGTTCTCCTCCTCCTCCTCACAGAACTGTTAAATCTGTGGTCAAGAAATTAACCATTTAAGGTAAAAAAAATACAATACATGAGGAAAAGCTTTGAGCCGTTTGAATGCATGCTGACCATGTGCTACATCAGTCCCTGGCAGCAGACCCCAAAGACTGCCCCCCCAACACCACTGCAGAGGTATTACCAGGAGGCAGAAGGGAAGTGACAGTGGGAGCAACGCCGAAAGCAGCGAACAATTGCAGCTGAGAGCCAGGGCTGGCTGTCCCTAACATACAGTTATCACTCTTCTTGAGTGCCTAAAGACATCCACAGGGAAAGTGGAGCTTTTAGAAATGTATGACAGAGACCCAAGAGCTGAAGAATATAAAAAAACAGTGGATTGCTATTAGTCTTCCACAGCTCAGGCATATCTCTGAATCCCATTGTGCTTCCCGGCAATTTGAGGCCTACTCACTACCCAGCCCTCTGTGGTCAAAAGGCTCTTCTGTACTGCTCTTTCCAGCAGTTTTGAGGGATAGCTGCCAAATTATACATAATATTTCCATCTCTTCTCGCCATCCAGTGAAAGAGTGTGCATTACTCAGTGCCTTAATACACTACTCCTGTGAAAGTCCCAAAATCCCAAAAGAGAGAAAAGAAAGCAAAGCTGTTTACCTTTTCCTGGTAAAGCTTATGAAGCCAGTTTGCAGCTTCCTTTTCATCTTGAGGGATATCTTCCAGAGGAAATCTCCTAGTTTAGTAGAGACATTAAAAAAGGGGGGAGGGGAGAAAAAAAAGAATTAAGGGAAAATGCAGGTATGTGACTTTAGACCTCTACTAGGGAAGATCTTCTATTCAATGAAGGGCATAAGCTACAGGTAATACTGTCACTGACGGCAGAGGTCTGAAATGCAGAGAAGAACCAGGACTTGAGTAACAGCTGATTCTCCACCTAAAACTCAGATTCCTAAGACAAAAGAAACTGTACAAGCTCCTATCAATTTCAGAGAACGTTAGTAAAACAAGCATTTCCCATTCAAACACTGTTCTTCCTTCACCAGAATTGCCACTGGTTGATTCCCAGTGAGTTCAGACTGAGGCACCCAGAGCTGGGAAAAGACAAGCAAGTAGCAAACCCCAGGATAATCGTTTGTTACATTTTGCTAGCGAAAACCCCATTTTGGAAGGAATGGGAGGGGTGGTTAAAAACTCACTTCGTATCAACTCTAAGGAAAGCATCTTCTTCTACAGCGACTACACTTCTCTGTCCTTGCCTCTCCAGCCCCACAGACTGAGGCATGCAGTTCTGGGTGCATAGAAAAATTATGCCCAGCTCCAGGTACTGACCTGACCTCACCGAAAACAGGCACCTTTTAAGAGCCTCTTTCTAGTGGTGAAGAGCCAACCACTTTCCTGCATTCTTTTATTTTCCAAGACAGGCCACTAACACACTCACAAATGTATCATCTTGCTTCTCAGTGACACGCATCTCAGTCCTCGACCAATTCCAGAGAAGTTGTTTGGTTTGTAGAGGGCAGGCACACACATTACCCTCAGCTTGAACATATTTTGGCAACGCTTGGACTGTATCAGGGCCTTCTTATAGCAAGGCAATAAGAACAGAAGGGTGACCTCTGGGAGGGCTCTAGACTCAGTGGTCCGAGATACAACTTATTTGCTGCTGTTCAATGAGGGAATATATTTCTGCAGCATGAACTAAAGCCTTCAAGTCTGCAGCAGCAGAGGGAAAATATTCTAATATGTTTCTAATAATTTCTGTATCCCATAAACGAATTGAACACCAGATTTTACAGATTTACTTTCATTAGCTCTAACAGGAGGAGCTGCTCAATTAATATAAAAAAATTCTCAATAAAAGTTCAGTAAAAAGTCATTTGCTGAAAGCTCTCTGGTAAATTTGTCGCTGTATTGCTATCACCACTAGAGGGTACTCACAGCAATAAATAACATTTGGTAATTTAGCTGGTTATTTTGTCTGGAGCCACTCAGGAGAAAAACTGGATCCTCCACAGAGTTAAGCTTCTTACCTCTGCACAGGTAACTGCATATGCATATATGAAGAACATGAGCTTATGTGCTTCCTTTCTCTGAGCTAAGCTAAGTCTGCTGGCACATTAAGGACACGTTCAATTTTCAGCAAAAAGACTGTAAAAATAGTTTCCTTATTCTTATAGCTTCCTCCCCAAAACACAGAAAAAGCTTTCAGTATAAAAAAGGATCTTGAGAATGTTGATTCAGTCCACAAACATGTTTTAATTCAAAATTATCCTAACATAGTCACTAGTTTCTATAATAGGGTACAGTTAGTAATTTTAACTGGTAACATCATCCTCAACAGAATTTTATGAAACCAAACCTCTTCTAACGACTATTGAAAACTGCATCTCTTCTTCTTTCCCACCACCTCACCAATAAATAAAACCAACATGCATCTCCATTTGCAAGCCATAGGATATTTAACTGCATGCAGCTGCTCTTCAATGTATAATTATAGAGATGTACATTCATGCATGTGTACCCCAGATCTAGCTAGACATGCTACATGCATCTGCCATCAGTATGGAATTACACATGGCAACCATCTGACCAGCTGTTTTGCTAGCTGTAAGCTGTCTGCTCACTTTCCTCATCAGGAATATGTTTGGCAAGTGTAAATAGTCAAAACAAAACCCCTTGCAAATGAGTGACCCCATCTCTCCCCATCACCTCTGCAGCCTTCTTCCCAACTGAAAGGCTAAAATGTTGTGGAAGTTGCAGTATCTGAGAACAGAACTGGAACACATGTCCTTCCCTTCCCCATTAGGGCTGCAGCACTCTGCCTCCCCTGAGGTAGAACTTCTTCCACAGAACTGTTGCTACTATACCTCGACACAATGGATAATCAGTGTGATTCCCTACAAAGTCTTTCACCCTTGGAGGCTTCGGCAAGACACACCTGTCCTGTAGAAGGATGATGTATAGAGCCAGTGCCACACATCTGCAATGCAGACCCATGGCCAGAGGGGAAAGGAGTGGGGGAAGTTGCAAGGCTTCTTTTTTTTTTTTCTTTTAAAAACTAAACGTCAACCTCATCACCAGAATGTAGCAATGACTTCCAAAGTGTGGGTGAAATCCCCAGAGAAGCAGAAGTGAACTGTCAAAAGAACTGTGGAAAGAACAACCAGGTCGTTTGTCAGGTGCAAACATAAAAGGGAAAGGAAGAAATTCAACAGGGAAGGGTTGGTAGTTTTTATGATCACAAGGAAGCCTTTAAAGCAGAAGACAACAAGGAGAAAGCAAGAAAGAAAAAACACGTGTGCGTGCACATGCATACATGCTGCATGGAGTTAGGTGTTAGCAGTTATTCTTTCAAGCAAAAGAGCAATGAGGAATGTGAGGAATGTACCACCTTATTCATACGATGTCTGAATTTCAGCATTATTTAATTTCTAATCTGCTAGTCAAATCATGTGAGAGAGAGAGAGAGACACTGGCACAGTAAAGAGCTTTACACCATTTACTACAAGAGACTACTGACATTGGACAGGCTATTTATACTATGTATATATTTGCAGGGGACTAGGAAGGGGGCAGAACAGTTGGTTTTCTGTTCCCATCAGAGAAAAGAAAAATGCAGACTAGTGCCCTCACTGCACAAAACTCGGGGAAACCCTGTAATGGCACTGTGGTCATACCCAGGCTTAAAAAGTCTGCTCAGTGCTCTGACTTGCTGGGTGATACCACGGGATCTCACACATGAAAGCGAACTAAAGCAAGGGGGAAATGGGGAGGTCTTTGTAGCCTGCAGAGAAGCTCAAAGGACAAGGAAAAGGGGACTACAGCAAAGGATATTACCCTGTAAAATCTGAATACACTTCGACATGCCAAAGCATGCATCTTAGGGCTCACCTCCATCATTATATGCTCACCTTACACACATATCTGCTTCATATTTCTTTCCATAAAGAATTCCTAATAAAGACGGGTTCTTGTTTCCTCTGAAATTTAGTGTTACATCATACACTGCTGAAACTGTTACAAAAAGAAAATACGGCTGTTATATCAGCAATTCTAGCAACCACGTTGCCGGCATCCTTACATTAGACAGCAACAGGGCCTTGTGCAAGCCTTGCATTAATGATGTCAAGTAGCAGAGTCCTTCACTACTTTGTGTTTACATGTCGTATTTATCTGTATCAGCCACCTGACGTTCCCATTTACATAGCACGTTTGTTATCAAAACACAAGACAACTTGATGAACTAAGCAACAATGACATACATGGAAGGTTTATTATTTAAGACTGGTATCTGAGAGTTATGTGGCACAAATTAACGGCTGACATGCTGAATGCTTATTACTCCCAGCTCACTAGTTGTAATGGACGTAATGAACAGCAGTGTATACTACACTGTGCTACACAGAGTATACTAAACAACACAGTACAATCAATGGAAAGAGCAAGTAGTAGCTTGCCAGTACCTGTTCCCCTGAGACACTGGACAGCAGTGGTGAAACCTTTGGTTCTGGGCAACAGGTGGTATTTCAGTTTAGGCAACCCCTTGGATTCAGCTACCTCCATACTGATACGATGCTTGGTCTCTGTAAAACGAGTTCCTTCACAGTACAGGAGAAACTAGTACAATGAGACAAAAGGCAAGAACAAGGACATCTTGAGATCAAAAGAAACCAAGCAGAATACTGAAAATTTGTGTAAGATCTACATCCATGCATGTGCACACACTTCAATTGTCTCATTTGATCATGAACTATTAGGCATAAGCACCACCTCACAACTCATTTACAATTATATTAAATTTTAACAACACTTGACACCAAATTTAAGGTGACCTAAAGTCTAAACGCTCATACCTTAAACATTTACTTAAAAAAAGAAAAATCCCTGAAGGCTTTGGCTAGCTGATGATGGACTAATCTACAAATCAGAAAAAGCAATCCAAATATCAGTACATTACCACTTTAGGAAAAAACATATTAATCACTAGCTAACTCATCTAAAATTTGTTCTGTACAACCAGAATTACTCATCTAAAGACAGAGTTGTCTGAAAGCTTTTCTGATATTTTTTTTTTTTTTAATGTGTATCAGTTGTGTTCATAAAAAATGGTACCTTTCCCTAAAACCATTACCTTGTTCATCTCATAAGGCACTATTCTGACTGTGGTGTCCTAAGTAACTATTAAAGACTTGAATCCTCCCATACTGACTTCAAGCAGCACAAAACATCGCTCTGTCCTTCTCCATCCTCTATATTGCCTCTGCTGTAGTTGAGAGAGAGAGGGACCAGAAGCAATGCAAAGCCAAGAGCAGACAAAGTCCTTCTGAGGGCCCTAGGGTGAATTTCTGTTTATCCCTGGCTTTTCTGAAAGGTGGACACCATTCCCATTATGCCAGCAACAGAAAACATTGCTGCAGTGGAACGCACAAACCTCTGCATCCCTGGCAAGCAATGGAGGGGGAGAAAGGCACCTTGCTACTACTCTCTCACAGCAGTATCATGCAACGCTGTAACATTGCAATTCAAAAGAAAAGACCTGTCGAATGCATCACTATACATCTGCTGTTTGTCAGTACTGTGGTTGCTTGACTTTTTCTCTGGAGCGTATCCACATACTGTGTACCACAAAAGGTAAGTTAAATGAATGTTAAAACCGCAAAGCCATAGACACGAGAGTTAGACCTGCCAGAGTGCAGTGGGAGAAAGGGAGCTGGTCCTGCAATCTTCATTTGGCCCTTGAGGGCACATCCATTATGAAAATCTGACCAACTACCACCACCAACAACTGGCAAGGACAGCACAAGGTACAGAGTGTAACACCACAATCTCAACCCCAGTCTGCAATGCAAGCTCTTTCCTCTATAACAAATTCTCACCCTCTTTTAGTCAACGGCGCAGTGATCCTTCTGGACCAAGTATGCGAGGGACGTACAGACTGCGCCGCAGTGCACGTGTGAGAAAGACCTCACGAAGGAAGGTTGCGCAGACAGCCCTAATTGTGGCATTTAGAATGCACAAAAATTAGGAAATTGATTTACTCAAGTCAATTTTAATCATGATTTAAATTACCAAGCAGGAAGTCTTGATTTAAATAATCAATGCTAACTACATTTTGCACTTATATTTTCTAGTTGTTTTCCCTGGAGACTAGTTCTTGGTTCTCAATTGTAGAATCATTAAAATGTATAGATTTGCAACTAAAGTACAGTCTTGAGATTTTTTAATTGGTAGCGTTTTTTCTTTTTTTTTCCAACACTAATCAGCAGGATAGATTAAATGTAGTTCATATCCATATATTCAAGCAATTAAGTAGTTTAAAATACATTCTCCAGATTCTTATTTTTTTATCTTTGTAATGACAGAAAATCACAAATGATGCATTCATAATGTACTAGTTAAGACTTACTATTTCACTATTCATTTTAACAAGCTGTACTGGATAATATTGAAAAATCACTTAAAATGCACAAAAAGCCTCTTAAAATGTTTTATAAGCCAAATAACTGTATATTACATGTGCTGCTATAAAAGCAAACCAGTACATTTATCAAAATGTTTGCATTCAAAGCTAAAAGAAGGTTAATAGGTTGATTATACCACTGTGTTGCTGCAGTAAAATCTAACAACATTGCACATAATGAAACATAGATGTTTCACCCTTGAGTTCAAATAACGTCAAAACAAAAAGGAAAAGCATAACTGCAAAAGCAGATGTAAGCTTGCCATACATTCTCATAGAGACTTTTTGGGAAACCTGTCATTTCACAGATCAATGAACAGACTAAGAAGAACTTCCTATGAAAGTCCACGGTTTGTGCATCCCCGCCCCCGCCTCCACCAAATTCACTCACTTCTCCAGGAAAGACTTTTTTGTTTATGTGTCTTTTTAGCCTACCTCAGAAAATGTAGTTTTAGATTATATAGATTTAGTAGTCAAATATGGGATGGTTGTTTGGGTTTTTTTTAAAGGTAAAAATAAGTTCAGACAAAACTAACCAGTGTTACACAAGCCTGATCTATAAATTATCGTCAAGCTTCTAATCAACTATGCAAGCTTCTGAATTGTTTCCCAAATGACTTCCCTTACCAACAGGCAAACAGAGGAACACTTTACCAGCATATCCCAGAAGACCTCCTGAAACAGAGCAGAGGTCTTCCTTGACAACACCTGAAGATGATTAGACCTTCTCCTGATATATAAGGCTACAGTATCACATGAGTATCTCTCAGACCATTTCACTTCTAGCAGTCAATACTAGAGGAGGAACTCAACACTTACCCACATATATTCAGGATAATCAGCCAAACGTTTTAATCCTTCAATAACCGTATCTCTATCTTCTTCCCATTTCCTTTTGCAGAAAACAATCTCAAGGAAGTACCACGTCCAGCCAATTAGGGGCACATATAGTAGCTCTCTCTTAGCAAGAACTTTGGAACTCTTGGAGAAAAACAAAAATAACAATCCAAAAATGTCATTTGCTGATTTGTACAATGAGATCAACCAAAGACATTAAAGTTAAGATGATAAAGAGTTGATGGAGTTATATCTGGAAACTCAAATGCAAAGAAACTGTACGTGCATGGGTTTTAAACAGACCCATCCTCCAGATGAAGGGAAAGCTCATGGCCCCACATACCCCTAGCACTCCGAAGCGCTCTGTCATAGTCCAGCCGCACAAGAAGTCGATTTCAAAGTTGTGATTCAAGATGATGATGACATGTTCTTTCCCAAAGGTGTTCACCGTGGCCTCGTCTGAGAACAAGGTGCACTCTGTGCCTGACCACCATTCCAGCAGCATTACCAACTCTGACAAACACGATGAACAGGGAGAGAGGAGTTAGGGGTGCTGCTTACAAAAGGCATTTAGCGTTTCACCTCCAGCCCCATTCAGTGCCTAGTCTCTTCTGACTCCCAACAATACTGTCGCCTTTTCAATCCAACCCAGTAGAGATGAAATAAGAGCTTACACATGTATAGACCAAATAACATCACCATCCTCAAGTAGTATTTAGGGCACTAGATATATGCATTATGGATAATTTAACAAGTTTTTAACAGTGACAAGTTTGGGCATTATATTATGACTGTGAAATTTCATTATCACTGGGAAAAACCCCAGAACTTTGTGCCTCAAACCAGACCGTTGAGCTGTTGATTGCTCCACTAAATGAGTAGTTTCTCCCAGGTGGAATACAAATTATGCATAGATGCAGCCTAATGCTTTTACTCAACATGAAACAAGCTTTATGGAGTTAACAGACCAATAATGGGCTTTTAAAGGGATACAGTGCCATAGGTCTTTTGCAATAGGTTTTAATATTAGAACACAGGACTCTAATCATTCTGTGTGATAGTCCTCAACACAGAGCCAAAAGCACCAGAGAATCGAGCTAGTTCATCAAAATACTTGGGCAAAGCCAGGAATGTTAAATTGTGTTTTACTGCAAAAGAAAGAATGAGGCCATTCTCCTCTGTCTTCTCCAGCTTTTCAATATACCAACATCTCTCTTACTCCACCCTGAACATTTCCTTCGTTACCTACTCTTCTTATTTTCCACCTCCCCTTTTTTCATCTTATAAAAACTCTTCCACTTAAATTCAGCACGCACTGAATGGAGTTGCTGTGGTTAGCCTATTTCTCTCATTTCAGTACAGCCAAGCAGATGGAAGGCATTGCTTGTATCATGGGACAACTATAAAAAAGTATGAGAACAGTTCATTCTCCCAGTAGGAAGATTTGCTTCCATGCAAACTCTAGTCATTGGTATTTTCTCATTTCAATGAGATATGGATGCAATCAAAATTTCGTTGCACAAATATGCCAGTTAAAAAGTCCAACTCTTCCCACATTACTACAACAAACTTGCAGGGTCAAAGCTGGAAGGTGCCTCCTTGGTTCTCTAGATCAGGTTCTGCCTCGGAGTATTTCAGCTTTCCATCGAGAGGCCCTGGTTTTGCAAAATGGAGCAGCACTTTCCTGCACAAGGGCTTCTCATCAGTGGGATCACAACACGGTAATCCATCCATACTGCTAAATAAGAGTGGGTCCAATTTTGGAACACATCAGAGAAGGCAAACACAATATTTGGGTGAATAATAGGGAAAACCAATCCTGGTCTGCTGAAGATATGTAGCTTCTCTAGCAGTAATTTTTTCACTTTTATCCCCCATACGACCACTTATCCACCATGTTATGCCCTGGTATCATTTTCAAGACTCACTGATTTGAAGGCATGACAAAGTTATGCAACTTGCTGATCAAGAGAATGTAACCCTGGTAAACTGGAAATACAGCAGAGGAAAGACAGAATAATAGTTTATACCAACTAGAGGTTTCTATCACTGCTCTCCAGCTTTGTCTCCTTTGTAAATGATGTGATCGCTAACCTTTCTTGCTGTGGCTCAGTAAAAGGGGAAAGAGGACAGCAAGCGTGTCCTCAGTTGAGAGCTATGCTCTTCGAAGCAGGTGGCCAGGAAAATGGAGTAGTGGTACCAAACACAGTGTGATACTCTGATTTTCCCTTTCCAACGCTTTCGATGTTCTAACGAGGAACATCTCCAGTACCTGCTACAGTTGCTGCATTTTCTTATCAAAAATAAAATAAAATGGGTGTGTTTCTTCTTCAAAATCAGAAAAAAATTCCACAGAGGCAGATGTGCATGATTTTCTGCAGATTATTTCTTGTACCATTCACTCTAAAACAGTGGAGGAAGCTTTGCTGACAGATTTGCCAGAGTTCATACTGAGAGAGGAGGGTTGATGAGCCGGAGAATTAATACGAGGAAACAGATTGTCCTTTACAAGCGTACTGATAAATGACGGAATTATAACCGCGATTGGTCTCATTTCCTTTTTTTTTGGTGTGTGGGTTACAGCTATTTTGCGTGACACCGATCCTGTTGATGCTACAGCAAGCCCATCCTAATGAATGAAGGGATGATGACACTGGGCACTACTTGGGATGCTTCCTGTAGAGGACAAGCAACACCTTGCCACAACAAACCCCCTCCTGCAGCAGGGGTTCTCACATGCTAAAGCAGGTGGGTTTACAGCCTTGCAAGCCAGCCAGAACAAAGCAAATGAGAGGCATAGTGCACCTCCCAGTTTAAAGTGCTAACGTCTGAGAGTATTTTTGCAACTGGACCAAACCAAATGTGCTGCGCTCTCCAAATGCATGAGTCATCTGAAAGAAGCTGATATAGGAGAGCTTGAAGTAAAGACTACCCATCATGAATTACATGCATTGTAAAGGGTTTACGTGGAGGCCAGAGCCCAACAGGCCTTTTTTTCCCCAAATATCTGCCATGAACACTGGATAGAGTCTATCTTCTTCCCCTTTTGAAGCTGTGCTTTATGTATTTCAGAAAACAGAGAGTAAGAATAGAGCCTGGTTTTCAGTGGGCTAGAGTACACAGCCAGATATACAATCACCTGTGTATCTACCCTTGCACGACGATCCTCTGCCAGATGGGCAGAGCAGCTTCTGTTACAGACAGCTCTGACATGAATGCCCTCAGCCTAAAACTAAACAGTTTGGAGTAAGCAAGCAAAATGTAGCATCCAGAACAGAACACCAACCTACAGGTTCATTGCCAAAAGGCTTCCACATAATGAAATATATTCCATTATGAATGGCAACATTTGAACTGCTGCATTTACATGGCTTGCTTAATTCATTATAAATCACAATTGATGTGCATATTCTGTCAGCTTCTCCATTACAGGCCATCAGCACTCTGCAATCCCATATAACATTTACTTTAATTTTCATTGTTTAATTTCTCAATAATTTAATTTATAGTAGGCTATACATGAGGGGTTATCCTAGGTACAACCCAATTATCTACTCAGCTTCTCCAAACCTTTTTGAACAACAGTGTAGGTTATTTCCAGTGTATGCAAGATATAAGATAACGGCATTTAAAACGTGATTTTTCCATGGACAATGGTAACTCGTAGAAAGTAAGGGTCTGAACCTACAAGACTTACAGGCACAAGCAGCTCATATCCTCAGAAAAGCCAGACTATCAGTGCAACAATAGTTTTCAACGTGAGATCAGATTCTAGATTATTAAAAGCACATTAAGAAATTCTTACAAGCAAATAAAAAAAAAAAAATCCCATATACCCTCACTCCCCTCTAACCAAGCTAATTTTGAAGCTTCTACCTACAAATTCATCCATTACAACACCTTTTCTCCTGACAGTTTGCATGCCACTCTCTATTTAATTTCCTTTCTCCTGTGCTTCTCAGACAACATTCTCAATACGTAGAACAAAAAGCACAGGAAGGACAAGGACAACAAGCTTAAAAAGAAACTGAACCAGATACTTTGGAGAGTTTTTGTTGGTAATACTTCACATCGATGATTTAAGCAATGTGGGTGCCTGTCAGTGGACCGCTCAACTGTAAATACTCATTTAGGTGACTCATTTACCTGAAGTGGGAGTTGGATGCTGAGCTGAGCACTAAAAGGTAAGTGGTCATGCATACTGGGAGGGGATGGAGAATGGATACAAATTAGATGATTCACTGCTAANGGGGGGGGGGCGGGGGGGGAGGAGCAGGAGCTTTACTTCTCACTTTTTTGAGTAACAGTGACAGTATATATCAGTCCCTTGACTTTTGTATGTTTTCCCAATATTTCAGACAGGATGGCTGCTTTGAACTGCTCTGAGAGAGTCTACGTCTAACTTACCACTTCTCTCTCTCTCATCTGTGTGTGTATACGTATATGTGTGTATATATATCTCTCCTTAAATTAACAACAAGAAAAACAAAAACCACTCCCTTCCCCACCCCCAGCCCTCACATCCCCTCCAAGCATACTCACGGCTCCAAAGTGAATAGGCAAGGCGACAGTTTACTCGGCGATAAAACTGCTTGTTTATGGGCCAGAGGACTAGCGTGCATNTAAAAAAAAAAAATCCCATATACCCTCACTCCCCTCTAACCAAGCTAATTTTGAAGCTTCTACCTACAAATTCATCCATTACAACACCTTTTCTCCTGACAGTTTGCATGCCACTCTCTATTTAATTTCCTTTCTCCTGTGCTTCTCAGACAACATTCTCAATACGTAGAACAAAAAGCACAGGAAGGACAAGGACAACAAGCTTAAAAAGAAACTGAACCAGATACTTTGGAGAGTTTTTGTTGGTAATACTTCACATCGATGATTTAAGCAATGTGGGTGCCTGTCAGTGGACCGCTCAACTGTAAATACTCATTTAGGTGACTCATTTACCTGAAGTGGGAGTTGGATGCTGAGCTGAGCACTAAAAGGTAAGTGGTCATGCATACTGGGAGGGGATGGAGAATGGATACAAATTAGATGATTCACTGCTAAAACAGGAGGTGACATTTGGACTAAGGAGACTTCTAAACATTCATTTCAGAAATCTAATCCCCTGTTAAGCTGTATGAGGAGAAAGAAAAAAAGCCATCCATAGGGAGGAAGTTTTGCAAAGGTCTGAAAGAGGAGAGCAAAGCAGCTGCACTCACTGTAAAATCATCCCACGGGCAGAAAAAGAAAAGAGTGACAAATTGCTCACAAGAGGAGACACTGGCGTCACAGATGGACACTGTAGGGTGTAAGAGGACTCTGAAGTTGTCACACAGTTCAGCTATAGAGTCATCTACACTAGTTACTTTAAGACATCTGTCTCTGCAGATCACACAGTCAACTTGGGCTCCTAAGTAAGTGGTAAATATTGCATTTATGCTTAATACCTGAAGCAGTCTCTGTGAATTCCCCCTTCCCCATCACTTAGCACAGGCTCTGACACTGGATGAAGATGGTATTGAGACAGAATCAGCAATTCCCACCAGTGAAGATGGGGGGGG
>VYXH01000457.1:212448-257837 GCA_013397275.1 Burhinus bistriatus | reverse complement strand
GGGGGGGGGGCGGGGGGGGAGGAGCAGGAGCTTTACTTCTCACTTTTTTGAGTAACAGTGACAGTATATATCAGTCCCTTGACTTTTGTATGTTTTCCCAATATTTCAGACAGGATGGCTGCTTTGAACTGCTCTGAGAGAGTCTACGTCTAACTTACCACTTCTCTCTCTCTCATCTGTGTGTGTATACGTATATGTGTGTATATATATCTCTCCTTAAATTAACAACAAGAAAAACAAAAACCACTCCCTTCCCCACCCCCAGCCCTCACATCCCCTCCAAGCATACTCACGGCTCCAAAGTGAATAGGCAAGGCGACAGTTTACTCGGCGATAAAACTGCTTGTTTATGGGCCAGAGGACTAGCGTGCATAGTTGAATGAAGTTAATGATCAGTCCACTCACAACAAAGACAAACCCAATGAGGAGGTGAACTATGAACTGGGTCTTCAGAAAGGCAATGAAGCCCATGATAACCACTCAGAAGCGCGTGCAAGGGCCGTCACTCAGAATAATTGTCCTGAAAGAGAAAGAAGAGAGTCAAATGGCGACCGGATTTACAAGCCCTGAGGAAGGGCAAAGCGACAGCCCTGAAACAGTCCATGCAAGTTCAGCAACAGGAACCCAATCCAATAAACACTCTGCTCTCCAAGCCTGCCTCATTCAGGTCTTCACGCAATAAACTGTTGATGGTGCAAATCACTTCCAAAAATAGGAAGGAATCATTATTTACAATTTACAGCCCACTAAGAAGATTATTGCTTGCTGAAGATGAACCTCACACGTCTCTTCAAACAAAGATCATATAATTGGACTTAATGCTGGGAGGAACACAGAGCCCTGCACTCACAGTGAAGCAGTCGAGCCCCGATCAGTAAACAAGCTGCACTGTGACTGCTGTAACTTCAGGGGTTGCTGTCCCTGAACTGCAACAGAAGCCTCAGCCCCCCGCACCCAATAAATGGCATGCTCAGCCCCTGGAGCTGCGTAAACGAACCCATGCCTTCCTGGCCTGCCTTCAAAGCCACCGCTCTGTACACACTTCTGAACAAGCACCAAGTAAGGGCTGCTGGGGGCTACAGAGACTTCGTTACACGTTTGCCTTGACTAGAATAGTACAGCAGTCCATCTGGGGAGCAGGCTCTTCATCCTGCAGTGGATTTCAGGATGAAAAGAGCAGGGCTGGTCACACAGAGCATCAGTCTGGCAAACGCTAAGGCATGGAAATGGGAATTAGGTCTTCCCACAACCAAACCCATGCTGGAGCGAGTTTAATAACTTCTCACTTTGTCAAGCCACAGTTCCATGATCAAATATACCAGTTAGCTTGGGGGTGTGTGTGTGTGTGTGTGTGTGTGTGTGTAAAAGAACAGAAAAACCTTAGGCTATGTAGCAGTACAAACTGGATCTGGAAAGGGCTTTGGCGCAGAATCTTGATTCCACTGAATTAGCCAGAGCACTTAATTCTGAGCATGTGCCATATTTACACCAGGTGCAGAAAGACGAGCAATGTCTGAACCAGTAGAAAGTCACAGTAGCTCAGGCAGACAAGTCTGATCCAATACAAACCCTGCCAGTACAAAGTTAACCCAATAAAATGTACTTACCAAGCCACCAGATTGAGTTTATTCCAAACCCTGCATTATCTGGCACTGGTCTTTTTGACCCGGTGGGTACTAGAAGCCCTACAACTAGGCCAACCAGGCTGTCAAACCACAGCCTCAATGTCTCACCCAAAAAATGAAAGCACGACCCTGATTTTCTGCCACAGTCAAAGCTTGCTGACAGTATTTATGCTCAGCTTTTACAAGTGTTGCAAATGACCAGACCGACCAGTAGATGGTAACAAATACTTCTGACAAGCCAAGCATCTGAAGGTGATGCAGAAGTTCCTGGTGTCTGAAAATAAAGTACCTGCCAGCTGTGAGGAACCAAACCATTTTCATTTGCCACCTGCTTACAGTATGGTGCTATTTATAAAACTCAACAGCAATTTTACTTGTGAAAGCTTGTTTTCCACCATCTCTTCTACAGGGACTGCCTTTCAAGGCACAGCGTCTAGCTTTTGCACAATTAAAATCTATTTGCATCACTAGTAATTTACCTACTTCTGAGGCACATTACAGAGGGGAAAAAAAAAAGTCAGTTTCAATACAGTCACTATTGCGCCTATCACAGAAAGCAAAGCAAGCTGAATAAGCCAATATTGAAGCTTATGATGAATAATCTAAATTCTCCCATAGTTTTCCTGAAAGAATGGAAGAAACATCTCTTCTACTAGTAAATTATTTTAAGAACAGCTGTTGGGAAGCAGAGACTTGTGTTTAAAAAGAAACAAAAAGAGCCCTCCTTCCTCTCCCGTTCCCAAAGGATTGCAGGGTACAGTTGTCTCATACAGCCAAAACGCTGCACCTGCATTCACACGTACAGTAGGTAGCCATGGTATTTGGTGCTTGACTCTCTAATACAGCAATGGGCTCATTTATCTTTTCCACTGGCATGTTCTTTAAGTCATTGTATTAAATACCACCAAACATTAAACACCAAGTTCTTCACTTCCAAGATCAGTCATTCTCTTCATCTGGTTTCTCTCAAAAACCAGTTCAAACAAAACTGAAAAGCACCTTTTCCGCTTCTCCCTCTCCCCACACAACTATTTCTTGCATTCCTACTTGTCTTCCATACAACCATGCGCAGGCAGCTTTGCTGATGACTGTGTCTATCGTACTCATTAGCCTAGTACTTACTGCCTTTCAATGCACAGCTTGGCCCCTTCTGGACAAGGGCATAAACGGCTTGAGGAAGAATAGAAATGTCAAGTATTATCCTCAAATAAAATGGTTTGGCTCCACTTCCATGGCCACTTTGCTTTGAGCAGTCTCAAGCGCTTTGGTATTTCTCCCTTACACTAAGGACATTGCCGTATGACAGACGCAGAAGGACACATCCCTTTTTACCAGACAGAAACCTGGAGACATTGTAACACGTTGCTTCTCCCGCTTTGTTACGTGTGGCAAACAGGATTTATCATTTGTGTGCTGATGCCATGCCCCAGACACTGGGCATCATCTCACTCTGGCAGGACTCCAGAGCTGCACGGCTCTAGGTCTTCCCACAACCAAGCTGCCTTGTGTGCCTGCACCTGGGCTCACTGCACCCCTGCACATCTGGGGACTGCAAGTCTTACCAGTATTGCTACAGGGTAAAGAGACCAGCAGCCAAAGCATAGCTGGCTCCCCTCTGGCACCTTTTGAGGGCAGCATTTGCCCAATTGCTCCATGAAGCACAGCTGGTTTACTTGCACTTCCTCTTAAAATGGACAGGGATCAACTAAAAAATGGGATCATCTGGTTGGCTGATCCTTCCAGTTTCAATGCTGGTTACAGAACCTGCCAGTGTCTCTTTGCCAATCCCTCACTTGACTGTATTTGACTTTTAAGATAATTAGAAGTTAATCTTAACCCAGGGTTTTTTTACTTTTCTGCATTCCTGCCCATGTAGGACAGCCAGGCCATTCAGGGACAGGCCAACAGGCAAAGGGTGGTCAGCAGCTGTTTTGTTGAATCCCACAGTCAGGCTGGGCAGAGGATGGAGAAATCAGTATTTGCTAGAATGAGGAGAAGCAACACTTCATCTGACACATATATTAAGATCAGCTAAGTGAAGTGTCTAAAAAGTAAACATCTGTGCTAGCTTAAGACAGCAAGCCTCAGTGCCATTATTTTTTTTTTCTTTTTTTAAAGTATACCTATATCACATGCATATTCAAAGACCTGTTGGTTAAAATCTTTTTTTCTCCCTTCTTTTCCTAGCTTCACAACATTGACCTTTCATCACAAAACCTCCACTTCCTCCTGTGCAGCCACACTGAGAACTGTGGGCAACTTTAGTACTCTCCCTGCTTTCACATCCTCACCAAGTGCCTGCTTTTCGCAGCCATGCTGCAGGACAGCACTAGTGTAAAGCCCAGCTCAAACTAAACTGCACACTTCCATTGCTTTTTAGTGCATTATTTTGCAGGGTCGTTTGACCTTCACCAAGTCAGAAACCGCTCCCCATAGTATTGATCTTTATCTTCTCTGATGAGAAAGTTCTTAAATGCTTTGCATGCTTCTAGGCTCCCTCCCTTATTTATATACCTCTCAAGTAAAGGGCAAGGAGGCAGATGTCCTACAGATTTCTTGGGTACAGCGTTGCATTGTGCGGCTCCACATTCACATGGGTTCTCTGGTATCTAAAATATGCTATGTGCCTCTCAGTAGAAGGAGTAATACAATCTTTTTCTTTTACCCAGTTTTCTACATTCATGGAAGTCCTAAAGATTAAACTGCTTCGAGACTTCTACCTCTCTGTTAAATGCCACTGAAACGTGCCACCAAGTTCAAAAGCCATTAGAAGGGAGAATGACAGAGACAGCGTGATTGCATCAGCCTCATTTCATTAAGAAATCAAGTTAAAAACCACAGATGCACAAAGTGCATTAAGCATGTTACAGCCATTTCATGAAACATGTAGTTATTTATGAACTCAAAATTAAAAATTAAGCCATTAATCATTCTATAGTATAGTATTTCCAGTTCAAACTCCAGGTTTTAATTTATTGCTGTCATGTGTATACAATTCCTCTGAAGTTCATGAGGTTTGCACAAATATGAGCATGAAATTAGAAATCGGTCCTCTGATTCTAATATTCCAACGCAGTGAGAATTAACGTGCTTGACAACAACAAAAAATGCAGCAGCCAGTACTTACATCTTTAGCCTTTTGCCTTCAGTTTTTCTGAGCATGCTCTGTTACCATTTTCAGCTGCACCTGCTCTACTGTACCACATTTATCTCCACTTAAGAAACTAATTACCAGCATCTCTTGATCTGAATGTGTTGCCGTCACCCTGAATTCTGGTATTATACCTACCTCATAACATTTTTGCTAGTTGGGGAATTGGTGAAACCCTTATGATACTCAATTCTACTGTTTACTCTCATATTTTAAAATACTGTATTTTTCAGATTGAGCTTGGTAAGCTTCCTTGATCTGTATAAACTGGGCAAAACCTGTCTATGAAGAAAGGTTAATAACGTTGCAAGTTAAAAACAGTACAAAAAGGCATTCTGTTGGCCAACCTCATCAAGAGTTTCCCCACCATTTTTCAGAATCCTACAAACTCTGCTCACTGAAAACACACAAGGAAAATTAAAACCTATTTTTTATCCAAAGTGAGAATTATCTGTGCCATGAACTGCTTCATGTGTATGACGTGGACAGGTACAAACAGCAGCAGCCAGGAGATGAAGACATCGCCTCTCCTGTCAGTATACTTTCTACCCGCCAGATTTCTCTGATGACCCAACTCAGGCTACTTCTCTTTTAAAACCAGCTAGCATAAGCGTCTTTCTCCCTTACCTCCCCCTACAAGATCAGAAAACCCAAGAATACTAACCAGCTACCCAACAGTCGAGGCAGAGATGTGAGGGAAAGCTTTCAATACCACTGCCCATACCTGTTCAGTGGACAAAGAAAAGTACTGGTCCCAGTGTGGTCATTCTAGCATCCCTCAGAAGTACTGCATTGGCACAGGGGCAGTAGATTATTTTCCTGGACATTTCTGGGACGTACCACACAAAAATACGTTGATCATCTTATAAGTTGCGTTCAATGCTTAGAATAATTACCTCGGTCACCTCTAAGAAATAATTTTTCCTTGCAGAATACACAATACTTTTCTAGCTAAAAGACAAAAGTACAGTTGCTATCCAGCTTTAAAAAGTGTCATGATATATTCATAGCAAGTACCTCTGATACAGGAAAATATTCAGGAAGAATCATAGAATGGTCGAGGTTGGAAGGGACCTTAACGATCACCTAGTTCCAACCCCCCTGCCATGGACAGGGACACCTCCCACTAGACCAGATTGCTCAAAGCCTCATCCAGCCTGGCCTTGAACACCTCCAGGGATGGGGCCTCCACAACTTCCCTGGGCAACCTGTTTCAGTGTCTCATCACCCTCAGAGTCCTGAGATCTAATCTAAATCTACCCTCTTCTATTTTGAAGCCATTATCCCTTGTCCTATCACTACATGACCTTGTAAAAAGTCCCTCTCCAGCTTTCTTGTAGGCCCCTTTCAGATACTGGAAGGCTGCTATAAGGTCTCCCCGAAGCCTTCTCTTCTCCAGGCTGAGCAACCCAAGAAAGTAGGTAATTGATGGTTTTCCACTTCCTGCACTGTACCGCATCTCCCTCTGGGATGAGGAATTGGGAGCCTGACCCACGTGATACAGAAACCGTATAAAGCCAATGGGCAGAGCTTTTACCCAAGGCTTTGCCCTAGACTTCAAAAAGCAACCTGAGGCTCCTGCCCACTCTGTCATGGCACCACTAAAAGCAGTCTCCACTCAGTCCCAATTTATTTTAGAAGTATAGTTTTAGAAGAACCACTGGTAACCACCGCTGTCTAAGTAGGCTAGAAAACATAGCTTAGATCAACAGCAGTGAGTCAGTATAGCTAATAAGCAAGTGAAAGAAAATAAGGTACAACAACAGTTTTTGTATCCATTTGAACAGTCTGTACTCCAGATATGCTCCAGATATGCTGTAAAAATAGACAACTATTCAATCACATCCCACACAAACTGTCTACTACAGACCTAGCCTTTTAAACCTAAGCATGACAGGAAGATTATCTTAGTTTCTCACACAATATAAGTCTAATTTCCCTGCACATCCCTCAGTGAAATTAAAGGCTGATTCAGAGTTCATTAAAAATCCTGCTTGTCATGATTTTCTAAAATCGAAGTGTATGGAAGAGGACCTTAAGCCAAGCTTAGGTGACAAAGATGAAAATTTGTTTCTGAGTTGTGAGAACGAGGAATATGATCTCAAAAAGAAAAAACATGTTACTGAGTTACCATCATGGAATTAGATGAGAACTTCTTCCTCGAAATTTTGTCAATCTTGCCTTTGAAACAGCACCACAGCCAGTTTCTAGAACAGGTCAAGAGTAAAAGATTAGCATCGCTATCTGTCTGAAATATACTCATTATTTTGGTCTTCATCTAACGCCCATCAAATCACAGAAACTTCCACGAGCATCAACAGGTTTGGCTCAGTATCTGTAGAGATTTTTTAATGAGATTAGTCTGTTTCTATCAAATAGAAAGCCTTTTGCTTGACTTATCATCTTAATAAGATGTCGATACTTCAAGATTAAAAAAAAAAAGGGCTGTGGGGAGCCCTATATGTGCCCAGGGCACCACCTGCCATGGCAACATGCCCCTGCCCTATGGAGAACATCCATAACAGGTCCACACCCTACCGGAACTTCAGCCCCAGCGTTCCTTCAATTTGAAAATGTGGTGAAGCTTCCTATCAAGATATGGGTTGCTCTAAAAGAATTAAATCAAGATAACCAGTTGTTTAAGTCATATTTTGTAGACAGAAGACCACAGAATATGTAAACAAAGCCAAGAAAAAACATTCAAACAACTCAATGGAAACAGAAGGGGATAAAACAGCTCTTGATACTACATACCGCTGCACTTGAGGGACAGTTTCCCCTCTTCCCTGCCATAAATGAAGTGTTACTGACATGATTAAGCCTTCTCGCCAGCTGCAGAGAGCACTGTGCTTATGCCTCTGCTAGAAATGAAATTATATTTTTCTAACTTGTTGCTACAATATTACAGCTGAAAACACAAGCAATATTAAAATGGCTATTTCCCAAATTTAATTTCAACCATTCCTTTTATCATACTTGGCACATACAAAAAGAGCAAGTGTGCACAAATTCAATTTCTCCTCAGCATACACATTCAGTTAACTCAGCCTCTATTTAAACAAATGGATCAGATAACCGAAATGAATCCTGACTTGCTTAGAAATCTTCCGGCTGCAAGGCAACCAACAAAGGAAGCAGAACTGCTTGAGAAACCTCCCTCACTGCAAGCATCTCTTTATTAACGAAAACAATGGTATTTTCATAAGGATTTTCTGTTCACAACAGGGAAACTAGAGAGATTCTGTCGTAAGTTCACTGGGTAAAACCAGACCAGACAACTTCGATGTCATGGCTGAGTATCACTGAACTAGCCTGACATAACTTCTTCTGTAGAACAGCCTCACCGTACTTGCAAAACACCACAGGATTCTCCATTGAGCTTCCCAGTGAAGGAGTTCCACTACTTCAAAACTTGGTTGTGCATGCATGTAACTTGTTTTTATTTCAGGAAGACAAACATTGCCTTATGGTTTAGTAAACTTAGGATAGCTTCTATTATACTATGTCATTCACAACTGCTTGTAGGTGTTTGCATGCTGTTTCTCCCCTGTATACACACATGCTGTTTGTCATCATTTGGGCTGCAGTCTGGCACTTTTGCTTCGGTATAAACAACACGTAAAGTTAATTTTTCCTAAAGGTATAATTACAAAACCTTAATTGCATATTAAATTTAGATTACATAATAATTTGCATGTTTGCATCATTTCTCATAGATACAGGTGGGTTTTGTGGGTACATGCATATTTACAGAGCCCTTGTAGAACTCAGCCTTAATAAACCTTGTCCTAAACTTGAATATTACTGATTACAAAGATTTACCCAATTGCAAGCATTTGAGCTCAAGTTCTTTCTTTGACCTGCTTTCTATCAAGAGGGAAAAAAAAACCCAAACCAACCCGTAACTTATCTTGTTCTACATGGCATACAATTAGCCTCATTTTGAAAACCAGAGGCAGGTAGACACACATTCCTCCTGCTTTCATCTTTAGTGGAAAGGGGAAAATTCAACAGTTAGGGGCAAAAAATAAGAGCTTTGCAATTCTGGTCTCCTGAACAAAAAAGAAATTGCATTTGAATAAGCCTTACTGCAGCAGAGCTAAGCTAAACTGCAAGTTAATGTGCGTGTTTTAATGCACCAGCTTCCCCATCAAAGGGTGCTAGTAACTCCAGAGCGCAATGGGGGTCCCACATCCCTCCCCAGTGCTGACTGCTCTTCCTGGGGGCTATACAGCGCTGCGTGTTTGCCTTTCTTTGCAGCGCTACAGAAGTCAAGCTCCCTGCTGCAGCCATGCACAGAGACATCAGCCATCGACCCAGGGCAAGGGGGAGCCATGTTCCCACCAGCCTGCTGGCACAGCAAGACACAGCAGGAACGGACCTGGCTCTTACACAGAGGGGGAGAAGATAAGACTGCAATTTAAAAGAAAAAGGGATAAAACCAGGGGAAAATACCAGCCCAAAGCAAGACATTTTACGCTGAAATGCACGAGCTAGAACACTGTCATATTCTGTATACTTTAAGAAATAAATAGGAACAATTATCCAGTTTTGCAAATTCCTTGTGGCTCCAGACAGACAGTTAAGCGTGACTCACTCAGAAACGGCTGTCAAACACCTTCTGTCAGTCTTGCTCCTTCTCTTGGGAGCTTTTAAACCTCCCCCTGGCCCTTTTTGTTTGTTTGGGGGTGGCTATTCTCCCCCCTTTGCCACTTTAGATAAAACTCCTTCAAGGGAGAAGCAGGATGGTAATCTTTGCTAGCTCCGCCGTTCCCTATTCCTTCCCTCATGTTACACTCTTCTTTTTGCTACACATGCCAGCAACTTCCCAGGCCTGTGCAAGAGGCCTGCTGCGTTCCACAGCGGATTTATGCCATTCAATCATTGTGCACAGCGTTACAGGCACTGCCTGCCCATCTGGTATTCAGTTGGTATGTCAACCCCAAGTTCTGAAAAATGCTGTCAAGTTTCCAGCTTGCACAGGCTTTGAAAGCAAGAGCAGGCTAGGAGAAGCTCTTGGACAACTCGGCACGCTCCAGCAGGTCTAACAGGTCCACTCCGGTTCTCTAAAGGACAGCCAAATATTTTCTGTCCTTCTAACTGCTCTCTGCAACGGCAGAGTATCCCGTCCAATTGCAAGTGTGGCAGTGATGGGCAATACTGGGATGCAATACCTGCCAAGCAGCACTGGGACGCTCTTAGTGCTAAATGCTTTCTTTTCCCAGCCAGGTTCACTCATCAGTGGTATCTAAGAAAGGACTTTAGTGGCACCTTCGGTAAACACTGTGCATCTCTTCAACCCTACACGCAAGGGAACAGACACTTGTAAGAGTCAACAGCTAGATGGAGCTTACCGCGTAGCCCGGCAGCAGCTCACACATCATTTAACCATTGCACTTGCAATGAACGAAATCGCCACCAGCACCACAAGACATTTAAGCAGTTTTGAATGCTTGTCATGAAAAATAAGGCAACAAACCTCTAATAACCACAGTATCTGCATGCTTCTGACTTACTCCCAAGTTACACTGTGGGCGTGGGAAATCTTTTCCTCCATGACAACATGCAGCTTTAGGATGTTGCAGATGTAAAGCACATCCCCACAGGCACCTGTCTATTGTCTGCTTGCTGGTGTTGCTCATGCTCTCTGCTGCTCTCTAAGCCATGACTGAAGAATTTGTGTGTAGCACCACACCAATGTGGCTTTAAGGTTTCTGGGTCTCAGCTGGCCAAAGTGGGGGTTGGACAGACTGGGGCAAAAGCCTACAACTGTCCACAGAGATCTGCTCTGATACCCCACCGCCACCTCTTCCTTAAGCCTCAGGAGGAGCTGAGAGACCACCCTCTCTCACAGAAAGGAATAGACATAAAATACTTCTATACTATGCAGCAGTGGGATTAAGTGGCTGAAAACAAGCATGCCTGCTCCTGGGGCTGGGGCTGAAAAAAATCTCCATTTTCTCTGTGACAGGGGACCTCTGGGCAAGGGAACAGGAAGCAACATGCTTCTCCCTGGAAGGAGAATGATGGAGGGGATGACCCGTTTTAGCCAGGTTTAGTGCTCACAATGTGGGTGCTCTGGAGGTCCTGTAGATTTGGTGGGTAGCACTGTACTGACACCCCCAGACAATGCTCCTCAGCTGACAGCAGCTCTCAGGGCACAATTCCACACAGGCATGGTTTCAAAAACCACTTTGCTTATACATACACACACACATATATATAACATGCACAGGACACATCAGCAATTTCCAGGATAGCAGTTGTAGGCCTGAAGGAATTTCATTTTAACCCAGCAGTTACGCCAGTATTTGGAAACAAATGGTCTGTCGAAAATTAGCATTGTAATCAGAGAAAGGGTGGGAAGTGGAAGCCAGAAGAGCGTGGACTCCATGATTTACAAGTAATGCCACAAGGCTGGGCTGGCCATAATCAATGATCTTCTCAAATGAGCTCATTATTTATTCTGTCCCACTGCAGTTTACACACCTATACACATTATCTGTGATCCCACAAATCTATGATAAACTTTGCATTTTGACAGAAGCATGAATCTTCCTCTTTTTTCAGGCAAAGTGGCAAGAATATCAAATCTCTTCCCTCTCCACAAAAGCAATTGATGCCAGTTGAATTTTTCTTGTTGAGCTAAGGCGTAGATTATCCAACACAGAGTAATAAGAAAATGAAAGTGAACATTTTTTCATATACTCTCTTCAAAAAGGACAGACAAAAAGAACTAATTCTTCCCAGTTCTTAACTGGCTTGGAACAGATTCTCGCCTTGCATTTAACTGCACAAATGCTACAGAAATTCCATCTGTGACTAGTTCTTTGGTTTCTCCTACTTTTGTTCTCTCTGCAGGTTACTGTTATTGCTTCACAAACACCTTGAATATTGGGGAGGGCACTGTTGCACCGACCAGCCTGGGTGTTGGCATTATTCTCGTGGCTGCAACAGTGAGGAGGAGCTCGGAGAGCAGGGGCCAAAGCACAGTAACCTGCCTTGCACCCAAGCCGGCCCCAGACTCAGCCTTACAAACTCCCCCTCCATTTTATGTGAAGGTGGGCAAAACCAATAATATCAGTACATATTGTGAGACAGAAATACAAGCCAGGTTTTCAGTTTGATTAAGAAAAAAAAAAGATTTTAAAATGAAACACTCCAGGTGCTTAAAATTATGAAAGACAACTGAGATAAAAATTTACTATATAATCTACTACAAACGTGTAACGAACCACAGAAATAGCTGAAGCTGTAAGTTGCCTCAGTAAGTTCTTCTCAATATAGCTGAGAAAAGGGCATTTTTATTATTTTGAAGAGCTCAGGACTTTTCCCCACCGGACTGGAGGTCAAGTCAAGATTTAACCACCAGGAAACCACATTCTGCATACAGCAGGTCTATTACTTTCAGCCTTTGCCATCGAGCAAATGCTGATACTGACATTTTCCCCTCAAATGTAAGCATTTTCAGTTCCTCTTGCCAAGAAAGACTTTTTGTCTTAATTACTTCTGGTTTCGATAGAGCTAGCAGGTGTAGCGAGGCTATTTTCTTCATTTCAACTAGTTCATTCAAAGTTGAAAACCCGACTGGGAGTTGAAAAAGGAAAGAGCCTCTTGCAATCCCTGAATAAAAAAATAGGTGGGAGAAAATGAGGTCTCTGAATTTTAAACGGGGCCAGACTTCCCTGGTATTTATGTCTTGTTTTTTTCCCATTATAGTAGACTTCTGCTCTTAAAGTGAATATGTTCTGGCTGTGGCTACTCTTTTTAGTGAGAAGACCACTGTCTAGAGATGATTTTCAGAGTAATTCAATATCTCTCCAAAGCCTTTAGTTCTTTCTGAAGTTATTAAGCCAGCTAGTTTGCCTGCACAGGTGAAAATGCATTTTTATGGATACAAAAACCTGAAGCTACTACAATTACAATTGGTACCATAAAACAGGATTTGGTCAGATTTTTGTCTAGATGCTGATAGCGGCACTTTTGAAGCATTAAATGAAAGCTATGGGAAAACACTAACAAATACTAAAAGAGAAACACACTTAGTCATCACTTTGACTCCTACTTTCCAACTTGAGATTAACATCTGCTTTGTATCTGTAATTAAGTCTCTCATTGGCTCCCAAATTCTGAAGTTTAAGCAGGTTAAAAAAGTTTTGTTTGTTTTAAAAAAACAGGTTATAATATATTTCAGTGAGAAACTTTAGCATTTCTATATTTTGATACAGGGATTTACAATTTGACAGAAGATTAGTTGGAACACCCTTTCCTGGATCACCTCCTCTAATTTATACAACTTCTAAGTTGCTAAAAATTTCAGAGTGCCTCCATCTTCACCGAAGAGAGAGGTTTGCTGACAGCAAGTGGCCAGAGCACTTGCCAGCTAGCAGCCAGCTGAAGTGGAAAATAACAAAGTAATTAGCCACAGTAAGTGACTTCTTTAAAATATTAGGAATTTTTCCCTAGATAGCCCAAATAAATTTAATAACACCAGTAATCCAGCACTTTTCAGAGACAGCAAAGGGTCGCAAGAAGTACAAGTTAAATATTGTATAGAAAGTCATTATTCGGAAAAGATGGCCTGTTTCCAGATCAGTGTATGGTTTCTGCAATGACAAAAGTACACGGCTCCCAGCTGTCCCTTGGAGTCACTTCCCTGAATGGAGCAACATTTTCCAAAGTGAGCCATGCAACTGTATGACATCACGACCAGACTATGTTCCCCCCTGCAACCTGTACATTTGAATTCACAACGTGAACAAGTCTTCCATCCATCACTCTCCACCTCCATGCCAGTATATTTAGCATGTTATTTCCCTCCCCTCACTACATGCAACTACAGGAGTTATTTATGTGTCAGAAGAAATCCTCATCACTTTAATTTTTCCCCCTACTTGCTGAATCCACAGAGTAAAATGACAATCTGGTGTTCTGACATCAATTTGATAGCTAGCTACTACCATGCCACAGAAACATAGTTAACGTCACCACTACAACACTTTGATTTAATTGGGCAGGAGCAGCTTACTAATCGCCAGAAAAAACTCTAAACTGGGCTATTTGTTTCCCAACTCGTTGGGCGCAGGAAGGAAGCCTTATCCACACGCACACACACGTCACACCGGTGCAGCTCTCTTCAGCTCTGCCCCATGCATCAGCTTCCTTCCACCAGATCCGCACCTAGTGAATGAGCAAAGCAATCACTGGTCAATCCAAAAATTTCTCAGACACATCAAGAAAATAGTAAACCTAAAATATCCCTGACTTGTCTTGTCTCCTTCTCCACATAAACATCTATTTTCAGAAGTGTAGCTTCTATTATTGATCTCTCGAGAACAACAAAGGTTTTGTTTTTAATTCTGCCCTCACCATGGCAATATGTATACCAAGTAGAAAGATGGTCTATTTAGTAAAGTGCATTTGATGCTATTTCTGAACACAAGATACAAAATAGTATCCTAATGGTTTGTGAGTTTTATTTTTACAGTGATTTCCCACAAACTCAAGTTCCCAACAATTTTCTGTCATTACAAGCCACTTCCTCAGTTGTGTTTTCTGCTAAAAAAATTTTGAACAAGGGCTATTACATTTTAAGAACAACATTTCATTTCATACTATCATTTCTGCTTAGTTTTCTCTGCAAAGCTTCTCCCTCTTCTCTGTGTTAATGCACTCTTGATATCTACGCTATGATGGCATTTTTGTCATCTTACCTATTCCCATACATACAGCCAATTAGTCTCCTCAATCTTTCCCTGGATGACACTTCCTGCGAGCACTTTATGATCTTTGCTGCGCATCCCAAAATTCTGCTTTCAGCTTCTAGTTTTATAAATATATTGTACTGTGCAAAAGCAAACAATACATGCATGAGAGTGATGTGGGGGAAATCATCTTTGAACGACTACTGATGAACATATATTTCAGATCATAGGACAAGTGGGAGAAGGAGAGCAAATCCAGCTGCTGATAGCTTCTATTTCCCTAGCAGACTCCTAACACAGGATGAGAGCTCAGCTCTTCATATAGACAAGGCCAAACCATGGACACTTGCATACGGTTTGATTCTCTCCTTTCCACGCAAAATGGCCGCCAACACAGAAAACCCATGGACTGCTTCCAGGTTTACTTCGGTTTCAAGGCCACTGAACTTCAGATGTTTGCTTTGCATTGTGAACTGGCCTCTCCCAAGAACCAGCCTCCGGAAAAGGTGACCTATCGCTCACCTTTGGACACTGACTAATAAGAAGGCATCTCAGTTCCCAGAATTTTGGATATGTATGAAGTCATCTTGGGACATCACATCGCAAAGCCCAACAACTGCCACAGCTTCTCTTGTCCATTCACCCTCTGTCCGCACTACCCGAACATGGCCAGTGCAAAGGAAGACAGTACTGGATACACCCCGCAGTCATCATGTTAGGCACCTACAGGACAACCATCACAGATGTACCCTCTGTATTAGGGGCCTAAGTCCTGCCAAGGCACACACTCCCCCAGTGACAGCTCACAAGGGTCTAACTGAAAGTGCCCAAACACAAACGTTGGGAAGATCAAAAACTTCTCACCAACAGTCTTTCACGTTCCCAGAACTTCTTCCAAAAGTAATTAACAGCAAAGCCTGCTCCTCACCAAGGCTTCCTTCCTCTCTTTCCAGACATTAAAAGATGATACCGATTGGTACTACTGCTAGCTATATTAACAACGTATGAACAGTGGTTCAGCACTCAAACAAGTTGCGCAGAGGCTGAGGAAACTCTATCCTTGGACATCTTCAAAACCCAACTGGACAAAGCCCTGAGCAACACAATCTATCTGTGAAATAAGCCCTGCTGAAAGCTGCCTCAAACTCAAATGGCACACTCTGGAGGTCCCACCCAACTACACTCTTTCTATATTATTTTTATTTTTATAATCAATGCTTGTAAAATTACAAGCCCTCAATTACAATCTCCATAGAAAAAAGGATGCTGAGACCTCATATTTGACCATGGGAAACCATTCTGAGACCTCTTTCCTCCTTGAAATGTCTCTACAGGAAGGTAGGCAATGCACTTTGAGCAATAATAATTAAGTCCACACTGCCTGAATTTTCACTCCACTTCCCAGGTGGTTTTTGCAGCCTGCAGTGAGCTTTATGTTGCCATGGCTACTCCTACAAGCATTTCACCCCTCCCTTAAAACTAATCACATCACAGCTGCAGTATAGACATGTCCTATCAGGTAACTCAGCCACAGATTCATTTTTTCTTCTACCACCTCTGCAAATCTAAGATTTGATTTAAAGCAAGTTCATCCTTCTTAAGACAGATGCAAGTTTAAATATTACTTAGAACGTTTGTTCCACTAGTCTTAATCTCTTTGCTAGCATTAAAATGATGTGTCTCTCTTATTGTATCTTCAAAATGTCAGAGTGTTGAATCACATCTCTTTCATATCACAGTCTGACATCATTTGTTTGCAAAGGGCATTCAGATAAGCCACTGGGGACCAAGTGCCTAGGGAACTGCATGTTGCACATCCCCAGTGAAACGGGAACAGTACCTGCCTCTGCGGACTAGAGGTCTGCGGCAGAGCAACGACTGCAATGGGCATGATCATGACCAGCAAAGTTCCTGAGGTCACCTTGGTTTGTGTTCAAGAGTAAAAAACAGTCTGTGTGGTGTTGACAGCTGCTTTTCCAGTCTTTCCTCCAGCCTTTAATATCTCATGTTTTTCCTAAGCTCCAACTCCAGCCAATATATAGGAATCTCCATTTAGTCAATGCATAACGACTGCTTCGGTTACAAGAGAAGAGTTTGAGTAACCAGATACTCATCATTAGAAAGCAGCCTGCTAAAGAAAGGAATTTAACAAGTAGTTCCAAAAGCCTGGTTCCCTACAAACTTGTATTTTAACGTTGACTGATGTTTTTACAACCTTGCATCTGTGTAGAACACCCAACTTTATGTCGTAACATTTCCCTGAAGTGAGGCTCTTAACAGCCCCTTTCTCCTCTCCTCAGCTACCTCCATGAAACTTCTAGGATTTCAGTTATTTTGGAGACACCATCGCTGCCACCTGCCAGCCAAGCATGGCTGGAAACCCCTCAATGGGTTAAAAACATATGGCAGAGGAGAGGGACACAGATAAATGTATTTGAACAGCACAACACTAAGTTTTATTTCCATAGCAAAGCAGGCTGAAAAATCTGCCAAGCTCAACCTCTTCAATCACCAGATTTAAATACACAGCAATGCTGTCTTAGCCTGGATAAAATCATGGTTTATGCACACAGGTATCATTGCAAAATTCTTTGGGTAATGAGTTTTTAAGATACTCAACATTTCCATGTTTGCAGATCCACGAGCAGCAGCCACAGCACACAAACAAGCCCCCGAAATCCACACTGAGAACCCGAAACCCACATAGAGAAACCTGCTCAAAGCTTCAACTTCTCTGCAAACTCCTGATTTATTTGATACTCTACGCTCTTAAAAATGCATGGTTTGGTGCTAAGATGTGTTAGGAAGACATTGGCTGCTTTAATCTCCAGGCACTTCTCATAGACAACTACCGAGTCAATGTAGGACACCTATCTTCTCAGTGCTTCAGTTTAACCCTCTAAATAAAGCAGCACAGCCTACAGTGGCTTTTGCACCAACATGGTGATATTTCAAGCACAGCAACCCATAGATTACGGGCACATTATCCGCAGATAATAGATGCTTATACATAGATACATGATGTCGCGCTTTGTGTGTCGAGTGATAATCTGCACAGATGCCCCCGGAAAACTGAACTGCTGCTCTACCAGGCTCGGGCCCACTCCTCCTCAGCCTCCCTTCATGGTGGTGCTGACAGTTTGGCTCCACAGGCCTGACAGAGAACGTGCCAGCCAACACATACTGCTCCTCTCCCCCGCCACTTTGAGAAAAGCACCAGTGAAGCGGACTAGCATTTAGATATGTGATTAATATACTAAGTATAGATGAGACGTATTTTTTAAATCTCTGTCCCAGGAGTCCCCCACCCACGAGAGGGCCCTCTCTCCCCTTCAGCCATCATGGACGGCAGGGCCTGCCAACGGAGCGGTGCTCTTCATCCGCTCTGCTGCTCCCCTCAGGGCTGGGGAACTGGTGCAGGAGCACTAACCGGTGGCCTGGCTACTCATTTTTCCCTATTTATCTCCCTCGGAAACCAATCTTCCTTTAAAACAATATTTTAATAGGCAGTCACTATGCAGTCTTTTGCTGCGCTACTCTCTGAAGGAAAACACAAACCAAGCACTAACTTGACAGGAGGAGGGCTTAAAACTCACATTTGTCCAGTTCAGCATTTACATTGCAGTACTTCCCAGGGCGCCTAACCATCGCCAGGGCTTAGCCATCCCACTGGGCTCCCCACCAACACGGAACGACCTGCCCCCACTGGGTACAAATCACCCCTCCAGCACACACAAATTTGGAACCTCCAGCTTATTCTGCCTAAAATAACAAAAAATACATTCACTCCAAAAATACAACGATGGCAAATCCTAATGAAATCCAAGAGAAGATGAAGATAGACTTCATTTGCTTCAAACACCCGAAACTGAGAGAGCAAAGCACAATTACAGTCAATAACCAAATAAAATAAATGGACAGTGAAATTACGCAGCTCATTAAAACTGCTTGAATATATACACAGGTCTAGCATAGGCCTCCCCTCTCTCAATCTGTCTCAAAAAATGGTAAACTATTGCAGTACAAAATACAACAGTAGCCAAAACTCTGTGATCTGAATTACTTTGCTCTTAACTCAAAGTACATGAATGAAATAAAAACATTCCAGGCAAGTTCACGTGTTTTGACACATCACTCAAGCTACAAGGCAGGGCTAGGAACGTGGTAAGATCACTGAGTTAAATTACCTTAAGTTCTAATAAAAAGTACACCAATTAATCAAAGTAAATACATGTTTGTTAGTACTTCAGGTTCCTTTGGTGGCCAGAAGCTGAAACTTAAGAGGGCAGATTTGGCAATAGGGGAAAAAGTAAGGAAAAGGCATTTGTTTCAAACATTTTGTAGCTTGGAATGGGTCAATTAAAAGCCACAAAAAATTAGACCAGAGAATTCTTATTAGTTTATCCTATATATTAAGTGATGACAAGCACACACAGAATGATAAATCCATTATTTATGTGCTAAGCGATTCATTGATTGGTGAAAACAGACAATTCTTTTAGGGTTTCATGTTGCGGGGAGACTTTCACCAAACAAACTCCCTGACTGACCAAAGAAGAAAATGTGAGTCTCGTGCTCTTATAATTTTTGTGGACTTTAGGTCTGTGCTTTGGGTTATACAACCTGTATATACACTGGATTGCTGCAGTGTACCTTGTGAGGCATTCATACCCGATAGCAGAACAAGCCTATGTGTGCAGACGTCGATGGGTAGATGAAGATGAGCCTGCTGGGCTATTTCCTACACAGCTGCCTGTAACTTCAGGAGACTGTAACTGTGGTGGTCCCTTGTACATCTTCCATTGCTGCCTGAGCATCAGCCTTCACATATCAGCACAATGCATTTTTTTATTTTTTGGGGGGAGAAGGGTGGAGGGGGTGTGGTAGATTTCCCAGGTCATTTCTGAGATTGGTGGTGTTCTTGCATCAGACACGCCAGCAAGGGAGCGAGCCCCAGGCTTGCAGAGTGCCACGTAAATCCCAGAGGAACAAAGACCCTTCTCTTCCTTAGACAAATTCCTTACAGAGTATAAACTAAATTTAGCCCAGAAGGTGACCAAAATACATCCTGTCCAGCAAGGTAATAAGGGTGCTCCAATAGCAGGAGAAGCAAAAGATCACAGATGGAATTACAGAAAAACCGGGTTAATCTCTCAATATGCAAAGTTGATTCCCTGCTGAACTTGTGATCTCTGATCTTAATCACCCCAGCTCTGTGTGAGGATATTCTAAGGGAATCGCAGCAGCCAAACTAACACATTTAAGAAGGGAAAATAAATAAATAAATAAATAGTCTTTCTAGTCACTTCCTGCAAAGCAGACATATGTTAAAAAATTAATATACTAAAATATTTATCAAAGTCAGCTTTCTTCAAGCACAAACAAATTAAAGAGTTAAAAGGGACCAAAACCAACAAAGCCAAAAAAGCACTCTGAGGTACACCGATAAGGTCTCATCCATATCTAATCAGAGAGGTTTGAATGAGCTTTCTTTTCACAAACAAAGAGATGATGTCATTAATTTTCTCCTGAACCTTGAGGTTGTTGAAGAAGAGGATCTGACCTAATACCAGTTAATTCCTGCTGTGTGCAGAATTGTAATCTCTCCTGCAAACCAGATCTGACCTGGATTCAAGTTAAGAATTTTAAGAGTGAATAAAATAAGGGTAAAAAAAGAATTACAAAAGAGGTGTACATACTACGCTTATGTATAACACACACAAATTTATATTGGTATCAATACAAAAGCACAACTGTTATCAGATGCATATACTACACCCCAATATTAAGTCAAAACATGCAGAATTAATTAAAAACTACACTGTGTTCATGTATATACATGTACGTTCTTTGGTAAAAAAACATTTAGCAGGACAGCTGTTAACATCCTTAAGTTCTACATTTCCTGCTTTTTAACATCAAAACTGTAAAGTCACTTACATATGTCCCATTTTCTTGTATATTTTGAGGACTAAAGAGGCTAGTAATCACACACATTTTAATTTTGTGTTCCATGCTGTATAGCTGAAAGCTTGCGTATCTGCAGATATTCACTGTAAAGCTTAAACGTAAATAAACTCATTAATATTAGAAGTGTGTGCGTACACACACAGAGGATTGTAGGCTTGTAAATAGCACAAGCATAACTGCCTGCAGCAAGCACTTGGCAATAACAAAGCCAAGAAGATCACCCCACAGATTTTCATTTACTTGACTCTTCATTGCCTTATAAAACAAACAAACAAAAGAACCCACACTTTACGCTGGAGACCTGTTCTCAGCAACATCACACCCTGTCGAAAGTTTTCCAATCATAGCCATATTAATTACAACTCCAGCAGGCTTTTCTTTTTACAGTTGAAATGACATGTAATTTTTCCAGCAAAACTAGTCAACAGATTGCACTCAGGTTTCTAAAAGTTGCTATTTGCTCCAGACGGAGCTCTAAGAAGTTCCAAGATTTCTTTTGGCTGAAAGTCTTGGACATATGTAGAGACACATAGAAACGAAGCCAGCCCAGAAATCTAGGGCAGCCCTGCACTGCGCTTACCTTTCCCAAAGCCCACACAGACCCGTCACTGTGTGCTGCTCCACAGCATGGTGAAAAACCCAGGTACACCTGGGGTCCCATCGCCGCTGCTCCATGCCACCACCCTCCTGAGCCCCAGCTCACTCCTGAGGGGAAGAAACCTGCTGAGCTCCTGGTGGGGGGAAAAAACTACAGCAGGCCTTAATGTGCACCTGTCTGAAACGTTTCTTTTGAAGTGCTGAAGACATGGTTGTCCCACAAACGCCCTAATGCATCGTGAGCCTGTCACAGCCTAATTTCCAAGTTATGTGCCAAGAGAGACAGCCATGCGAATGCTACACAAGAGCATGAAATAAGAGTGAAGGAAGTTTATAAAGGCTCTCACAACAAACTGGGAAGACGCAATCACCATCTTGCCCAACGCATGCTATAGCATCCTCAGCCATTATGCCCTTGTATGTTTTTATTCAGCTGAGAACTCAAACAACTGCAAAAACGAGTCCCACAACTAAGAGGGCACTGGCACAAATGAGGGAAGGTATCTACCCCTGTCCACATACTAGTAAGTACGTTAGCCTCCAAGATAATTTCAGAAGGACCACCACCCTCCAGCCCACCCCAAGAAAGCATTTTAAAAACAAACCACCACCACAGTAACAGTGCAAAATCCAACTTACCAATACAAGTAATAGGCTAAAGCCAGGGCGATGAGTGTAGCGCAGATTCCAGCTAGCAAGCATACACCCGCCTGGTTTACCAACATCTTCCCAATTTGTTATTGATTAATAAAACCAAAAAAAAGGAGGAGGAGAAATGGAACGGCAAAAATGGACGATGCGAGTCTTGGTTAGGAAAGTAAATCAGTCTTGACATGGAGGAGGGATTATGATGACAAAAGCACATCGAGGTAAATCTGGAAGCGCTGCAGCAACTAAAACTGCCTGCTCAGCAGCAGGAAAAATAAGGTGGGTGTCCTCTCTGTTACGTGGCTTCTTAAAACAACAAACTAAAAAAGGCCCTCTTACCTCAAGAATGAAGGTATGATTAGGGCATAAGTAGACCAATAATTAAAATAGGTAATACTTCTCAATAAATATTACTGTCAGGTGGTGTTGCTGGCAAACTAAGCTTTTGCTCTAATCCAATAATCGTCTTACAGCAAATTACCAGGCTACAATCAACTGGATTCGCTCGCATGGTGAGGTATGTGTGTTTAGCACTGCCGCTTGTCACTTTTTTTTTTTTTTTCTTAAGAACTGACAAAAGATTTTAACAAAATTTAGATTTTAACACAAAGGATCCTCCTGCCCCACCAAAGCCTGTCTCTTCTCCATGAAGAGCAAACACAAGGCTTGAGAGAACATCACGGCAGAGAAAGGGTTTGGTCTGCATCCAGAGTGCTGTCCCTGCAGGGCAGAAGGACCAGTCACCTTTGTGGCGTGATGAAGGGACACCTTTGAACTGCACAGACTGAAGAAAGCGGCTCTGCAGCCAGGTGGGGGGCAGGCTCCTGGGTGCTTTGCTCAGAGGGGCACTTGGGACTCCACTGCCCTTAGCCTTTCTGTGGGTCTCAGAGGAGAGCTCTACCCAACTAAAGACAATGGTATTTTTTCTCTCTTTTCCCCACTCCAAATTCAGGGCTTTTGGGAGGCCTGAGTCACACAGCAGGCACACTCCAGCAGCTTGGCTAACAGAAAGGAGATACTAGAGCCTAGAGAGGAAAGCAGCAAGGTGGCAGTGGTTGCACCCTACCCAGGCTGCAGGAACACGGTGCAGCCAGTGTGATTAAGGCTCAGGGGCCCATCCGCTGTTCTGCACCATAATCTGGACAGTCCAGATAAAGAGAGACTTGAGGCCACGTCCGCACAGGGACATAACAGTCGGACTGAAGAATGTGATTCCCCTTCACCTACCATTACACAAACACAGATCTTCCTGCATATACGGTTTTCACTGGCGTAACTGATCCTCACCTGGTAAGAGTTAGGCCTCTAAAAGAAAAACGAGAAACAAAATCTAGCTTAAAAGCCAAAGAAAAATTAAAGTGGTACTCACGGCCCCCCAACGCTCGCATTTTCTGATCAAACTTTAGCAGCAGCACCACAGAAAGCTATGGCACGCTGTTAGCTCCTCTTAAACCCTTGGCTGCCCTCCAAGTGGAGTCAAAAGAGATTTTAGAAGATTTCAATACAGTAGAAAGAGACAGTACAAAAACACTTAAGATAGAATAAATAGAAAGTTTTTACAATCAAAGAAACAGACAATACTTGGAACTATTTGGCCAAAAAGGAATAAAGGAGGCTGTGAATTTAAAAATCACAGCCAAATAGGAGATTTTATCTGGTATGAAGTTCAGCAGAGCTGGGTGGAAAAATAATAGAGGAAGCAGCCTCTGAGTTTAAATGCACACACAAAATAAATACGACATACTCCAGAAAGTGGTGAATAGGGTCCAGTGGAAATCAACTTCTCAACCAGGACAGAAGCATCACAGCATTCATGAATTAAAGGAAAAATTCGAGTGCTCTGTATGCACCAAGTCAGTAGGTCCTCCTGCACTCTTATATCCTGCGCAAAGTCCAGGTTTATTGTAAAACCTGTTCCTACAGCTCAACCACATTTCTTAAGTGACTAAACAGATAAAAGTCTTACCACTATCTACAACTTTGTCAGTTAAGGAGACAGCTTGCAACTAAATCCCTTGCTTGGGAATAATCAGTTTCTGTGGGGTCCAAAGGAATTTTTATTGATTGTGTTCCCCGATCTCATTTTGAGACTGCTCCGACGGTTTCTGTTCTCAATTACAGAAATAAAATTATATTAAATTATACGAAAATAAACCCCAAAACCCAAGAGACAAAAACACATCTAGTTCAAAGACCACAGGAGGGGTCCAGACATACAGAGTCTGTAAAGTGGCACTTGCAATGTTTCCGTAGATGAAGCTCAATCACCAGCTTCCAGGACTGCTGATCAATACTTTTCCAGTGCACAATATTCATTACAGAAAATGCATATAAAAGAATATGATTGGGCACAGGAACAGCCTCAGGATTTTGTAAATAAAAACCAAAACCAAAGTACCAATTATCAAGAGGCCTCATTTGAAAAATAGAAATTAATTAGGATATTGCAATAATTGCCTATATTTGGAGCAAGGCTTACTTGGTATTTCTATTATAAAAGCAATTCTAAAATTATAGTGCTGGTATTCAAACAGTGATTCTGTAACACCAGCTCTTACATAACAAACAGAAAAGGAGTTATCTAACAGAAGCCCTATTAGTACAAAATTATTTGAGTAATAAGCGTCTTGTATTGTATAAAATAGATCAATGTTATGTAATTATATAATGTTGCCAATCTTAGTCTCTGATGAGTAAGAAAAACCTCAGTAGTGTCTACTCATCTCTAAGACTACACAAAATGCTCCTCTTCACTCCAAGTGGTTGAATTGTCAAGGCAAGTGGGAATTCATCCTTTGTACTCAGATAAAAATAAACTATAAAAGAAACTTCAGGAGTGTAAGTGCATCTATGCACTAACCTGTGAAACCTAGGGACCCATCTCCTTCTAGATACATTGTGTGAATCTGGAAAATGCTTTGTGGCACAGTTTCCTTACTTGTTAAAACAGGGATGCAAAATAAAGGATAAACAAGAAAGTCTCATCTGCGATCATCTGAGGTAAGTGTTATAAGAAGAACAATATACTTTGCTTTCTGGATGGAAAAATCAACCTTCAAACATAAGAAAAAGAGAGCCAACAGGAGATACCTGTCAACATGCAAATGTGCTGTGGCCGAACAAAGAAAGCTTCTGATTGCTGCTAAATGAAGTTTCAGCAAACACCGTATGCATGCCTACAAGCCCCTACCCAAGTTCAAAGCTTTTCTCTGAAGTACTGCAATACTAATTGGGAAGAAAACGAAAGTCTGTCTTTTGAGAATTGCTGAGCTGCTTTAAGTATAAAACACTACCTTCTGCAAAAGAGGAGCAGTATCATTTATTCTGTGATTGCATCCACAGTAACACATGATCACTGGTGCAAGGGAACCAGCAGGAACAGGCAGGCTCCCGGGGCTGTCCAGTAGCAAACTCATCACCTCCCTCCTACCCCCTCCTGAGAGCAGGCTAGGAGATGCAAGACTTGGCACACTTACGCCTCATGCTTCTGCTCCAGCATTTGTTACCACAATCTGAACTGCCAGGATGGAAAAGCTTAGATAAATACAATTATTCATTATTATTATTATTATATAAATAACTAAGTAAATGAGTAACACATAAAGCAAAGGCCCGAGATGACACCAGAGCTATCCACACACTGTAAGAATCACAGCTGAAAAACCAAGGAGAGACAGCAGGAAAGTTCTCTCCTGCAAGTGCTCTGCTATACTAAATCCAGAAATTCCCCAGAAGACCATTTGCATTATTTCACCCTACAAATGTACCTCCAAACTGCGAACTGCTCAGACCTTACCAGTCACGGAGAAAGGCTGTTCTAAAAGATAGCTGAGAAGCAGACTATATGCCACTCAATTGTAACTTTACAGTCCTCAGCCTTCTTGACAGATCTGTGACAAGTAAGAAAGACCAACCAGCCTACTGCCACCAGACTGACATTTGTCACATGGACAAGGATACCTCCTCTAGACATTTCTTTATAGGAAGTCTACACTTTCACCAGCAAATCTCCCAGGGTTCGACCTGGGACAGAGGTAGCGGCCATGTGGAGGGGGAGGGCAGACGAAAGCCACTGTTCTGAAATATCTGGGTTTAGAAGATCTCCGTCACAGGGGAGACAGAGAGAGAAGTAAAAATACTAAAATCAGAAGCGGTAGGTGTTCCGCTCAGTGACTGACACTCACAGAGGCAGCTTAAGATAAAACCCCATTGTTTTGCAGGCAGGAAGGAGTAATAGGAGAAAAACGTGGCTTGGAAAACCAGCAGGTACACAACCCAGACAGTTCCTCAGTCAGTTCACGTGAGCCAAACTGGCAGACTGAATTGCACTGGGGAGCTTGATCCTGTGGAGGAAGAGGAGGAGGAGAAGGAGGATGTTCAGTGCAATGCTGCTTCGTACAGTGCTGTGTGCAGTCTGCTATTCAAAACCCAAAGGGTAAGAAAGCAAGAAAGGTAGAGTACAGCAGAGCAGGGGCCCACATCAACCCCTTCTTCCCTGTATGGGATCCAACTTTTATCCTCTTCCCGTCACCTCGGCTGCCATCAGCAGGGTGTTCCTACCCAAACACAATGGCTATACTTCTTTTGGGTTATTTCACTGACAAATATTTCACAAGGCTATTATCAGTCTGAATTCATAATTATCCTTGTGGTCAGATCTCCTTTTGCATATACACAAAAGCAGGTATCTTTCTAAAAAAACAGGGCAGACTATCAAGCAGACTGATAGCAAAAACAAACACATGCTGGACAAAGATTTTTGTTCTGTGTTTTCAGATAAGATTATACTAACTCCTTCTGGCCTGAATACCAATACGGGCAGCAGCCACACACCACACAATCTTTTCAGTGTAAATGGTAAAAAACTCCACTCTGAACAACAAGAAAAAACAAACAAACAAACAAACCACCACAAAATGAAAAAGCCCTTCTCTACTACACAAATTTGAAGATCATGTTTTGAACACAAAGCTGAACTCCATGCACGTGAATGTGTGCTTTTGCACATAGTGAAATCTTTATGAATTACAACCAGAACACTTTATAAATACAGTATCCCACTCATAACTTAGAATTGGGAAGTCTGTATGCTGCTGAAGTTTAGGCTGTTGTTGGCAGTTCATCCGGTAAACTGAAGGGCAGCCACTATGCAAACAGCCCATCCATTTTAAAATCCGTGTGAGAGAAAGACCCAAAAGAAGTATCTACAGCTCCCTCCAGTTTTTAAGATCTTACATCTCCTGGTAGCTTGGCATCCTATTGCTAAACAAGCCTCTTGTCATGTATATAGTTAATTCAAACCATTTTGAATTCTGCAGAGCAGGGGACCCTTGTATGGTAACATGCACAGTCTTTGAAAGATGTTGCCAACAAAGATCAGAAATCCAGGACTTGCTAGCATTGTCGCGATTCCGTTTCACTTGTTCAGCTTCTTGTGAACAGTAGCCTTTTAACACAATGTTTGAGATGGAGGTGACCTAAATATCCTTTTAGTGAAGACTGTAGGGATCCTGGAAATGACTAGCCCACTAGAAATGCATGCCTGCCTTGCACCAGCAAAATTCAGACAGCTGCTTTGCAAGAGGGCTGCTCCACAACTGATGGCAAAAGCACAGGAGTTTTCAGATGCTCTCTGCTGTTTTTATCATCAGCTTATGTAAACTAGCTCTGACTGGACCTAGACAAAAGAACATTAAAATAATTCTGACACTGTGAGTACTTTCTCACTCCTACAGGTGCCACAGTACTGATATTAATGTGACCATGGGGGATTTCTCAGTGACCTAACTGGAGCCAGGTGGTCAGCTGCCTGCATGGAAATTTCTACATCTCTGTATGTTCCACTGCATTGTTTCCACTTCTGTCAGAGATGCACAAGATCACTGGAGTAGAGGTTGTTTTCTGTTACCTGGCACAGTTATAAAGCACTGCAAGAAATGTGAAATCATAGTATAAAAGTGGGCACCCATTTCACTTGGAGCTCACAGCATTTCAGAATAGTTGGACTGCCAAGTCAAAAACCGCTCCCCATCATTTGAAATATCAGAAGCTAATTAGTAAACAGAGGTGTTTATTATAGCAAAGCCTTATATTCAAAAAAGCCCATGTGCCATACTCGAATTCTGCATGTCACTGCTGCTAGCTTGGCACTGTTCTTCAAAAGCTCCTTGGTCAGGCAGAGTAATAGTTTGGGAAGCAGCATTTATGCTCTTATGATTCATTTTTATCTGCCAGAATAACCCTTAGCTCATCTGCAATTATATGACAAAAAAAATCAGATATTCAAGGACATTAAAGACTGCCTGCAGTTCAGTGCAACATGTTAATATAGAACACATTTATAGACAATGAGTTTAGCAACCCAGGCTAGCTTCATTGAAAATAAACAAACAAGCAGACTGGCCTAATTACCAAAACTAATCTAAAAGAATCAATATTTCTCCAATGAAGACATATAACAAGAACCTTCATGCTATTTACTCAGCAATGTGTAATTGCTTCTTGAGTCTGCAGTCAGTGCTGTTCACTTTCAAGTACAGTAAACATGAATTACTTCTTTTGATTCATTCTATTTAAATTTATTTTACCTTAACTATAATAAGCCAGTTTTTGGCAATACCTATAATAATTGAAACTTCACTGCATTAATAAGAAGTATTTTCCTGTAACTCAGCTCATTACTTCCAGGCAACCGGGAGCTTACCCCATTCCTGGTTTGACTGACTGCTCCCAAGTCCCTACTCCCAGGCACTGCTGAAGGCTCACTCCTAACTCATGCTTAAGGTCAGCATGTCCTGAGGTTTGCTTGTGTAACTGCTTTTACAGTTATTACTCATCCCAAGTCTGTACCAACAAGATAAATCTAAAGCTAAACTATTTGGGGTTTTTTTAACTTTAATTTTTGTTCAGAATTTTTTAGCAAATATCTATTTTAGCAAATAGATAATTTCTGTAGACTCGCTTAGGGAACAGTTAATCTAGTAAAGCTGAGAAATTGGTAGTGGTAGGCACAGAGGGACAAACAGCCTTAGCACAATAGCACCTGCAACTGCGCTACAAGTTTATGTCACCAAATATCCCAGCAATAGACAGGTCCACAGTCATAAACAGCGAAGATGTTTTCCTTCTGGGGCACACAATAACAAGGGGCACTGCTATACCTTCAGTATAGGAAAATGAGGAGATGCTCAGGGCTTTTGCTCCCATCTTGCAATACAGATCCAAAGTACCCAGAGGATTTCTTACTGAACAAGGCAAAAGCTCACAAAGCCAGGGCAAGGAGTATCTGCCCTGACAGCCACCCAGAAGGGACCTGCAAAGCAAACCACCGCAGCCAGGCCCTGCGTTGAGGGGTGAACAGCCCATACTGCTGTTCACCAGGCCAGCTCCAACATATCCACCCGTTCTCCGCTATGGTACAGTGTCAGCAATTGCCACAACAACCCCAGCAGATGCATCACCTGCTCACTGAGCTTCCTTCTCTCTGTCATTCTCTTTCCATCATGGCAGGACCAAGGCTTGTTCTGGTTTTAAATGTGTGTTCTTTGTTTGCCAGCTGTTTTCAATCACAAATCTATTTGGTTGTGTGATCTCCAACTCCTCGGTCCCAGGCCAAACTTCTCTTGTGCATCAAGCTCCTTGTCTCATTAAACCTGAACACCACAACCGAGTTGGAAAGGGAGGCTCTCTTAAGAAGGAGACACAGGCGCAGAGATTGGGCAAATGAACCCTTGATATAATACTGGCTTTGCCGGTAAGGCATAATAGTATCATCCTAAACACACGCTGCCACAGCATTCGTATTCCCATTTGTACTTTCTGCTTTTTGGAAAATACTGTCAAAGGTCCTGAATGTGTGGCCTTAAAAAACATGTGAAAACAAACGTTCCCATGGCAACATTGACATTTTCAAAACAATTATAAGAGAGTAAGAGTAAATGCCATTNTCACTGAGTCCAGTCTGGGACTTCCCCAGTGCCTGCTGGTGACATGACTGTCATCCTGGGACCTTGATATGGTTTTGTATATATTTCATTATTTTCTTTTTATTATATTGTTATTAGTATTTCATTAAAGTAGTTTAGTTCCTTCTAAACTCATGTCTTTTCTCTCTATCTCTCCTCCCTTTGAAAAGAGAGGTGGGGGAGAGCATCTGTCGTTCTGCCTTATTGGGCCAACCTGGCCCAAACCATGACAGCTTCTTATAAAGCATTTTTAGTCTGATTATTTTTTCTTCTCAAAATAAACATCTCTAGTAATAATAATCATCCAGTTTATAGGTCCTCGGTCCTTGATTTCCACCGGCTGATCCCCCGGCTAGAAGCGGCCCCTGTGCCAGCCCACAGCAGTGACCACCCCAGCAGGGCTGAACAGCGCTGGGTCCCAGGCACAAGCGCAGCCAGCATCGTCCAACAAGGCTGCTCTTTCCCTAAGCTTTCTGGGGAGCAAAGCTTAGTAGGGCACAGTTCAAGTGTTTTCAAAGACTGAGAGGACCAAGTGTTTTACAAAACACAGTTGTCAGGCTCGCTTCTTCCAAATAAAAATCACACCAAGGAGAGCTGATCTTCTGGTGCCCACCTCTTATACACGGGCTGAGTAGTTAGAGGAGACATACTGAAGTCAAGGACATGGAAACAATATCGCCCCATCCTGAAAGAGTTCAGAGCAACACCTTTCACCTTGCAGAAGAGTGCTCCATGCTGTAACACATCTAACACACCCAGACCTTCTCAAGTGTTTCTAGACTACCAAGAAAAAGCAGTCCTTTCTCATTTTCATAGACTCAGCATGCTATCTATTAAAAACTGATAGGAGAGAACATTACTGCTGCGTGTTGTGCAAAATTGACTCTTAGCTTAAAAACCATACCGCAACAGACTAAGGGTGGGCATCATATCTCCGGTAGCAGCTTTTCAGAACATCAGTCTGCCAAATGAAGAGGCCTCTGTCGTATGGGCTTTGAAATAGCCCATTACCACAACCTCCACATTGGGAAATTAAAGACGAAAGCAGAGAATGTAACTGGTTTTCCCATGTACTTTACATTTCTCCTTGAACTACAGAAATTGTGACTGCTGTGACTGCTTTTGTGAGCTGCTTTTTGGGCTAGCCTGATAGATCTTTATGTCCACAAGTGCTTTGCAAAGATACTTTTTTTCTGTCTCTGTGGGCCCCCACTAAGTTTATATGAAAATTGAATCTTCCAGCAACTGTTACAAATTGTAACACTAGCAAGTCTGAGAAAGATAAATCCGCTCATGAAGACGCACAATAAGGACAATAGCAGCAGATGATACCTATCGGGTCTCTGCCTATGCATAAACCCCAACAGGAGGGGACAGCAAATGCTATCATAATTGGGCCTTCCCGTAATTCAGTTCCTCACCTCCTTGACTTTGTGCCTGTTGATACCAGTTGTGCTTTGGTTCATGAAATGGAGATTTGTTCCGCAGAAGCAACATCCACTGGGACACTGAAAAGCTCTCAGTACAATTTCTCTAATCCATATTAATATCTATCGACCCGCTCAGGATTTATCTTAACAATCAAGAAGGTGAAGGCTGAAGGAATTATTCATGGGATTATTCAACTCATGCAGCTTCCAGCATGGCCATCCTCTTAATTCAGAACATTCCATTTCCAGATTATTCCTCCTTGCAGGTTCTAGCGACCCGAGATAAGACTGAGGCGCACACTACACAAGGGACACGGGCACCAGGCTTGGCTGCCTGCAGGGCTGGGTACAAGAAGTCCAAGTTCTCTCTTCTCCAAACAGAAGCAGAGCTTGAAAATTCAAGAGCTGTGCACAATTCATAAAATCCTGTCCCCCAAGCACATTTTAGCTTCTCAGTAATGCTCACATTGATGGCCTTTTCAGGCCTTACACATAAAGAAGAAAAGCAAAAATTGCAGCCATGTAAGCTGAAAAATATGCTACAAAACAGCAAACACATAAAAACAGACTTTCATGTATTTCTGGGGCATTGCTCTTACACCAAAGGCAATGAGCACGGGCAAAAGCATTTTGCAGAACCGGTTTTGAAAATAACTGGTGACCATGACACTGTAACAAGGCTACGTTGATGAATCAACCTACTGGGTTTTCCTCCACCCACCAAAGCTGCAGATGGTCAGTATTAACCAGATTCAGCTGCAATAACTGATTTTTGGGGGTAAAATTTTGATCCAAGAATATCTGGGGCTTGTAGAAAGTTGTTATTTGCCCATCTAATATGATCTGGGACAAATGCTTTAACTTCCTCTATAGGAGGAAAATGTAGATCTTCAGAAGGTATGTAACTCTGCATGGGGTCAGAATATATGCCCTGACCACAGACTGTAGCTGATCCAGTATGTACTGCCCTGTGAATTACAGTTTTGAGAAATATCTCACAGAAATGAAAGTTTCTTAGGAGACTACTTGTCCTGTAATAGACCTTGAAAGGTTACAAAATCCTAAAGGAACATTCTGGGTCTTTGCAAAATCACCAAGATTAAATTACTTTCCTACAAAAAAAAGCTACTAATAGCCCATGAACAGGCAGGGTATCAGAGATCATCATTAAAATGTCAACATCTGACACTAACCGCTTGGGGTTTTAAGATCTTGCCCTGGAAAAACCCTGTCCTATTGCTGTGTCAGTGGGGTCTCATCAGCTTTCCACTTTTGCTGTCACCATCTGTAGGAGAGACCACAAAAAAGGGGCAAAAAAGAAGGCAGTTTACTGCTTTACATTTCCGTATCTGGTTACTGGACAAAATTTAAGGATGTTTGGATTAAAGGCAGCCTAAGATGACCCCAGAGTCAGCATTCAAGAGATTTCTAACAACTCTGTAAAGGAGGTCCTTCAAGCACTGTAAGGCCACATTTCCTCTTCTACATTTAAGTGGGGAGGCGGTAGTTAAGTATTTCTAGAGTTTATTTGTGGTTAAGTCTTTGCTGCAATGATTACCAACAGATATAGCATACACGAGAGAGCAGGAGCAAACACCACACAAGCAACAAACTGAAGCATTGCGTTTGTCCCTAAATTAAATTCTCAGAGTGGAAGACTTTTGATGCCTCTCCCAGCAATTCATACAGCTCTATGAAAAGAACAGAATGTGCACCCCCATTTTATTCTAAAAGCATCTTATTGCTACAGACACAACGCAAATACAGAAATGTGGGGGAAGATGTCTTTCTTACCACCACCACTGGGGACCACTTCTGGCACCTGGCAACACTCAGAGCAACAGGAGAATCCCCATCTCCTCCCTCCAGGGAAGTACCACTGTTTTATGTTTCAAGAGATTTGCTTTCTCATTTGCCTATAAGCAAAAAAGACATTCTTCAATGAATGAAGGTAAAAATATTTTGTTTAGAAGCAAAATACAATGCAAACAACATGCAGCTGCTAACCCAGGCCACAAATTCTTTAACTTAAACTCTTCTTATTAAAATTACCCATCTTTCTCTTTTCTTTGGGGAAAAAGCCTACTTAATCCTTCTTCCCATGTACTAATACTACACTCTGCTTCACAGGTACCAACTACTATTGCTTTCAGAGGGTCTAACTGGCACATATCTATGAAATTGAAAGCAAGTGTTCTCAACTTATATTTAGTAGTGAAATTGCAGCTTCTATACAAAACAGAGAAAGGGCTTGCACACTCAAGAACTACTCTACTTTTTCTAGCTTTACTAATCAGCATAACAAAAGGTATTTCTTTTAACTACAAACCTTGTCTTGATAGAAGTCCTTGAAAATGAAGCAGAAGTAATTATCCACTCTCAAAACACACACTTAATCCCTATATTTTATTAAGAGCAGTTTTTATGATCCTGAAGCAATTAAGTTAATCATTATTTAATTTTAGACTACTGAACTGGAGATTTACTTCAGACACAAGCTCACTTTCCACATAATTTAGTCTCAGTAATTAGATATGTACTTTACCCAGAGGTGGCTTGTTTAAAGCGTTGTTATCTAGTTTCATAAGCCTTATGTCAATGAAAGTTTTGTGCAGAAATCTACAACCCAAACTTCAAAAAAAGAAAACTCCCAAAGAAACTAAGATTTACCAGACTGCAAATCTGTTTTTCCTTAAAAAAAAAAAAAAAAAAGAAGGAAAAAACCTATTCTTCAAACATCTGCCCAACAAGTCAGATGTATCACAAAAGCTAATATAAAGCATTTATTTAACTCGCCACTACCTTTATCAAAGTTTAAAGCCGTAAGGACAAAAAAATGCTCTTCTCACAGAAACCACTTCATTTACAACTTATTTTAACCAGGATGTAAGGTCTACAGGAAGATGTACGTGTCTATTAGGATGCCGAGCAGGTACCTGCCATGGGATGTAACCAGCACTGAATTGTTCAGACATTTAACAAAGATGTCTGTGACAGTGTTATCAGAGGAATAGAAATAAATACCAGGCATGCAGGTTCACACCATATATACTTACCCTGGATATCACACCATTCAAAAACTGCTCAATTCCGACCTACTTCAGACAAATTTGTGTAAACATGTTGTTTAAACCAAACCATACCAGGAAATGCCAGTTAGCCATTCAGCTAGCCAGCTCAGCTTTAGGTCTATATACAGTTAATGGCATCACTAGCTGCCAGTCCATCTGGGCTGGCACATTGCCCAAGGCCAGTTTTATGTCAAAACACACCGGCTGTTTTTTGGAACAAAGGGTATCATCTTCCACCGCTGCCATTAGAGAGAAAGAAAACAGATGACCAGGCAAGCGTTTTAAAAACATACACCACTTTTTGAAATTCTTTGTCTTCAAAATTGTCCAAGAAAAACAACACACGCAATTGCTCAACACTCAATTAAAAGTCAACTATATTCAAAGCAATAGGGAACTACCTCTATAAATGCAGAAGATGTAGATTCATTTCAAGACTTTAGTGCCAGTACTTTCATGACCTGGTTTGACTTGCCGCATAGAAGAAAGGCTACAGAACTCATCAACAGCACATAAGATTTCAGCAAAGACTGACAAAGAGAAATAAGGACGTGAAGCTAGAAAGAGATCAGGACACAACAAGTTTGCTGCAGGGAGTTTACTCAAACATAAGTAAGTCTCAGCTATCTGGATTTTCAACAAACATGACTTAATACTTTTCCACGTGGTATCCTATTAAATATGCAAAGCTGGAGACCAGTAGAGGAACTGTGACAGCAGTAAAGATCCTGTCCAAAAGAGATGGTGACAGACAGCATGGGGAGAAAAAGCTGCAGGCACCTTGGAAGTTACTAATGAAAACACTACACAAAACCCAACTATCAGTTTTCTGCTTCATTTTGAACTGATTAATAGCTTGCATACCAAAAAAGTAATTATGGCAGCTGATGCCAAAGTTGGGAAGCAATTTGAACATGAAGGTGTACGGAGTAGTTATACAACAGGCACATGGCCTTAAAGACTGGAGCCATAAGAGTGGGATGAAAGTCACTAACATACAATGTACAATCACATATATAAAATAAACAAGTCCCAGCTAGACCCTGGAGGATGATCAGTGCCTGGAGCAGAAGGGCCTGGATGCGTGAGCCCATCCTAGCACAAAATGGCTGTGAGTCATCGCTGAGATACAGCTGTGAAAAATGCACGTGCAATCCTGGGATGCATCCAGAGAAACATTTCCAACAGAGATAGGAAGTACAGGGAAGTACATAAGAGGCACTGCTAAAATCCCATCTGGAATACTGCACAAGAGAGGCTGCCCATGTTCAAAAAGGAGGCACTAGAAACATGGGAGGCTGAGGGAGGATTTCCAGCACTGACAGCACACATGGAGACCAGCATGCACAGCAGAGGGATGCAGGGGGATTTATGGGAGATGCAATTGCTCCCTGTAAGGCAGTAAAGATAACCACTAGGAAGGGAAATAACCCACTGGAGCCAAAAAAGGCTGCTGATACCAGAACAAACAGGTATCAACTGGCCAGAGGTAAGTTTAGGCTGGAGCCTATCAGAAAACAGCAAAGCTCTGGGAGAAGCTTATGGTGACAATAAACCTACATGCTTAAGGAAGCCCTTGTTATGAGAAGGACATTGTGACACACTACCTGCTTTCTATAGTTCCAACCATAGGGTCTATAAAACTATCACCTACAAAAGTAGCTGGTTCAGTTCTCAGTGCTGGTGGAGGAAGGTGGTATGTGGTGTGAGAGTTACAGAGGGGAATAAAACAAAAAGCTGATTTATAGGGGAGACTGTAAATAGTTATGGTTTTCTTCCTGCATACCTAAAAGGCAAACAAATATCCCCTAATTTAAAATAATAATGTTAGCCATGTTGTTTACATTAAAATCATCACACACAACCATGGCAATAAAAAGTGTGCATTAAAAAAGCTCAGCAAGGCATGAGCGCTATCTCATCTGACTTCCAAATATCCCACAAGAAAGAGATCTGCAGAACCGATGCAACAGAGCATGCCACAGTTTAACAAACTGCATCCCTCAAACCAAGCTGCTCCCTGGAACAAGAACATTCTCTGGTCTTGAAGTGATTCTTGAACACTGCCTTCATGGCCCATCAAAGGGATCTTTGCCTTTTCACCGTCTGTGTATAGCGTCTCTCATGCAGACATTTTACTAAAACTGATAAAACTGAGGTCAAAGTTCCCAGAATGAAACACTGCAAGTGGCAGGAAAATAAATTCTGGTTCGATATTGAAGCACAGCAGAGAGAACAAGATTTGAAAGGAAGTTTTGGTCTGACGCTGTTTATTGTACAGGTGCCTGCATAAGAGGTATTTGAGACCTAAAGAAAGAGAGAGAAGCGCTTCCCAGTTAGGATCCTCATCTTCCCCACTTTAAAAATAAAATTAAAAAAAACTGGAAACTGCAAGTTGTATCGAATTGCTTTTCTGATGTCTTCTAAGATTGAACAAACAGATTTAGGCAGTACATCGAGGATAAAAGTGTCACATTTAACTACACGCATTTTTCCATTTCAAAAAAAGTCCCCCAATTAAATATAAATGTATGTGCATGCACTTAAACACTTATGTAACTTCTCTCTTGCATAGTACCTTGCATTGAATTCAATATGATAACCTCCAAAACCATGTTTCCATTAGCTACTTCGATACCACAGCTTTGAAAATATTCTCAGCGCTCCAACATTTAGCACATACAAGACTCAAAAGTGGATACATACAATTCTGTCTTCAGCATCATCTCACAAGGGAAACATTTCATTCCTTTTTCTCTTTTTTTTTTTTTTTTTTGGTTTCTTTTGGTTTTGTTTTGTGGGGGTTTTTTGTTTGTTTTGGTTTTGTTTTTTTTTGTTTTCAATAATTTATTAAAACTACTGAAACCATTTTCTGGTCAGTTTTCTTCCTCACCATAGGAAGTATCAATATCTTTGAATCTTCAGATTATTTGCTCGACCCACAGCTCGGTCCATTCCCTAAAGACCATCTTCCATATGATAACATCACAATGTTGACAGAGGAATAGCAGTCTGGGCTGGGGGCAGGGCGGGGTGTGGGGGGGGGAAGCTTGATAATGTGTTTTTAAGTGCAAGTTAACTTTCTCCCTAAATGGTAAAACTGGTTTCATGGCAAACCTCTCTCAATGTCATATGGAATCATACAGATATTAACAGAACAGCTTCAGGAAATTCCTTCCTGCCACTATCCTACTACTGTGACCATCATCTCTTAGAAAGAGAGCCCCTAAAAACTAAATGCTTCCCTACTGATAACTGGAAATGATTGACTCAAAGTGCTTTCAGAAAAAGAAGTCTTCACTAGGAGAATGTAAATAAATTATGAAGGGTTTACAACAAAAAATCAGAAGTGTTTCTCCCTCCATAATGCATAACTGAACTGTGAACCTTCTTGCCATGGCTGTTAGGGGTGGCTTAAGTTGACTGAAAAGACAGGAACTGGAACTATTAATGAAATAGAAATTAGAAGGCTATGACAGAGCAAATACCAATCATTGTGTTGACTGTAAATCCTTTTGTAAGGCATCCACTATAAGCCAGACTACTGACCTAGATGTACCAATGACAAGACTCTCTCCCTTTTCAAGATGGAAATTAGACTTCTGGAGCAAAGCACTTAATTTTCCATTGTGACTTGCAACCAAACCATTCAGTTTTGAGCTTCTCTGTAAGGTGAATGAATGAAATGGATTAATTTATCTCTCATAACTCCGCAAAGTTCTCTGTTTACTCATCGAGAGAGAGCTTGAGCACCAGCGGAAGACCAGTTACACCTAAACCTGTCCATAGTCTTCTGTGGAGCCAGGATAAACATCCTCTGGCAGGTTCAGCTGTGGCAGCCTAAAACATTACTGCCCCCTCTTGTCCATCCCAGCCTTCTACTAGGGATCACTGCTTCATAGCCTTCACAACACAGTATGTTAGTTTAAACCCCTGATGAAGGGTTGTTTTTTTTTTTTAAAATCAGCGAAGTCCACCAGAATTTTCCAGCTGTGAACTGCTGGGGCTGAAGCACCTGCACATGGTCCCTTCTGCAGTGCCAATGGCTGCTAACAGCTTGAGGAGCAAGCAGTGTCCAAGATCATTGCAGCAAGATTCTCTAGACAAAGGATCCAAGTTGAAGAAGTTGAATTATTCTTGGTTAAAGAGGCTTTAATTCTTCTGATACTGGAGACTCAAAACAGAATAAGTCCTTAGCAAGTTAACTCAGATGTTTGTATAGCACTATACTGCTTAGTTGGAAAGCTTTCATCTCACTCCTAGCTTCAAATGTAACACACAGGAAAGGAAACCACGGCCACATGAAATGATGCAAGCTGGGAAAGCCACAGCTGCCCTCAACAACTAGGGCAGAACATCTTTGAACAAAGGTAAGTATGCCCCGTCCTGGGAACTGTTACTCCAGTTACAGTCTAGACAGGATTACTCCCAAGAAACCTAATAATTTATCTGCAATTTCTTAGAGATGAGTTACCTCTGAGGTTTTGTCATGACTTACCCCAGATTAAAGGCCTAAATAAAAAAAAAAAACAATGTAAAAGAGTACATGTAAGAGGGGAATCTGAGTAGACTCAGGCAATGTTTCTGTATTTCCTTGTGTTTGGGAGTGCTTGGGTTTTAGTTGGGTTTATTAATGACATTTAAATTGTGGATAAATCTTGAAAGCTGATGCAAGCTCATCTATGCTTTATAAAAGAATTGCCTAAACTGGCTTCTGGGAAGAAGCAGACTCTGAAAAATGACCTAAATTATTTTTCCAAATCATAGAATCATGGAGTGGTTAGAGTTAGAAGGGACCTTCCAGATCATCTAAGTTCCAACCCCCCTGCCATGGGCAGCGACAACTCCCACTAGACCAGATTGCCCAAAGCCCCATCCAACCTGGCCTTGAACACTTCCAGGGATGAGGCATCGACAACTTCCCTGGGCAACCTGTTCCAGTGCCTCACCACCCTCATAAGTAAAGAATTTCTTCTTAATATCTAACCTAAATCTACCCCCTTTCAGTTTAAAACCGTTACCCCTTGTCCTGTCACTACAGTCCCTGATAAAGAGTCCCTCCCCACCTTTCCTGTAGGTCCCCTTTAAGCACTGGAAAGTTGCTATAAGGTCTCCCCTGAGCCTTCTCTTCTCCAGGCTGAACAACCCCAACTCTCTCAGCCTGACTTCAGAGGAGAGGTGCTCCACCCCTCTGATCATCTTCGTGGCCCTCCTCTGGACCCGCTCCAACAGGTTCATATCTTTCCCGTGCTGGGGCTCCAGAGCTGGATACAGTACTCCAGGTGGGGTCTCACGACAGCAGAGTAGAGGGGCAGAATCACCTCCTTCAACCTGCTGGCCACGCTTCTTTTGATGGACCCCAGGATGGCTTTCTGGGCTGAGAGCACACATTGCTGGCTGATGTCCAGCTTCTCATCCACCAACACCCCCAAGTCCTTCCCTTCAGGGCTGCTCTCAATCCATTCTCCACCAAGCCTCTATTTGCACATGGATTGCCCTGACCCATGTGCAGGACCTTGCATTTGGCCTTGTTGAACTTCATGAGGTTCGCATGAGCCCACCTCTCAAGCCTGTCCAAGTCCCTCTGGATGGCATCCCTTCCCTTCAGCATGTCAACCGCTCCACACAGCTTCATGTTGTTGGCAAACTTGCTGAGGGTGCACTCAGTCCCAACATCCACATCGCCAACAAAGATGTTAAATAGTACCAGTCCCAGTACTGACCCTCGAGGAACACCACTCGTCACTGCTCGCCACTTGGACATCGAGCTGTTGACCGCAACTTTCTGAGTGTGGCCACTCAGCTAATTCCTTATCCACCGAGTGGTCCATCCATCAAATCCATGTCTCTCCAATTTAGAGACAAGGATGTCGTGCAGGACAGTGTCAAATGCCTTGCACAAGTCCAGCTATTAACTGTGAATGCCTTCTTTCCTACCACAAAATATAACTTGTCTGTCATGTTCAGAATAATTCCAGTGATTTTTTTTTTTCTTTCTTTTTTTCTTTCAAACACTGGAATATTCTTTTGCTTAGAATATGCCCATTATAGAAAATGTTTATGGCAATAGTAGACACAGTTCTGCCTAACACACAGCTACATACAGGACTGCCTTCACAGAAACAAGGTAGTCAGGTGCTGTATTCAGCACCTAAATACTATAGAGAGACCTGCTGTGGAGTGAGTGTGGAAAACATATACAGGCATGATCTGCAGGGTAAGGGATAAGCTTCATTTCCTAATTTCCCTCCTTTCACTTTTCAAGTCTTAAAAAAACCCGAAAGAGTTGCAAACACCCTCCACTGATTTCCTCTGGCTGACCTTCATAATGGCACATTCCTTTCACTACAGTGGTCCTCCGCCACCTTCATTTTATGCCCTGCCCCAAACCGTGGTGCTGAGGGTCCCTGCACTGCACTCTAGGGTAAGCCTCCATTGTGCAGCTGGGGCTATGCAAGCTTTTCTTCCATTGCTCTGATGCTTTCTTTGGTGTGCAATAGATTTATAGATAGCTTTTAGAGCTGTAGGTGTTTAAACAGCCTTCAGTCAGGAAAAAAACGAATCCCAAAACACAATTCTTCATTGTTACCCACTAGCAAGAAGCAATTGATCATTAACTTTCACCCTCTGATCTTCCACAAGCAGACTTTGCAGGTACTCCAAATTAATCATTTTCTTAGGAGTTCACAGATAAAGTTAATAGGAAGGAGTTACCTTGTGGGATTTGAGAATTGCAGCAAGTCTTTGGCAGAAACTCCTTTCCTTTACCGGCCTTGAATCTGTAAGGTTCCAAAACAAAAACTTGTAGGTGAAGCGTTAGTCACATCAGCATTAAAATTCCCAGCAACCTGTACATACTGAGCACACCAGACTCACGTCATCTCCTTGAGCTCACCCACACACCCCTACTTCCCTGTCCACATTAAGTCCCTTTTAGCAAGAGACTGCCACCAGGGTCATGAGTCAAGCAGGCTTGGCTAAAAATATTCTTCAACATTGTCCCTCATCTGCCTCACTGTTGTCCACCTCATCCTCTGCCTTGATGCTGGATATCCTTCAAGCTTCCAAGTTTTTCACAAAGCACCTACTGCTACCAGTGCTAGCACCAGCAAACCCCAGGAGACAGCCACATCCAGCACCAGGCACAAACCTGTGTGGCAGGTATTTGTAGCTGAGGGATCCTCCTCCTCAGTAGTTTACTTTCCCGGTTAGACTAAACTAACTACACGTATTTCTGTTTATTCACTATTCATAATCCAAATACAAGTGAAATTAAAAGGACCTAGAACAGCAATCTAAAGAACTTTAATGAACATGAATAGCATTTTAGAAATAAAGTCTATTATAAAGCACTTGAACTAATTAAAAGTTTACTCCCTGCCCAAAAACCTTAGCATTCTGCATTAAGAAAGTAAAAGCCTTTTAAAGAAAGCTTTAATATTCTGAACTGCTGCAGGTAAGATCTGAACAGGCAACAGTGAAACTAGCCACGTTTGCTATCATATCTCATTCACTAGCACAAACAAGGAAAGAACAGTTAAATACACCCATATCCTGAGAAAAAACTATTCTTCTTTGTAACAGGTGAAGCCATTTCACAGTGAACAAGGTGATAATTTTGATACATTAGCTCTTCAGGATCTCTAAAAAATTACAGATATGCATACTTATACTACAGATATGCACAGTCATACTATAGATATGCATAGTCCTTTCCAAGGCACAGTGGCTAACAAAAAAATAATAATAAAAAAAACCCAAACACAATCTTCAACAGAGCTAACAGCCGAGGCAGAGAAGGCCTAGCTTATCTTCTCCAGGAGAACCTGTGCACTGGACCTTTGAACTAATGTCTTTTTTCCCTTGTTTACACAAGGAAAGTTTTTTAATACCATCTTAATGACATTTTAATTAATCAGAAATAATAGATTTCCAGAAACCTGATGAGGCTTGAGCTAACTGTAATCTAAAATAACAGTGTAATTCCTAAGAGGATGCATTATCTTTACATTATCCTAGCTGGGTCTTGGTCAAACACAGGAAGAGAGTAAATTGCTACGTTAGAGGTTAAAAGCAGAGGAAAAGACCCAAGCCAAACAGAAGAGCATGCAGCTGAGGAGACAGAAAATACTTGTGATCAAAGGGTGACACAGCACGGGTGTTTTACTAATCTTGCAGGAGTCCAGCCAATGACCCTGCCAAGGGGTTGTCCACGCTCCTCCCCGTGGCTGGGGCTGCTCCACCTGTAACAGGTGGAGAAAACCTCACCAGATCGCTCTCACTCACACCAGCCCCAGGGCTGACACGGGCAGCAGCAGGGCCCCAGCTCACCCCTGGCTGGCCTGACTGAAGCAGGTGCCAGCTATTTTTATGTCTAAACTGCTATTTACATCTGACCTGTTATTAAGTTCAAAGGGAGATGCACTTGCAGCAACGCCACCAGGAAGGCAAAGCCATGTGCTCCTGGCTCATCAGTGGAGAAGGGGAGGCTACAGCTGGGAGGGTGCACATGGTCATGGCCCTGAAATGTCCGGTGGGCTGCAAGAATGGTCTGCAGGAATGGTCTGCTCTGCCTGATGTAAACCAGCAGCTGCCTGATGCTGCACAACTTGTGAGATGCCAAAAAGCCCTGACCCCTTCCTCCCCATGCATCACACAACCCACTCCTGACAGCACCAGACTGTGGGTAGCACACACTTGCTTGGGCTGTTCTCAACGTTTCTAGATACCAAAATGTGTGCATAGTTTGTAAATAAAGGAGTGTGGCACCAAATTACTAAATTTTGAAGTTCTACGTGACAGGGCACTGAAGTAATCGTTGACTCTTAAACTGATTTAAATGTTTTAACTGATTCACCAATTCATTCTCACAAGACAGATCTCAAAGGACTATTCAGAACATAATCAAGTGGCCAACTATGCACAAGGAATTGTGTCCACAGCAGATTATCTGCAAATCAATAATTATTTAAAAATCCATTTCAAGTAAATCATTCTCCCGCTATGAAAATCTCATCTTCTAAGATCTTTTGGAAGATTATTCATTCCCTCATCTCTCACTTAAAAGGATGCCAGAATTACTATACCCTGGACTGTAACTGAAGCCATTCAGTGTAAGCAGCTTTCCTAACAAGGGACCATCTTTTCAGTGCGAGCCATTACGTATCTATCTTAGGGTCTGATTGAGGTATTTAGTATCTTTTTATTTTTTTTCCATAAATGCAAGAGCTGAGCAGTCTTCTAATCTCCGAGATTGCAAATGCCCAGCTTTTACAGCTGTAGTAATTAAACCAACTTCTCATGCCATTACCCACATCAAGTCTCTTCCTCGGCATCTGCTCTATTCCCACACTGCACTCTTAAATCAAACCAAGATAAGCTATTTTCTAAGATCAGCTGACTTGTCTCTCCCTCGAATCACTACAGCCAAAATGATTCTGAACAGATATGAAGCATCCATCCTGCTAAATATCCAAAAGGTCTCTTTTAAAGAAAAAAAAAAAAAAAGTAGACGTCAATGCAAGTGGGTATTTTTAGCACCTGAGTTGTTCTATACTTACTGCTTTATGTCTATCTAAAAAAAAAAAAGGCATGATCTCTGAGGAAGCATTACCAGAGAATATACTCTACTGCAAAGTCTGTTTTATGAATTTTAGCTACGTGAACACTGCAACAAGTACATCACACCACCCATTCAACCAACCATACAAGTCTAAGGGTTAAGAGTGTACACAGAATAATGTTTCCTCAGTTTCAGAGGTGCTTAAAAAAACAAACAAATAAACCAACCCAAAAAGCAAACTCCTCAGCATAATCTTTTTGTCATTCTGCTTAGATACAATGCTTCAGCCTCATGCTTAAAAACTTCCACCTTGAAGTATTTCGAATTGTCTAACCTCAAAAAGAACTCAAGACACCTTGTGGGTTAGCCATTAAAAACAAAACAAAACCACCACCTCCCAACTCCAGGACACACCATACTTCAACAAAACCTCAAGTCAGCAGCAACAGCAGCAGCTCAGGTTATACAAATATTCAGGCAACAAAACATTACTTATGTCTTCCTTATTCTCCTTCCTTATAGCTGTCACCTTCTTGACCTGAAGACTCCTGCCCTGTTACCTCCAATGTATTTACTCTACGCTAATAACCTTGTGCCTCTGATCTTATGCAAATTATCCGAAGATATATTTTCAAGGATAGGATACAGATTATCAAAGGTGTGGGTTATTTATGCAGGAAGAGATACATCAGACAGACAGGAAAAGCAGAACTGTGTCAAGGAAGCTTCTCCTAGTTGGAGTAAACTTTCATTAAAAAAGAAAGAGAAAATAAATTAGTTTAAGACAGGGTCTTACATCCACAAAAAATGTAAGATAACTTGTCTTTTGAAGCTAACAGTATTTGAATTTCCTGCTCTAGAAAGATATCCATTACCTACCCACCGTTATTATAGATTTTTGAGTTATGCTAGATCTCTTAACATAGTCATCAAACCAGGAAAAGGGGGAGCGTGTGGGAAGATACTGGTAAAATACTTACTTCCGTATATAAACTCCTCTCTCCTCTGACCTTGAAGGACTCTGTCTTCCTTGCGGATATTCCCTACCTACAAGACAGACATGTCTCATCACTCAGCCATACCCTCCAAGTATTTTTTCAACTGGCATTACCTACACATTGACAGCTCTCTGATCTCAGGGCAAACAACAGACAGTTGAGGGACTCCAGAGTACAAAACTATACCAGAAACATCTCAGTGCACACAATGGTCTCAAATGAGTAAGTTTGGTCAGTGGCAGGTTATTACTACTACTTTCATACACTGCAAGTCACTTGAGTCTGCAACTTGCCACAAGGTAAAAGAATGGATTTTCAAAAAATTACAGGCTTTCCACGTTAAAAATATATGCACCACAATTACCTCAATCTCAGACTGACCCTTGTATATTTGTCTTTGAAGACCTTGCACTGCATCACTATTGCACTATGGAAGGCAGCAAGACTTCAGGTTAATTTTACGCAATTTTAAAACAAGCTGCTCTGAAGGCTTTCAGCTGAGCAAACCCATCTAACTGTCCTACCCAGTTCTGAACTATTTTTCTATGGATTAAAATGTTTCCCACCCAGCTGTGGTTCCATTTTAGTCTTCTGTAGAAAATGAAAGACAAGGAAATAGCTAGCTTGAATTCAGGAATTCTCTCCTCATAGCTGGACAAAATAAAAAAA
>VYXH01000457.1:186435-212410 GCA_013397275.1 Burhinus bistriatus | reverse complement strand
AAAAAAAAAAGAAAAATTCTTTCACTGTTGCCAGCTCCTCCCTTACTACCAAAAAGTACTTTATCATTGTAAAGTTCCCCAAAGCAAGGCAAAAGAAACATTCAAAACCTTAGAAAGACAGAAATCAAATGCCACAGATCCTACTTATTAAAAACAAACCAAAAAATACATAGTCTAACCAAAACAAAGTTAGGGTTTGCTTAAGAGAAGTACATCTGTGGAAGAAGAAAGAGCATATCCAATGTATTCTTATTTCCTAGATTAAAAGCCATTAAAAGACTTTTTTTTTTTCTTTTTAGACAATTTGTCTACCTTTTGTGAATTGGATAATCCCTTTTTCAAAATGGATTAAATTCCAGAATAAGCATGTCACAAAAAGTTTGTCCAGAAACATGCATTATGAATAAACTGGGTTTTGCCTCTGACAATCTTCCCTTCTGCTGTATTATTTAGTGCACAAAATAAGCTGGTTTGTGGCTTTTGTTAGGACTCGGGTGTCAAACTGACCACGTATAACCCATGCACGTAAAGGACAATATGCAGCTAAGTATAACCCATTTGTAACTACAGACACAGAGTTGCTCCCATACCCTTCTCAGCACTAGAGCTGCCTGATATGCTTCTCTCAGCAGACCCATACAGGCATCCTGCAGATATGAGCCGGTTCCTTAACATGGGCCACAACACAAGACTCACAAGGACACATCCAAACAACCAACTTCGGAAATCAGTCCCGGGACAGCCATGCTGCAATCAAGAGCCCATGAGCTACAAAAACAGCTTCTTTCAGAGGAATTAAGGCTGCAACAAGACCTCCAGCACCTGCCCCTACTAAGAGAAGCTGGAAAAAGCAGCAAGGGAAGTCCAGCAAGGACACCACTGAGCCCTACCCATAGTTAGTATCAAAGGCACCAGGGAAGCCACAGACTCAACTGATCCCCACATTAGTCCAGAGCACTGGTCTGCTTTTGAAGGGAATGCCCTGTTGCTTCTGCAGCTTGCACCACAGAATGATTTTGGACCACAAGGCATATTCCCTTTGGACAAAACCAAATCAGAAGATCCACTTAGAGTATGACTCTAAACCCCACCTGGGGCCAGGGTCATCACACAGGAGATGCTGTAAGACAGCACAGCCTCTATCCTTCTCATTCCCAGGTGCTGCACATAATTCCTATGAGGGAATATCGATGTTCAGGGAACGGACGCTTCCTTTTGTCCATTCTCCCCCATGGCCAACACCATCAACCTCCTGCATTAACACCTCTGATTCCAACCCAGGTAAGTGCACTGCTTTTCTATACCTGTTGCAAGGGAAGAAGGATGTGTGCTATGAGACTTCAAGCTGAATTATAGTACACTGATCCTGAGTCTGCAGAGCCAAACAACACCAGTAGTCTGACTGGGAAGGCTGTCATGCCTTTAAAAGCAATTCCACAAGGGCAGAAGATTGCTATTGCTCATAGCGTGGCAAGCAGCTAAACTAGAAAGCATGTCTCCACTCCTTGCCCTGTACAACACCCTTGCTCAGTCCCGCTGACCAAGCCCACCCATACACAGCATATTCTGCTAACATAGCCCACAAAGGCCCTGACTAGGGTCCCCTCCTTCTCCAGCGTAGTGGCACAACCCCAAAGCACACAAGCCTACATCACCCCTTGATCCAAGTGGGCTGTTGTGTGGCATACAGCAGATTCACAACAGTTACTGATGGGATGCCCTCAAAGGTGACCAGATATTCCCAACTAGCTCTCCCTTCAGTGCAGGCCAGCAAAAAAATCCCTAAGGGACCGGCATTTTTTGGGGAGCCCTTTTCATTCCTTTTTGCTCTCTGCCTCTCGCCTTCCCCCTGTGCTCCCCATGCTTCTCTGCCTTCCCCTGCTGGCAAATTTCAGTAGGTCTCAGGACAGATTCCTGCACTACAGCACTGGCCATAGTGAAGAGATAATTACCACGCACGGTAGGATACCCTATTCAGAGCTCAACTTCACCTGTCCCTCACAGGAGGATCTCCATCTCCTTCTGCTGATCCCACCAGGCTGCAGAAACCTGTCTTTACAAACAAGGCGAAACTAGTCAGAGCCCTGCGTTGTATCTCTGTATATAGATATTATATCTTTTTTTTTTTTTCCTGTCCTCCATAAGGTCCTCTGATGTAGAGGAGGTCTCAGAGGCAAAGACAGCCCCTATTCATCAAACCCAGGCATCTTACCCCAAGGTTTCTGCAGGCAGGTGGGCAACGTATGCAGTGGCAGGCCAAACCACTGTAGCACCTCTAGTTTGAGGGGGTACTTAAGAGGGGAGGAATAGAGAAGAGAGGAGGGAGATCCTGGGCTAGCACAAGGGGTTTGGTTCAACTCAATGCAGAGAGCCTGGTGAGGTGGCAGTTCCTGCAAAGTTCTTCATCTCCATCCAGAGTCCTCACCTCATAATCACAGACACCAGTGGGTACAGCAGTGCAGGAGCGAGGGGAAGGTTGTCAGCTCCAGTGACAGCTGACACATCCCCCTCAATCCACAGAGCTTCTACCCAAGTATTTAAGTTGGGCCAAGCAGACACAGCATAACAACAGGCTCCATATAGTGATGACTAACAAGACTTCTTCTGTTATCACAACTCTAGGAGAGGTCTCTGCCCTTCTCGTTAACATTAATAAAACTAATCCTGGCCTAATCCCCCAAAGGCACACTTAGGATATGGGATGCCTGTATGGTTTGTCATATTCATTGATTATCCTCATCCTAAAAACTCTAGGCACCGCTGCCTTCCCTCACCAACCTCTTCCCTTGAGGAGGCAGCAGCTAAAACTGATCTTACCAAACTTACATTCCCTTCCTCACCCCAGCAAAGCAGAAAGACACTGCCCCTTAAGCCCACTCCCCTTCCTCTGAATGGCAAATCACTCTGTCAGATGAGGTCTCCTCAAAGGAACGTGACAGCAGTCACAGGCACAAACCTGGACGCGAGGAAGCCCCAAAGGGTTGGAGCTCCAGCAAAAGTGCCGCCAACACTTATCAAAAGGGACAAAAAGGGATGATTGATTTGAGTGTCACCAGGAACAGGCATGCAAACATGGGGAGGGCAGGTTAAGCAGATCCAGAGTAGCATCAGGAATCTCTTGCTTTTTATTCAGTACAGACATGTTCACAAATTAATAAGTCATCGGACACAGTTTTGTCCCCCCATTCCACTTTGTCTGCTCCCAGCCACTGATCATGATGGTTTTACTCTGCGATAAGTGTCCTAGATGAGTGTCATGCTGGGTGCTCCAACTTTTTGAAGCGGATGTGGTAGGCTGAAATACAGCCCCAGAAAAGGTTCACCCACATCCTCAGTGTCCACAGCAGCCATCTGTGATTCAGAGGGCACCGGAAATATTCATGCCTCTCCTTTTGTGCAGGCAGAATCAGGCAGCACGTTCCACCTCAGTAATGCAAGATATGAGGCCACGGCCCGGAAATACCTTTCCACAGTCCAAAGCTGGCAGGACTGCCAAAGGGCTGCCCCCACGGTTTACGTAACAGCGGTCCTGGGCCAGGCACCAGGCTGGAATCAATACTGCTCACACTGCCTGGGGATCCACAGAGGGCAAAGGCGCAGGTTATCTTATTGATAACTCCCACTACATGGAGGTAAAAGGTTTGGAAGATAGCCTTGGAAACCTTGATCATAACTACACCCAGATCGGAATTGCTCACGCCACATCAGCTCACCACTAGAGATAGGAACTGAGGGTCACGAGACTTTACAGATGGCAGTCACTCTTTTGCGCAAGGTCTGGGCTGCTAAAATTTCATTCGGTGACAGCAGAGATGCTGTACCATCTGATGGCAGAAGGCCTTGACTGTGCCTCTTCACACACAAAAGCTCTGTGCCCACTGCTGGTCATTTCATGTTTGGAGATCAATGGCATCCTACTGGACCAAGCTTCTCCACCAGGGCCAGAGAAAAAGCAGCTGCAAAACTTCAGAGAAAGCTGTCACTTATTCCTTCTTCCTCAAACAACAGGACGTCCAGGAAGGTGAGAGTGTGGTCTTTTGGGTGTGTTCCTGGAGCAGCTGATGGCGAAAAACACCCATCTCCCCTGACATCACTAATCCCAAGAGTCAAAAGGGGATCCAGGCAGCAGGTTGCATAGGTCACTCAAGCGAGCAGGAAGAGAAATAAAGTTTGTTGCCACAAGAGGCTTATACCGACACTACTGACAGGGCAATGACACGCCAGCATCATCCCTGCGAAACAGGGAAGAGGACAATTTGACACTTCCTGAAGCAAGTCCAAAGAGCAGAGGTTAGTGGGACAGCTTTCCTTCCGAGAGCTCTGCAGCACACATACAGAGAGGAGAGTCAGTCTAGGGCGTAGGCTAACTCAAATTCAAAGAACATTAAGTAGACAAAGCACGTAAAACTGAAGTATGATCTCCTGGCCTGCTCCTAATGAACTGCACATGTGGTTAACACAGGTGTGGCCAGCCATGAGTCCCCTAGCAAAGAGATTCTCTCCCCCGTAGAGAAGAATCCACAGCGAGCAGCTCCACAATCCCAGCCAAAGCCCAGTATTGGCACTGAGGGGAAGAGAAGACTTCTGCTAAAAAGCGTTGTGAGTATTATGTGCCATACTGCAGTACAGTTCTGTGGCTTGGGGTTTTTGTTTGTCTTAATAGACTTTTGCTTCAGGTATCTGATGGACAGGTGCCTTTTCAATATTCCCTCCTCTCCAATATGTACCTTTGTTATTGTGGTTATAATCACCACAACTGCTAGAAAAAACAGGGACTACCACGTTTATTTGAACAACTGTTAAGGACAGAAAAGCATACCATATAGTCCTTTGATTTCCAGTTTGAGCAATATCCTGAGTCTGAACATTTCACATATGCGTATTTTCCCCCTTCCTCCTCCAAACATGACATTCAAAAACCCAGAGGTTATCAGACACAGAGCTAGCATTAATCAGCCTCTCAGGATCTGAATCCCATGGACTCAGGGCAAATTGCTGTAGAAGCTTATTTCTTCTTCAGTGGACTTGGTGCTGATTCACAAGCCGCATGAAGAGTGGCAAGGCTCGGACTCAATTTTGGCATACATCCTGCCAGGTAATGTAGCCATTGCTTCTTGAGGTACTACTCTACAGCTAGACTGATGCTGCTAAAGGCCAGAAGCCTGGTCCAAAACAAGTCAGGTGGCAAGCCAACAGCTAAGCAGGGTGGATAACAAGGGCTCCAGTCCTTATGATCATTTTTTGGACCTCTTCTACTGAAGTGTCTTCTTGGGTCCCACAGCAGTCAGAGCACTCCAGCAAGTAACACCAAGTGCTTTGCTGATCAACCCACTGCTTCGCAAATGTGGCTCCTTTCTGCCTTCCTGTGAACCATCACCAGCCTCCCGCACAAGGACTCCTCTACAGACATGCATGTAAGGTGTCTACTGCCCTGGCCCTTCCTGTCCTACATGATTCTGGAGGGGTACCTAGATCCTATATAAAGGAGATTGCAAGGGACGGAGGGAATGTTTCCTCACATCCAGGCTCACCCTGACATGAGGAGATTACAAGGGCTCTCCAAAACTGAGGGAGGTGAGGACCAATATTTTAACCGGGACCAGAAAAAAACCTGGATCTTTATCATTATTTCTAGAGACTGGAATATTTTTTCACTAATTTCCTGCTCTATTTCTGTGCTTTCCCAGCTCCTGCATGCTGACCTATCCTCCCAAACAAGAGCATTTATCAGCCACTGAAATCTGAGAAATACCAGACCTCACACACACATTATCACCACCTAGATGTAAATCCTCTGGCGGACCTCAGTGTTTGCTCCCCAAAGAGGGAAGAAACAGTTGCAGAACAAATGGAAAAAAATCTTTATTAGGCAGCTCACTTTGCTTCTAGGGGTTTGAGTAGCAGACAACAGGCAACAGCCAAATTGGGGGGCAGGGACAGAAGGAAAAGCTCAGTACAGGGAACAGCCTAAGCAGATCTGGCAGCTGCCTGCAAAAGGGGACAGAAATGGCTCCACCTCCCAATGGGATAACAGGACCCTCAGAAACACCAAAGATAAATCCTGACCATAGCTGTACACTAATATCTTAGTACCATCCACTCCTGTTCATGTTTGGACAATACTCTGAAGCCTGGGGAAAGGACTAATTTGAGCACAGCTAATCACTGGGCTGATGAATCAGCTCCCCAGTGTGCATTCTCCTTAGAGAGAGAAGAGAGAACTGGCAGAGGACAGCACTGCAGAAGATAGCAATATGAGGAAACAGCTGCTGAATTTGATGCAGGAGCAGCCCGTCATGTGGAAAACATTTTGGTGCAGTGTTCTTGGCCAAAATCATCATCCCCAGCCAAGCACATCTTACAGCACATAAGGAACAAGCACACTCCCTGAGGAAATCCACAGGATTTCCAACTCCAAAATGCTGGAACAGCAAAACCCAAGGATTTTGCTACTGTACATGCAAGTAACAGCAAGACAGAACACATTCTCTATCTCATGGCAAAGATCAAGGGAAACCCATACCGACGCAGACCCCTCAAGGACAGTATCAGTCATGTGCATCCAAAATCTATGAGCTTGTGACATATATATGTCTCTATTTCATGAAACCTGTACTAGTTCAAGGATAGTTTTTGTAGCAACTTAAGGTCGACTGGCTTAAGGTCTGCACTGTTAACTTCACTCAGTAACCTTTCATAAGATTAAATGCAAAATGAACTACAAGTGTTTTCTCTAGAATTATTTTATAAAAACCTTAAAAAGCCCTCAGACGAAAACACGAGTGCAAAGCCCCAGGTAAGACCACTATGCAGTCCAATGGACATGCCGCATTTTGCAAAAGCAGTCTTCCTGCCTCTTCAGTGTGTTGCAGATGCTAAATGAGGCTTCCACATTTGCCCTTTCCCACTCCCTTCGCAGACAAGCTCAAGCACCCGAAAAGCAGCCCTCAAGACTGCGGCACTAAGCCTTGCCATGAACACTCTCTGCAATCCTCCAGGCTGCCATCCGCCTTAGAAAAACACTGCTTGGGAAACAACAAAGTCAGGAGGATGGCAAGAAGCCATTGCCCAGAGCAACCATAGGAAAAGTGTCTTTCTATAGAAGTAGCTCTCTTCTCGTTGACGAAGATGCTACAGTGAGTTTAAGGACACTGACATTACAGGCCTCTGCTAGTTAGTGAATTTCCAAAAAGATTAAGGCCAATTCTCTACCAACCCATCAGGAAGCCTGGTTGGGAAAGGCAAGGCTCAAGGCTAATGGAAACCCTCCAAGACACTCTTGGAGCCACTGCTGCACCAATGCCCTTCAGCACACTGCCAAGCAGCTCTTTACATCAAAAGTAGACACTGTATTGGGAAGCAATGGATCAGGAGCAGCGATACACAGCCATTTCCCAGGTGGCAACGGCTGCACAGAGAATCAGGCAGAGGGGAACTATCACATCCATGTGCTCCCATTGCAGAGCTCCCCTGGACCAACAGCAGCACTGCCAACCTGACCTTCAGCATGCAGAGGCTGTGCTTCTACTGGCAGCTGCCCTTGTTCTGTGCAGCTATCTCTCCCGATCAGGCCATGCTCATTTCCATATGCAAAAACACCTCCAGGAGAGGCTGCTGCAGGTAAGGGCATCCAAAAGCAGCAGTTCGATTTCTTCCTCCACCCAGATCAGCCAAGTAGCCACAGCAGCTGAACAGTCTGAGCAACCAGGTTGCATAACCACACACACAAGTGCTGCAGCTTAAATATCTTAATGATTCTCAGAATTCATGCCACCAAGCAATAGTTCCACCTTGCTGTCTGACAGCAACCCAAAAATGGAAATGGAAAGGTTAGAAGAATCGCAGGAACCGGTATTTGAGCTTGCATTTGCAAAAATCTGGTGTTCTTAGAAAGGCTTCCTGCAACAAACTGGAAAGTGAATCCCAGAGCACAGAGACCAAACAGCAGGTAAGTGAAAAGCCCACAGCTTGCTAATCTTGCAAAACCAAGCTGCCATGCAAGTATGTTGATTCAAAGAGAGGTAGGTCAAAGCACGTGGATGTGTTCTGGATTATTTCATTTTTATGACAAATTTTATGCAAATACATGCCTGCACTGGAGTATTTATGCGCAACAAGCCCTTATCTAAAATATATTATCAGTACTTCATATGAAAATCTACCACCACTATTAAAAAAAACTCTGTAGAAGCTGAATTCTTTACTCATCACACAAGATAAAGCTCCCAGGTACTCTTGCCTGTAAGATGAAGTTTGACAAATAAGCACTGTTCTCTAACAGGCTTTTTTCAGTTACAAAGATTTGATCAGCATCCTCCTGCTCCTCCAGCCAAGTCACAGATCAGTTACATTACACCCATAATAAAAGGTACAAGTCAGCTTCAGCTTTGATGGCCTTTATTTCCAAGCTGCCTTCATGGGACAGAGAAATCTTATGGAACAAAACTGCATTTCAGATTTTTGTTCAACCAAACACTGGTTTACTGCTGGACTGCTACAGTCTTCCCACCTGCAACATTTTCAGAGACTGATAAAATCCCACCTCCAGGACTGAGGTACTCTCCATGCAAAGGCAAAGAACCACGTAATGAAAAATTACAACTATGAACGTACATATGCTCCAAGGGCTTTTCACATACTACAATTTTCGACTTTGAGGAACAAAAGTGAGTTTGTATTCCTATGTCAGACTGGCAGATCCTCTCCTTTCTTTGAAAAGTAAATAAAACCTGCTCTCGATTCTGTCAGCATAGAGATAAGGATCTAACTTCAGTGAGAACCACAAGTAACCCGACCTTTTAATTTTTCCTAATGCTTCACATGTGTCCCATCAGTGGCATACTAAAGTTTTACTTATTTGTTCTTTCTCTGCACGGCACACAAGAGCTTTCAGTCTGCGTGAAAGATGATGCCTCAGGTGCTCCCTGTGGGCCTCTTATTTATTGTTCACTGTAACTTCTTTCTCCTGCTGGCAACTGGAGACTCATTCACCAGATTTCAGTGATGACAGGTATAATAAGAGACAAGCAAGTATCTTCTATTGCATCTCTGGACACCTGCTCTGAAAGAGTTTTCTGTTCTTGCATGCTGTTATTTGAATACGTAAATGACCTTTCCAAGGCAAGCGACAGTTTTCCCCAGAACAGGCTTGGTCTGACTGTCAAATTGAAGGGTGGAAAAAAAAGCACTCACTCTCCTCAAATATCTTCCAGTGCTATCTTTGTGAATTGAGAAATCAACAGCCTCCAAGACTTATTTCAAGCCCTGCAAATTACAAAGCTTAAAGCAGATGGGGCCTTACTGTTGGAGTACAAATAAAACTATTACACTCTGCCTATCTATCAAGATTTTAATAATACAGTCCTGTGTGTCAGCCCTGTTGGTTTTTTCACTGTTTTTCTTCCAGGTGACCAAAAGGACTACTTTCCCCACAAAAGTCTTAACAGGCACCTGGAAAAGCAGAGCAGTAGCTTTTTTTAATTCTAAATACTGAGCCACTGAAAACAAAGGGAGGGCGCTATGTACATAGCTTATTCCTGAGCCCGGTGAGCCTCATGACTTGGGATCATTGCTTCCTCTAATGCCATCCTGAAGAGTAGAACCATACGAACAGTCTTATAGTATTTGGTTCAGTGGCTTTCAAACCTGTCAGTTCCTCTACCCAAAAGGTATAAAGATTAGGTCCTGGAGAAATGGTGAAGAGGAAAATAGGCACATCAGAAGCTGAGACAGTCCTTGAGCAAGGGGAAGCAGAGCAGGTAAAGGAAATTCCATAGGAGAGGCAGGAGAAGAAACAAGGCGAACAAAGATGTTGAAGATGCAGGGTGGTGGTCAGGAAGCATGAGGAGGAATGGGAGAAAGAAACAGGGCTTTGCTGTAGCGAGGGGCTGATACAAACAGGAGACAGGGTTGTTATGCATCTGCATTGCCATGTCAAGTTCTGCCTTCAGTAGTTCAAGGATTACGTTCACAGACTGAAAAGTGTGCATGGAAGAGCTTCACAAACAATTTCAACCACCAGAAAACAAGCCTTCAGCAGGATACTCAACAAGGACAGCTGTTTCAAGTTAACAGGAAAAAAAACCCAACCACAAACTCGATCACAGCCTAAGTCCCCACATGGAAGCACATTCTACAGCAGATTAAACCCCAGCTACTGGAACTAAAGCTTGGTAAACAAGAGCCATCAGCTTCTGGATGAAACTAAAAAAATTCACATCACAAGCCATGTACTTCAGCAAAGATCACCAGCCACTAGAACAACTTACTGAGGGCCAAGATAGTCTTCATGACTAACCCATTTTTTAAATCAAGTCTGGAAGTTTTTCTTGGAGGCAAGTTACAGTTTGAGTACAGATTCATGAGACATAATTAACCCTGGGATAATTCCTACACCTTCCACCTTTGGCTTGTGACCTGAGGACCCAAGGGATGGGTGTGTGAAGCAGCTGGAGAATGAAAAAGGTGCAGTGAAAAAAATAAGAGGAAGTACAGAAAAAGATATAAAGGGAAACAAAGAAAGTATACTGACAATGAAGTGGAATGAGCAAAAGCAGCCTAAAAAGAGATAGCAAAATGATGCACACAATCATTTTATTTCTTTTGGTTGAAGATGCATGGGAGGAAGAAAAGAAATGGAATAAGAGAAATCAATTCTGTGCAGGAGACCAGGGCTGGAGAGAGGGCAAGCAGGCAACATGAGGGAAAACAAAACCTTTGTTTGTTTGTTTCCTCAGATCACTGAGTATTTCAAGGGTGAGTTTTCCTAGTGCAGAACTCCCCATACCAGAGAACTCAGGTCCAGCTTGCCATGCGGTACTCCAACCAGCCAGTGTAGGCAGTACACAATGCCATGTGACAGTAAGCCAGGAAAATGCTAAACCTAAAACACGCCCCTGTGGTCACACTCACACACAGCCTGATTCCTCTAGGTGACAAATGCTCACACTTAGTGATCCCCTGTCCAAGTGAAACGTTGAAGCAGATGCTCTTTTAAAGTAACGGTATTCCTTTGCATGCTGTCTTGATCCATACAGCCTTGTTTATCTACTTCATTGCTTCGAGCTCCGTGACAACGCACAGCAGCGAAACTTTACCTGGACACCAGCTCTATGGGGGATCAGATACATGCAGGTGTTGTGATCCATGCGAATGGAAAGCAGACACCAGGAGACAAGGTACAGATACACAAAAGCACAGGAAGCAAGGGACTGCCTAGCTGGGCCCCTTCCGTTGGCTTCTTTAAGCAACAACTACAGGACCAATTAAAAGGGTTTTCCACATAACGGTGTAAGTTCAGATCTTTATAATCAAGAGAGCTCAGGTGGTAAACTATATAGGATGGATCAAAACGTACTGACTGATTCATTAGCCATAGAGGCTTTAAAGCAGGCTGGTTTGTCTCACTTACAGCTCTATCAATGAAAGCAATCAGGCTCTCTGAACACAGCAAGAAAGTTTATTTAGGGCAGCACAGCAGGCTTCTGTCACCTCTGCTAGGTATGGGATGGTATCTTGCTGGGGGAGGCGGACAGAGGGATCAATTCCCTCATCAGATCTGAGTTTACTCCTGTCTTTGCTCTAAAAAAATCACATCCAGCAAAACACAAACTTCGAAGTGTATAAACACTGCATTAAAGCTTACACTTTCTGCAAGTAAGCACTATTATAGGCAGAAATAGGCAGAAAATACGTGCAGCGTCATACATGTACACAAAAAGTCATGGGCAAAACTCAGGGAAAATAAGCCTCCTAAGTGTCTTAGGGAAGTAAAACAAGGGAGTTTTGGTACATCCCCTTTTGCTTCCACCAACATTTCTGTTTCATCCACACAGCTTCTTCCACTCGAGGTTTAAAAAAACAAGAAAAAACCCAACACAATAACCACAGACATTCAAAAACATGTCTGCCCCACCCCACCCCCATTAATCCCACATAGTCTCTTTCCAACTTGTGTAATACTACTTTGGATCAGCTCAGTGATCCCCACACTGCATGAAGTGGTCCCAAGCAGTGTTCACTCTGGAGGTATCAGGAGAGATGGCAAAAACCTTGCTGATGTATAGATATACTCGAATGACTCCAGAATGACTCAAGGAAAGGGGAGTAATTCTTCTGGAACACTAAAGACAGCTGGCAGTTTACTCACGCCCCATGCAGAAAGGCTTTTAAGTGTTAAAGAGCATAGTCAGAGAGAGATCTATTCCTTCTCGTGTGTGTGCTTCCCCCTGCTTCAGTCGCTCTGCTCCTGAGAGCTCCATTACTTGTGCTAAAAAGAGTATTCCTTTTTAATCTACCTACTGCTTTTTAGATTAATTTCACAGCATGATTTTTAAAATTTTAAAAATCAAAGAAAAAAAAAACACGACATTTGACTGTGAGAAACTAACATTGTCCAAATAAGACAGTTTTTAATATTTTTTTTTCTTTCTTTGTATGAAATTTCTAAACACAAAGAACAGCAAAGGAAAAAGAGAGAAATGAATTGTCAAATCCTGAGAAATCAGACTTTTCTTTTCTTTTTATTTCTATTTGACAGATCTGGGTCTTGCAGTAAGACTGTCTGCCTTCAAGCTTCATGAGAGAGTCAATGGCATCTACATGTCAGAAGCCTGTTTTCACAACTCATTTTCAGCTTAAGCATAGGGTTAGGTTTCCTCTCATTCTCATTTCCCAGCTGTCACAAGAGGCTAAAATGGAACAGTAGAGCTGCTTCCTACACTGCTAAGAAACTAAAAGATTAATAAAATAAAAAAATTGAGATGCCTCTCTACATCCATCACATTCATTTATTTCCACATATCATGGGAGGGAAAAACTGCCTCCTTACTATCCTCACGGGAAACAGAAATTAGTACGTAAAGACAACTCTTCCTAAGTAGATGAGAGATTTAAAAAAGGATTGCTGTTTCAGGAATATGGAATCTATAAAACAATATGAATAATTAAAGTTTAAAATATTTATTGGCACATGGAAAATAAAATTCCATGTTGATAGAGCATCCTAAGTACAGCGCATTCAGCAGTAAATGGATTAAGACCTCATATACACTTCAGAGGAGACATATAGGGGTGTTACAGCTTTTCTTTATGAGTTCCTAGCTTCACCTTGCCCCCCCAGCAAAACCATCACCTTAAAGTATCAAATCCCAATCCACTTTCAGCAAACCGAGAAACAAGGTTGCACCACTCTTGCTAGGTAACTGGTAACCCTGCAGCACCAAAGACCTGCAGCTGCTAAGCATGCAGGCTTGGTCCTGCAGAGAGGTCCATGAGAAGTGCTGCTGGCTGACCCACCACAGGGACTGCTGCTCCAGGAGCAGAGGAACCACATGCCGCCCCAATGGGGCCAGGGCCTCCCGGCACAGCCCGAGGAGCAGCCACCCTGACTTCACCTATGCCTGCTCACCAGGCTTCACCTCACGCCGCTTAGGCTCAGTGCCTTGAAGGGACAGCCGAGTCCACGCTCGTGCGTTCTCCTTAATCCAGGGCTCTTCTGCAGACAAAGCGCCCCACGATATCACCAGGACAAGAGACAGCTGGTCAGATGCTCGCATGTTCGCACACCCTGCTACTGCCAGATGTGTCCAGCTGCACGTGCCGCTAGTACGTCAAAAGATTAGGAAGGCATTGCTAAAATAGCTGGCGCCAGCCCGTACTGGTGCGGAGCACGTCCGGAGAGGAACAGCAAGTATGTACTGACCCTTACGTGCACACCACCACTCACATCCTTCAAAGATCCAGCCGCAATCTCATGTTGCTTAAAATATAAATATCATTTGGAAAAGTCACATAATCAGGGTAAAGTGCTCAGGAAAAGCAAACATAAAAGTGCCCTCTGGATCTCCAAGGCCAACCCTAGCACTGTTCATATGCAAGCAGGTGAATTCAAGAAATACCATCATAGACTTCAACAGGTTTTACTGACTGGCACAAGTCAGTATGAGCAGATTTCTCTTTCTGAGTGCTTTTTACAGTCACAGGAAACGGTTATGATTTCTCATGAGTGCATTTCACCAGGCACCAGACTTGGCTTTTCAATCTGGTGTCCTGCTCCACTGCCCAGCCCCGACCACAGTACTGAAGGCTCTGCTGCCACCTCCTACCCAGGCTGCATCCACCCCCTGGAAACATACTCAGCCCCACGGCCAGGGGTTTGCCACAGCACAAAGCACCATTTGATTACAATCCTCACACACAATTTGAACAATTTAGAAAGCACAAATTATAGTATTATTGGGCCATTTCATTATAATGTTATAACATGCTGTTGTAAGTAAGACTTTCTGCTTTTCAATGTACATACTGGTGAATAGAATATATTTTGACCCATATACAAAGTACTGGCTGATTTTTAGGCAAAGAAAAACAGGTAAAAATGAGCACAGAGTTAACACCTTCTGAAATCAGAAACATTAACTACAACTGCAGCCAGCATTTGATGGACTCCAAAGGAAAGGATGTTTGCTTTTCAGCAGTGCAATAACCTGGATTAAACATCATTTGAATTGCTGGTTACTACAGAGATGGGCACGAGTTACTGAGCTGGAGGGAAGGTTTCTAATTATTTATTTCTAGGCTTAAAGCTCTGCCTATTGCTTGATTCTTAAAAACAGCCAACTATGCTCGTGTCTTTCTCAGAGGCATGGAAAAAACTAAGAGAAAAAGAATATATACTTTAAAAAACCCCTTCTCTCCTTCCACTGTATGCCTTCCCTTCTGGAAAGGTATTTAAAACATGAAATGCTTACTCAAAATACTAAACAACTGAATCTGTATAGACCCTTTATATGGATCTACATACAAGAAGTCTTAATTAAAACGGAATGCTCAGTGACCAAGTAACTTGCATCACCTTAATTTTTGATAGGCATTCACACACCAAGAACAACAACATTCAGAGACTTCTTGAATCTTACCCAAACTTGCACCATTGATGTGACTGCTTTTCAGAGGCTGGACTTTCTCTTAATACCCACACTAATCATTCTTTCCACAGCTCAAGATGGTTGTCCTATTTTCTACTACTACGGCCCCTTTATCAAAGTCCAAAATACTCTTTATGAATTATGATAACAACAATAATAAAGCAGCTTCATTCAGGACACAAGGGAATCTTGAAATGAAGAGGACTTAAACATACATCTGAGTGTTCTAGTGAGTAACAGCAGATTGGAAAGCATAGAGGTGCAAGTAATTTTTGCTAGGGGATGACTTTGCTCTTCACGTGACAAATATTCTTCCAAAGCTGGAAACCTTTGGAGATGTTTTCTTTTGTTTCTTTAGAACATCAGATTTATTACTAAGCTATCACGTAGTGTTCAGTGTATTTATTAGTTTGGAAGTACAGTGCTAAAGGACAGTGCGTAAACTACGAAAAAAACAATCTCGCCATACCAATCACTACCTTACTCATTTGCCTCCATCATAGCAGAGGCATGCTATTTCATTAAAATGGGTATGACACCGTGGGCCAGGAATAGGGAAGAAAGCAACCAATCAGACACTACTTTGCTCAGCTGCCTAGAAACTATTTAATGCATAATAAAAACCTTGATCCTACCAACAACGAAAATATTAAGGTTCGGAGCACTTGCAGTCCCATAAGTATCCATAGGTATACTATTCATATACTTACACACCCGCATTTTTGCAGTGTCGAATCCATGGAACATTCCTTTATTATAGATTACTTGGAGATCTTCATTTCAGAGCAATTTTAAAGAGTCTTATAGCAATGAAATTACGTCTTCATGAGAGTCAAATAATCTCAGACTGAATTCATACAATGACCTATGGGTGTATTTGCATATTGGCACTTAAAGACAAACACTGAGGCAGGGAGGGGAAAAGACAACTCAGGTTTGAGGAAAAGTCTATCCATTATGAAGGCATCTAGGTTAACAGGTGGAGAAAAGCTGTTCCTTGAAATTCTTACAAACACTTATGGAAGAGATCTAGGTTTCTAAACACAGGTGCCAAGCATCATTTTTAGATGTTTCCAAGATACATCCACATGGGACTGGCACATGCAACACCAGACCACTGGGAAACCGATACCCTTTGAGAGCGGTGGCTCCAGGCCAGGAGAAATACCCTAGAGTGCCTCCAGTGACATTAGATGTTCAGATACCTGACTCACCCCACTAGTGTCCACAGCATTTAATTAAAGCTGAGAAGATTACAACGGGGTTTAGAACCATCCTGGTACCTCCATCCTACCTCCTTCCATCCAGTTCATTTGGTCGACAGCTACGTGATTTCAGTGTGCAGAAAAGAAAGTTGCTTTCTCAGAGTAAATATCTGGAATACTTTGCATGGTATCAGTCCGACAAATAACTGAAGAAACTTTTAAGAACAGTGACCACAGGACGAAGAGCGCATACTGAAAACTGAGCTGCACAGAAGGCAAATAGAAGATAGCAGCATGAAAGGACTAGGCTTTCACAACACACCAAGGTATTTACAACACTATTTCCCCACTATTGCTTTGTGAGAGATCATGGCAGTTTCTCTTTTTATTAAAAAGGAAAAAAAGAGAAAAATCAGGCTCCAGTATGGAAAAGTATACATTATAAACTCAAACCCCCAGTTTTTAGGTATCAAAGACATTAACTATAGACATTATCTACCTGATACGCACACTTTCAGAAGTGTTTTCTATCTGCACAGAGTCACTACCCCGTTCTCCAAGGCCACGCCAATTACTGACGGGAACCACCATGATACCATGAACAACACTGACATTAGCGTGGCTTACGACTCCAAGTACTCTGCCTTACCTTACCCATGTGTTTTAAGTTTACTCTGCTCACTGGCAGGACTTTAAATTTCAAATTCATACTAGGAATGAAATAGTTCAAATCAAAACCTAGCCACATCTAATCTGTAGAAAAAACACTAAACCAAAAGGAAATGGTTTTGTTCCCCTTTGGGCTTTATTACTTTCACCAAAGCATTTCTGTTAGACAGTCAAAGTACATTTAATACAAAACAGAAATTAGTGTTCAGGAACCTGAAATGAAACCGTGTCAGGAAAGCCAATCATTGTCAACAGGAAAGACCACGAGTGAAAATTAGTTTGAACACTTCAATTCTTCTAACTTCTATTGTGAGCAATACCCAGCAACCAAAACATACACATACAAAATAAATCAGCCTTGGCTGAAGTTTGATTTTTGACCGGATTACATTCTTATTCCCAAAATAACCTCTCATCAAACAACTAAAAAGGCTGCAGCCAAGAACCAGCCCATATATCCAAGGTCTTTAGCAAGCTTATGCAGCTCCCTCCACATGCAGAAACTATCACTTCCATCACAGGAACTGCAAAGCTGTCTCTGCTAAGTTAACATCTGAACAAGCCTTAAGATAGGATCTCTACATAAATTAGGATTGCATCCAGACCTGAAGCAGGAAACTAGGACTCCCAAGAAAAAGAAGAGAGATTACCATCCTAAAAAATGGGCAGCAGCTCTTAAATGCCCTCCACAGAGCAGCCCTGGCTTTGCATCCTCTGACAAAGCAGCAGAAAGTGTCTTGGCTGGGTACTGGAGGGAGGAAGAAGCAGAAACAACCCCATGGGTTCATGGTGGAGGAAATAAAGAAAATTGACAAACAGCAAATTCAAGATGGGAAAGATAGATCCCAGAAAGGAGTAAGTGAGGACAGGATAGATGTGCTGTAGGAATCTGGAGCAAGGCAGGCAACAGAGAGTCCTAGAAAGTGCTGGGTTGAACTGATGAACCTGCACAGCCTCCCGAGCATCTCCCCCCACACCCTCCTCTATTTCAGCCAAGACCCTTTCTAAAAACCTGCTGGCTTAATTCATAGCTGAAATAATGGCAGCATCTATCCAAACATGGATTTTGGGTTACTGTTACATTCAGGTCTGCTGGCTATGTACATGATGGACTCAAGAGAAAAGAACCACAGCCCCCACCAAGGCAGACACACCTACGTAAACGTAAATTCAAGAAAACCCAGGAATAGTTAAAGGCCCTTTTCATTCCCTTCATGCTCCTTCCCCTCCCTCCCCGAGGTACTTCTAGTATAGAAGAAAAATGGTTAAAAGTACAATAAAGAAAACCTGATCTAATTACACTAGAAGTACAAAAAATGAAATACACAAAGATTAAGCATTGCTAGTACAATTACTTCATCTATCATGCAACACAGCATTAAACTTACCTGCTCGTTACTGTAATTTGGCAATGGAATCAAATGCTTAAGAGCCCTCACAAAACCCACAATAAGTGGGATGAAACGAGGAAGAGGAGGAGAAGGTGAACAACAGAAAATTACACCAAGAGACCAAGATAAGTTGGAGATGCACAAATTCACCTGTCTGAGAAGATCCACCCTCTTCTAGAGAAGATCTGCAAGCAAAAGTTTCAAGCAAAAAACTCAGTGGGGAAAAAATCCCCACTCTGTAACCAAGTTGTATGTATGTGCCTGGCACCAGCAGAACCTGTTAAATACAGCTGCCATCAGACAGACACCCCTGCAGAGAGGGCCTGTATCACTGCAGTGGGGTTTTAATTTGTTTAACAATTGTTCTCAGGTTTAGAAGCACATAGCTAATGAGGACTCCCTGGCTAGCCAGAGCAAACATTTGCAAAGTACAGGTACTGGCTTTCTGCTGTTTGTACCCTCTCTTGTAGGTGCAATTCCACGGGATTACACCAGATTTGTGAGCTCCAAGTATTACGTTACCTGTAAAAGACAAAGTCTTCCAGGATACGGGGTCCATTTACCAAACATTAACATCCAAAATGCTTCCAATACACAGAATCCAATTTTAACATTGTTCTGGAATTCAGGCAGAAACGCAGCAGGGCTCCCCTCTCATAAGAGCATATGGCATCTTAAAAAGCAGCGCATTACAAATTCCCCCAACAGCTATTGAGTCATTCAACAGAGGCTCAATTTATCTTAGTTCTGTCTCTCCTACCTAGGCACATGCTCCACAGTCAGCGACAGGAAGACTAAAGTTCCTCTTGGTCATAAGAAGGCAAGCTATGTCTCATTTATATTAAAGATATACACACTTTTGATGAGTTTTTCCAGACACAGTCAATGACAGCTCAGCACTGCAGAGGTTAGGCACTGGCCATGGCTGGGGAAAGAACTCCGAGAACAGCAAGTTCCTTGTGTGGAGCATCCTAGATCGCCTGTGTTTTACCAACACACAAAGACCATATGTCCTGCCAAACAATTTTGGGCACACCATGTATAAAAGAAAGCATTTCAGGAAGCTGCATGGTATTTCTTTTCTGTTCATGCAGAGTGATAGACCATCACAGTCCATAAATTTTCTGGTACTTCGTCTCTAATGCTTGCTAGTGAGGCGTTCGCCAGTACAGGGAGCCAGGAACTTGACTCAGATTTTATTTCATTGCTTATCATCCTGCAAAACTACTTCAGCACCCACCAGCTTCGTGCAATGGCTGTAAGACCAAAAATGCAAGCAGTATTCTGTTGTAGAGAACCCATGCTTGCATTGAAATTCTGCAGGCACATACCAGCTAGCTTTTGAATGGGGTTTACCCAGCCTTTCAGCTTTTGTTTAGTGCCCTGCATGCACTGCTGGTAGTTACTTCTTCTGGCCAGAGCCACTCTAAGGTACTTTGGCTGGTCGTCAGGAATTAATTCTGTGCCACAGAAACTCACCAAGAGCCAAATGGCTGAAAAATAGCAAACCAAAGGAAACGAGCACCAGGATCTTTGCGGTAGCTGGGTTCAAGCTCCAGTTTTGAGGCTGATCTGTAAGGTCAACACCCTTAAGGCTTTGCTCCGCCTTCTGCATGGAACAAATGTGGGCTGCAAGTTTTCACATACTTGAAGAGATGAAGCAGCCACTAATGAAAAGGACCCCTTGTCAGAAAAGCTAAAATACCAATACCCTTCCCGGGGTCATTCAGTGTGACGCACAGATTGATCAGCATTACCCTGTGCTGGAATTTGTAGCACACAAGGCTCCAGGAGCAGAGCAGGCTTGCAGCATGAGTCTCTGCCAAAATACAATTACAGTGTGCGCAGCTGAAGAGGATTTCAAGAGCTCACCTAACCCAGCTGCCGCCAACCTTTGACAGCTAAGCTTCTCCATCACCTTTAACTTCTCTTCTTCATCACGAACACTCATTTCTTATCCCCCACCCCCTTCCCACCCATTTTTGCACAGCAACATAAGGGACGAGCAGGAACGGCCAGAACTTACATTCTCTAGCTCACCTCTGCCGCTTGCCCACATCCCTAAAGGGTGCGTTTCCCACCAGGGACCCAGCGCTCTGGTCCCCAGTGCAGGAGCACCAAACCCCAACTCTTCCCACAGGCATCTGCCAGGATCTCTTCTTTGTGAGTTCTTTCCAGCAACAGAGATTTCACAACTCCCGTTTGGCATTGGAAAGCTTTTTCCAAAGCTTTCCAGCTCTCCCATCTGCATCTCAAATCCTAACTTCTTGTCCTCTCTACAGCAGGCATGGAGAGCAGTTCACGCCCAGCTCTGCAGCAGGCTTTCAGGTGTTCTTGTGTAGAAGAACCTCAATTCTGTAAACTTTCCTTTTGGTAATGTTTCCTAGACATCCGTGTGAATTTTTTCACTTAATTTTTCTTACAGCTTTGTCCATGGGAAAAGGTGTTTCTTAAAAGGTGGTGCCTCCATTTGCATGCCATAGTCCAGCTCATGCCGAGATGAACCACTTCACAGAAGTGTGTACGCATCCCCATCTACTGTGCTTGCTTTTTTCTTTTGGGGTCACAGAGAAGAGGAGGGTTTGGGTTTTTGCAGCCACCTAAGACTGACTCATATTCAAGTCTGCAAACTGCTAAGTGGAAGTACATTTTTGGTTATTATCAAACCAGGTATTTGGTAGGAATACAGGCAAGCCTGGGGCTTTCTTTTCATTACATGTTTTGCCAACCTAGCTGTGTTAATGAATAGCATTAAAGAAGAGACTCCAGCGTAAGCACAGAGGCACAAATGAATGTAGGCTATGATATCACCAAACTGAGGCTGTTGTGGTTGATCTTTTCCAAGGAGAGGGATTAACAGTACTAGCAAACAGACTCCTCCCTTCCAGACTAAACTGCAATCCCATTAGAAAAGATGCTGCCAACCTTTTTTCAGTGTTGACATTCCTATCGCACTGGGGAAGAGCAAGGAGCCAGCTAGATACGTACTAAGTAGCCAGTTTTATCCGCCCTGTGACAAAACGCTCCCACACAGGGATACTCTGCTATTCCACTACTCCCCTTGCTGGGTCAGACAGGAACCTCAACACACAAGAATATGGCTCTGTTCCCTCTTTAGGGACCCAGATCTCAGGAAAGTTAATGCCAAACGACGAGAAAGGAACAGGCCTGCTAGAGGAGCAGGGCAGGGGGGAAGAAAAGCTGTAAGTGTGTTATTTTAGGTCACCCAGTAAAACCAAAGCATCTGCGTAATGCTGCAAGGTTCATATTTAGAACTGAATTCATGAGGTTCAGAAAGGGAGCTTACAAACGCCACAGCATGTTTCAGACCATTCTTAAAGCTTTTTGGCCTGAACCCGTCACTTTAAAAGCCAGCAATTTTTTCACCAAGCCCACCCTTCCCACACTCCTCCTTGTCACAGAGCAGTGATACAGCAGACGTTTCTCTCCAAACAAATTAAATCCACTTTTTCTTGAAGGAGAAGGGTCAGGAGGATGAGGGCACCATACTTTTAAAAAGAACATTAAAAAATAATTATGCTAAACCACGTATCAGCACAAATTAAAGAGAGACAGTATAATGCCTGCTTTCAACTTGCTTAAATATTCAATTAAAAAAGCCATCTAGGCAAAGTTTTGTTAAAATAAATCAACTAAGGAAATGCTTGTTAAACCAATCTGAAAGCCACATTCTTTTTGGCTCTTCCTTCACTGAAAAATAAGTCCTCACTCTGCCATTATAAACCCAACCATGTCCTCAATGGATGTACCTTCCTTCACAGCAGCAGCAGCGGGTGTGAAGAGCAACCAATCCTAATTTCAACCACAATACCAAGTGCGGTAAAGCTTCTGCCTGTTTTCCTCACACAAAAACATATCCTCTGCCTTTCTCAGGCCCAGCAAGCCAAGTTATCTATTTATCCATTCACCAAGTTATCCATTATCCAAGTTATCCCTTCTCAGTAGTTCGTAACTTCCTTTGGGATCCATCAAGACAGCTTTTGAATTGGTGTCAGAAGAATTAGTGCAGATGGATGTAAAGTACTGCCTTTCCACCCGTAATGCCTTGAAAGAAAACCAAAGGTTCAACCTTCAAACCAGACCTACCGTATGGGTGCTTGACAAATGCTGAGATCACTGCATTTGTAGAAAATATTCAAGGTTTAGGACATAAAAATTTTGACAGGAAAAAAACAATGCAAGACAAAAAGAAAGAAAAGGATTATATCACTTTCTTTTGCTGTAGAGAAAGGTACAGGCACATTACCTGGAAGAGGTAGGGCTCATAGTGGGTTGCATACACCAGGTCCAGTTCAGTGATGATGAACGCTCTCTATCTGGCTTTTACTATGAAATGTAACCAAGATGATGCTGTGAATGCCAGTTCATTGGGTAAACAGCTAAACAAGGAAACTTTGTTTTTTCCAGTAAAACTAATGATACCTTTAGATCCTGGAAAGCTACAAATCCTACTTTCCAAGCTACTACATAAAATTCCCTTTAATATCACCACCCCTTCAGTCAGCTCCAGCATAATATTGCTGCTGAAAAGCCAATATACTACTCCAGTAGTATACTGGAGTACACTGTAAAAATCCTATAGTACAGAGTTAGGTTCAAATGAAGCTTTTCAGCCAGTAAAGCTTCCTTCCTTACTGATAAGCTTTTGTTAGCAACTTACAAATTAAAAAAAGAAAAGTACCATAAAGAGGGCTTCTGTACAGGCACAGCTGCATCCAGGAGAGCGTGCTAGCAGTGCACATCTAACAGCGTAAGCATACACACATTTAACGGACACATCTTCATCCTAAGACTATGCTCCAAACCTTTTCCATGAATAGTTACGGTCCTCAGTTCACAGCCATGGATACAGCTGCAACAAGCAAGGTGAAGCAACGCCATTTTTAACCAAAGTGTCAAATGCAAGGCTGAGTGCCTTGTCTAGGGCTGAGCAGGATGTGGGCAGCAAACAAGCATGTCTGCACCAGGTCAGAGCCAAGGCCCACCCAGTCTTACGACACGTCCCTGGCAGTGGCCAGCAAATGATGGCCTGGGAAGAGCAGAGGACCCAGGCAAGCATATTGCAACCCTGCTGCTGCTCAAGGTAGAAGTAGTGCCGCTGCCTTTGGAGTTCAGCTTAAAACACACTGCTGTATGGTTGTTAGAAAATGAATGCAAACTCAGTCCTTTCAGAGCGGGCAGAGGGAAGGGGCTTGTCGAGCGTTTTCTGATGAATATTTGGGCAGAAAAGCTTGAAAGGAATCCAGCAGCGTTTGGCAGCAATAGCTCTCATACCATCACAGAAAGACGGTGGGGAAAAATGCAACTGGAGAGTTAAGCTAGACAGTTCAGTTTCCACCATCAAAACCGATTCAACTTGAGAGGACAAAACAGAGTGAGCAGAGACTGCTAAAAGGCACGGCCCTCTGTCGCTTGAAGGAAAGCTTGCCATGGGGTAGCGAGGAAAGCAAGATTTCTTTGGCCAAGAAAACAGAGCCAAGATGAAAACCTCAAAACACACAATACAAAGAATCACCTCGATCCCGTCATCCCAGTGACGAGGATATTTCAATGGAAACAGGGGGGAAAATCAGTAGGGATCTGGAATCTGGCCCAAATTCCCACTGCTGCTTATAATTTTAGCCAAAGGTAGTTTACAGGTAAAGTGAATTTATTAAAAAAAAAATAAATCCTTAAAATAGATGAGAGGCTCGTCCTCCCTTTGAAGAGAGGGCTCCAATCCTCTGTACCATGAGCAACCCTATGAAGCTGTCTGAGGAACCAGAAGCATCACCTTCTACCCTGACCAGCAGAAGGAAAACCAACACTGACCAGCCGGCCTGGGCGGTTTGGGTCACAGCATCTTCACTGACCTCAAGAAATGAAAACCTTTCTTTCCCTTTGGTTTCAGACCTCTCACAACTCAAATTTTAAGTGGAGGCTGGCTAGGTGGCTAATAACCCAAAGGCCACGGGCATCAGATGGATGCAAGAGGAGCAGTTCAGCTCAGACATGCTGGTAGGGAGTCCAAGACTGCAAGAAGGTAGTTGGAGGGAGGGGGCCTACGGAAAAGTACACACTGTGCAGCATAACATTGGATCAGTCAATCAATCACAACTGCAGCTGGGAGACAAACACTTGCATTAGGCATTAAAGATGCATGCATCAACTGTATAGCTGAGCATCTCTGCTCAGTCGACAGGAGGAACAGCATTCTTCCTGAAACTTGATTGAAAGCTACCAGTCAGGCTAATGGGTTTAAAAATCTACCTTTATCAAATAAACTGATTATAGTTGTGTTATTTACCTGTGTGTGAGCCATTATGAAGATCTGGGTCCATAAACAGTCTAGCCTGTATCACTACCAGGAACCTGAAAGCTGGCCCAGCGGGAGAAGACTGAAAACTGGTAACACTAAACCATCATATGAATTATGTTAAGAGGAAAGATAGGCTGTTTTTGAACCAGCACATAATGCACACATTTCCACCATCGAGTTCCCCTGAAAAGACCAAATCTGCATTTGAAGTACCGACAACTTCGAATCTCCAGGGAAAAAAGCGTTCTTTGTACAGAGTCAAGCTCAGGCAAATCTTGCAACAGTAATTACAGACACTGCCTCCCCAAGCCATCTGCTGTGGCATTTATAACTCCTGGAAGGGCAGCAGGCAGAGCTGGTGGAAGAGAAGAGACACACATATCTCAGCAACCAAAGCCAAGCTGTGCAGAAAAGCTGCAACGCTGGTCTGACCTGAATGGGAACTTAGGTCCTGGTTATCCAGACCTCCTTCAGCTTGCAGATACCACTGTTGTTGATGTAGCAGAGGAAACGGCTTGATCTGCAGCCTTTTTGGATCAAAGCGAGTTAGAAGACCAGCCTCAAGACAACTTGTAACTCTGAGCAGCCCAGCGGACACAGTCCCCACCAGGACCTCATCCCACAAATGAGCAAACTTGTGCTCTGAGGCCAGTCTGAGCAATGCAGCTTTCACACACAGACAAACTTTACAGACACCAGCACAGCCAACTGCTCTGCACATCTCCCCTCCAAGAAGTAATGCCAGTAACATGGGCAGAATAATTTAGAACAAGCTAAACTCATCCTTTATCAGGATGCGTAGGGTCCAGCCTGATGTCTGCACCTGTGTGCCGACGACCACTGCATCTGCAAAATGTTTTCATCGGCACAGGCACAGCTAGAAGAGGCAGAAAGATGTGCTCACCCACCCCTTGTTCACACAATCACAAGTTTTAGCAGCGGGCCAAGCCACGAGCACTTTGAAAATCCCACTTTCGCAGTACAGCTGGAGAGAATGCCGATTAATTGTTTTGCCATCCATAAAAAATTACTACAATACTCACTTCATAGGGTTGTCACAAGGATTATTTAACATCTCTGAAGAGCTTTGAGGAAGAAATAGTGGCTGTTGTTCTGAGTACTATACAATTTGGAAAGATCTCACATGAATTTTGCACAACTGTGCATATGTGACAGTTGCAGCACTAATATATTATTTTTCTCCACAAAAAAGCCTCACAGAAGCTCATTTACTCTGGGTGACGCTTTAGTCTGAAATGTATTTTAGTTTGCTTGCTAATATATCCTAAATAGATATCAACTTTGACTATTTAATTAATAGATTCAGGTGCTGTTTCTAGTCTTTCTTAATTAAGGGAAGCATTGCATTTTTGACAAAGAACTCAGTTTAGGCTGTCAGGGCTCCTAACAAACACACTATAATTACCTAAGTAATGCTAACACAGGAGAACAACAACAGGGGAA
>VYXH01000457.1:124912-179238 GCA_013397275.1 Burhinus bistriatus | reverse complement strand
AAAAAAAAAAAAAAGTGTTTTTAGCAGTTATTTAGGTTCCAAATGTTCCCGTCTTTTGCCTGTGATATGGGACATTCAGAACATCATAACTCAACCTACTTTAGAAAAGTACACACAAGTAATATCTAAATATTTATGCTCTGCATTTACTTGAAATGCCATTAAATCCCTTAATTGCTGTGCTTTTACTATCACTGCAGAACTCACTACTGGTTTCCAGTTTTACATGAGTTCTAGCAAGAGGCAGAGATTCTGCCCTCAGATCAGGTGCATATGCAGCTTTTTTTCTACCTCTATCTGCTCCAGCACAGCCTCTTACTGGCAGTTCTGATCAGCCTTGTCTAATGTTGCTTGGCCCATGCCAGCTTGGCCAATCACAAAATTTTTGGCCGGTCTCCTAACGCTAGTGTAGCTTTATAGTAGGCTGCCATAAATTACAGCAGCCTCCATGGCTTCCTGGAGAACATCACAGGTGATTTCAGTCCCTCGCGTAGCTCAGGACTGAGGCAGGACAAAGGCAATTTAGCATTCCTCTATGGATCCTGGTGCTGAGCCTTTTGTTTGTCTTCATTTTCCACACTGGTATTTGCAGCTTATTTTTCTGCAACTTCTGGGTTTGCAGAAGGCTGCACATAGCGTACAGCTTCCATTTTTTCTCTGTGTGCACTTTTATCATAGAATCATAGAATGGTTAGAGTTGGAAGGGACCTTCCAGATCGTCTAGTTCCAACCCCCCTGCCATGGACAGGGACACCTCCCACTAGACCAGGTTGCTCAAAGCCCCATGCAACCTTGCCTTGAACACCTCCAGGGATGGGGCATCCACAACTTCCCTGGGCAACCTGTTCCCGTGTCTCACCACCCTCACAGTAAAGAATTTCTTCCTAATGTCTAATCTAAGTCTCCCCTCTTTCAGTTTAAAACTGATAAACCCTCATCCTATCACTACAATCCCTGATAAAAAGTCCCTCCCCACCTTTCCTGTAGGTCCCCTTTAAGCACTGGAAAGCTGCTATAAGGTCTCCCCTGAGCCTTCTCTTCTCCAGGCTGAACAACCCCAACTCTCTCAGCTGGTCTTCATAGGAGAGGTGCTCCAGCCCTCTGATCATCTTTGTGCCCTCCTCTGGACCCACTCCAACAGGTCCGTGTCCTTCTTATGTTGGGGGCTCCAGAGCTGGGTGCAGTACTGCAGATGGGGTCCCACGAGAGCAGAGTAGAGGGGCAGAATCACCTCCCTCAACCTGCTGGCCACGCTTCTTTTGATGCAGCCCAGGATGTGATTGGCTTTCTGGGCTGCAAGCGCATGTTGCCGGGTCATGTTGAGCTTCTCATAAACCAACACCCCCAACTCCTTCTCCTCAGGGCTGCTCTCAATCCGTAGTACACCTTAGTATAACTTTAGTATGCCTTACAAGTCTGTTTCCAAATAAGAAATAGCTTATTCAAGGAAATAATCTAATAGAAGTAGCTTATGACAGTTTAATTTCAGAAACAGAATATAACATAATTTCTTCAGTCAGAAGACTTTTCAGATTGTATCACTAACAGGAAGACAGTTAAGTTTGCCTGACCCATTTCTGGTCCACTCGAATTTTAACTACAGCAAAGCATAAATTCCCTATTTTTTAATATACTGGCAGTCCTACTTTGCAGTGCTTACGTGCTTACAGTGTCCACTGAGAGCGTTGGGCATGTAACAATCAAATGATCAAAACTAAAATCTGAAAGGATGGTACATTCATGGGGTATTTTAGCATGAGACAGATATAGAATAAGAAGAGAAAGAAAAAAATACATTTAAAGTTTGGGAATAAAAATGGTGAACAGAGAAACTGCATGAAAAAAAAATCCCAAAAGACAGCACCTATAAAGTTTGCCAAGAAATCAATTTCCACCTTCCTTCTCAGCTGCGTTCTGACATCTTACTGGCAAACAGCATCTTCTCTTCCTCAGCTGGTAAGAGAGCTCCATGAAATGCTGACCATTACCTCTGGAGCGAAACTGAGAGCAGCCATCCTGATATTCATCCATTATCATCCCCAGGCTTAAAATGAGCTCTTCCACAGGAGCAAGGTTGGTTATGTGCGTGAAGCAAGGTTTCAAATACAGCACTACTATTTCTATTGAGAAAAAACCACTTAGCATATCGAAGTGGGTAAAATCTGCTTAAAGGCGTCAGGAAAGCAGCTATTTCAGATCACCCCACAGGTCTGCAGGGTCTGCTGGGAAGAAAGTCTCTTACATTGATCTTCATCTGTCTTGTCAACTTTTCTGAAAATGTGAATATAGTTAGGAGAAGCAGATTTTTTCTCCACCTGAAGAGGCTTTTTTCAACAGTAATGGGGGTTCAGGTCTTGTAGTTTTTGAAATGTATCTATCTCTTCTGTACTCATCGCATCTGCTATATAGCACACACACACACCCCTCCCCCCTGAATCTCATTCTGGTTTCTCAAACCATTAGTTAGAAACCACAGGAGGACATTTCCATGTTAGTTTTCAATACTGAGACGTATCTGAGTCATGTTCCAACACCTTGGTCCAAAGGCAGCTCCTCATTACCGCAGCGAAGCCCTGATTAACTTCGGGAGTGAGCAGAAGCCAGGCAACAATTTGTAGTTTTGCACAGCAGGTACTGCACGAGCCGCGGTACGTCAGCTGCTGAAAGGTCAAGGAGACTTGAAGCTGATGCTGAATCGGGTCTCATCTGTGACTGAAAACTCAGAGGCGCTCTGGCAAGTGCACATACACAGCACTGGTCGTGTAACTGAAAGCATGACCTAGCAGCAACACTGTGGTTTTCTACTGTTGATGCATCCGATCCTAAATTTAAGCTCTAATTAATTTGAGGTCTTAACCAAAAACACATGCCGACACAGTGCATTAATGTGCATGTGATACAAAAGATACAGAAAGCCAGAATTCATCTCCCGAAGAGGTTAATGCTTTAAATCCAACCTAACTGAATATCCTCTTAGCTTACCAAATGTTCAACATTGCCTTTATAATCACTCCTACAGTATTCTCGGCTTTGTTGTGGTCTCGGTAGTGTTGTGCAGTTGATTTTGACAAATGAACAGAAACCTAGCTTTCTAACAATTACCTGAAAATTAATTACCACTAGTGCTGAAATTTCTCAACCCGAAAAACATATTTTTTTTTTTTTCCTTTGGGAAGGTGTAGTCAGCTTTCATTTGGTCACTTTTGAGTTATACAAGCATTAAAAAAAGTCATATCACTATAATTATGAATACTTCCAGTATGTTAGAAGAAATATGACCAGAAATAAAGAAGTCACAAGCTAAAAATACATGCTGATTTGGAGTGCCTGTAAGGGGCCTGCTTTTCAAAAACTGTTGAGTTTGTATAACCAGTTCCCTTCCAGATGTCTCAATTACAGCTTGATTTTTTCTTTCTTCTTTCAGTTCTAGTGTTGGTCTCCATTAGAAATTATCAGAGCAAGTCTGATAGACAGTGTTGCTTATGAGAGTGGGATGTGTGAATTCCTGTTTTAGGAACGCCAGATCACTTTAGCCAGAGGTGGCATCCCTACATTTTCATCTCCATGTGCATAGTTGAAAAAACTTCAGGCAGCTAAGCAAAATTTAAACAGAAAACTTAGGCATCATTGTGAGTCAGGAGGCATGGAAGGCAGCTTAAATTCCCTTCGTGCCCTTTGGATGCCTAAGTGCTTAACTGCCATTGTGGTCAGAGATGGACTTTATATCATATTAAATCCAAGTGTAATTTAATTTTGATTTTCCTGATGCCATGTACATTTTTTAAATAAAAACTTAATGAAACTACATACTGCCAACAACAGAAAAGTATGTGCATACATTTTACACATACGTATCTTTCAAAAGGGTTATGAAGTTTAAATAAATAAACAAACAAACAAACAAAAACAAATGCAACATTATACTATTTTATTGGGCTGAATTAAGGAAAATCAGATTTTTATCTTTTCCACTGGAAAATTAATTCTACTTCTTTACAGAAGAGTCTTCCAATACAAAAGTCACATGATGCTGGGAAATAGGTCACGCTGCTCAGCAAAGAACAAAACCTTGCCCAATACAAATACACAATACACAGTTTGCTGTAACTACGGATCCCTATACTTTCTCTTGAAATTGCATTCATTATCTTCAGATGCCCTGAGGTGAATTTTAGTTCTGTTTTTCTCACAAGGCACTCGGAGCTGAACAAAACACTCTTGACTTATACTGAAATTGGATTTCCCCCCCCTGTAATCTAAGGGCTGTATTTTGTGCATCTTCTTAAGGAAAAAATACCCATTAATGTTAATGGAAGTTTTCCTGTACAAGGAAAGCAGGATCGCAGTCGTATACATAACTAGATCTGAGGAAATGTTGGATAAATGCTATTTTGATTTAACCCCTCTCTTAACAGTATATTTTCAACCTCAAAAGCCAGTGGTTGCTCTGCTGGCAAGGCCTGTTTCCCGCTGGTAACACAGGGAGCCCAGCTTGGTGTAAACAGCTGTATTGCAGCTGTTGCGGGTTAGGTGAAATGAACCCAGCCCATGCTGTGTTGTGTGGCTACAGGAGTGTGGGTCTGGAAGGGACGCTGGAGATCACTTAGCCCAATGATCTTCTATCTGGTCTACATAACCACCTCAGATAAAATTAGGTGACCTTTTTTGGTAATGCACCCACGTGGGTTTTCATTTACAAAGAGAAAGCCTTAGGTTCAGCTTTGAATATCTCTTTACTAGGTTTCCTTTCATGAACTTACTTCTTTTCTTGCTTGCATGCATGGAAAGATGCATGTACATGTGATACTGATTTTTGGTGGCCTGTTCCATCAACCACCTTCTGACAGCTTATGAATCATGCATGGTTCCCAGACCAAGTGTGAAAAAGACGGGTCCAATGGATCTATAGAACACATCTCTACAAAGAAGTAGGATGGGGTAATGAAAACCCTACTTAACACATAGGATCAAGGAGACAGAGCTGAGTTTCTTTGAGGGATTCTTGATTCTGATTTTTCTGATAATTGCTGTAAGTGTAGGAAATGGATTTGACATTATTTGAGCCTTTAAAGCATTTTTGGAAGCTTAGTTAATTGTTTTTCCTTTGCATTGCCAGAATGGTGGATGAGGGCCAAAATGTGAATGCAAATGAGATTCCTCAGCTTCAGGATGGCATTTGGAGAGCTTCTCCATCAACTGCAGTACCTTGCTTTCTAGCTCTAGTGGCACTCAGATACCATTCAGTTTCGTTATGTTTTGAATGGCGGTCAGCACCGTAGGCAGTGCCTCTGTACTTATAATTGAATGTTGACAAACCAATGTACCTATTTCATGCACTGCTCCAGCAAAAACCTACCCACTCGGAGCTAAGCCGTTGCTGCTGGGTTTGGCCGGAGCTGCTGGCAGGCTGCCCTGTTATGTATAAACATGTAAAACACAAAAAGATAAAAGACTGCAATGTGCCAGATCCGTAACATAGATCAAAACTTGATTTCCTACCTCTGTGTGGAAGAAGTTGCTTTTTCCCGGTTTTGGAAGCATTTGCAGTTCAGTAAGCTGCTGTTACATGGAAGGGAATATGCTTCCCCACTACGGTTTTGATATACTTCAGAATGCTTTTCTGGAGTAATCCGTGGCTTTGCCAGCCTGAAACTCAATAAACATGGTTTTAAAAGGACAAGGATTTAGTGGTACTGCTGTATGTATCATAAAATAAATCTCAGTTGATTTATTAATGTATGAACGAAGCCAGAGAAGATTGTCCGATATTATCTGTCATCATCGTATACAGCCCCTGATCTATGGACCTGACTGCTTGGTTTCTCAGGTGTGGTTTGGTGACGCTAGCGGAGTCAGGCTGGCATTACAACAATATACCCCAGAGGAAAACCACACCCTGTTTGTGCCATCAATTAGTGCCATAGGCTACGGGTGTTAGATAAGCCCCCAAACCCAGGTGGGAACTAGTATGCAAGGCTGTGGCAACATTTCCATTAGACAGGCTTATTTGTATGGTTTTGTAGTCTTTCTGTATGTGTTAATCTTTCCACATGAGTAATTTTCCCAAGACATCACCGAGATGAAAATTGAATGTCACAGTATCTGTTTGGTCTGTACATCTGTTACTGATGCTCTGGTTTACATAATACTGGTGAATTGTTGTGCAATTTAGTGCATATACCATTTTTATTGCAGATTTCAATGTAATTGTCACATTTCTGAAGCTAAGGAGAGAAGAGAAAGGAGCCAGTGGACATCCCCTTCCCTGCCCCCCAAGAGCATGAAAGGCATTTATATTCACATAGCCTTAGAAATCCCATGGCTGATGTATCGTTGCTTCAAAATCTACTTTCACGAACCACAAGTTCTGAGAAATGCCAGTTTCGCAGTCATGTTACTGCCTGGATTTGCCAGAAATGGAAATGAGAGTAAGGTACGGCAGATTTTGTGTCATCAGCAGTGCTTTAGCATATCTGCAGTTGGGAAGAAATGTTTGGATGCATTTGTGTCAGAAGAGAAAAGCAGCAATTACTGATAGGAAGTCTCTGAGGCAGATCCAAGTGGATCATCATATGAAGCAGACTGTCTCTGCTGTCAGACGGAAAAAAAACGAACCTGCCCCATATTTGAAAGAACCAGGGATTCATGAAGTGCTGGTTAAGTGTAATGCACAGTAATCAAATGCTCAAGTAAGAAAATCTGCTGCAAAGAAAATGGACAACAGGTGCTTCACAACTTTCAGTAGGGAGATTGGGGCTGCAAAAGCCTGTTATCATTATGCTTGCTCCCATATATACACTGAGAATGAAGAGATTGTTATAGAAAAAATAAGCATGGGACTGATAAAATGTCGTCTAGATTAGAAAGCACTCCTTAATGCAAACATTTTCTGGTTGGAAACAGAGCATCCATTAATCCAAGTGCAAGAACTATGACTCACTTCACAGTAAGACCTATACCTCTGAAATCCTATATATAAGTCAGTAATTAATGGATTCATGGAAGAAGCACTTCCCATTGTGAACTAGAGACTGAATTTGGGGAACTACTCCTAAACACCCTTGTTGAGACAGAAAAAAAATACATCCAGATACCTTGTTTCTGATATGCTTGCTATAGATAATCTGGTGGGAAAGACATAGTTAACATTTCAGAGCTCAAACCAAGCAAATCCAAAGCAACATACAGGCAAGAGGTTTTGAGTTGAGTAGCACTATGACTAAGAGTTTACTTCACTAATAACACCATGTGAATCACTATGGGAGAAAGAGGACAGGCAGAAGAGAACAGGAGGCCAGCTGAAACCATCCCAGGAAATAGCTCTACATTACAGAGTGAATCTAATCAAAAGGATGAGTGGATATTCGCAGATCTTCCAGAAGATCTCTGCATATTAGCACTCCAGAAGGGAAGCTGGAAGTTGTAGATTTGACATGGCATTTGACATTTGCCAGGAGAGACCAATAAAGGCACTGCAAGAAGCAAAGGATACTTCTCTTCTGCAGGATACCCACAGGGCATACAGTCTAAGAGCAGAGACCTTTTTTTGTATAGCCCTATTTATAAGTTAGAATTCATCAAATTATCACTTGAAGAATGGAAGAGATACTAGCAAGAAGCTGCATGACAAAGTTCACGGTCCCACAGGGGGGAAACTGATCTTGCTAAATCATCATGGGAGGCTACACAGAGACGTGCGATTTCTCACGTTCTCCAGGGTGATGTGACCAAATCAATCATCGCTAAAGGCACAGAAGCCTTGTATGGTGCATTGGATTCAGCAATGCTGTACTGCACTGGAGTGTTGGAAAACTGCTGCTGCTTTCTTGGTTTGGTTTTTTTTTTCTGAAACACAGTCCTGGGCAAGATTCACTGACAACAACAACAACAACAATAATAATAATAATAATGCTGCATATTCCCTCATGAGTGGCTTTTGGGATAAGACACGGCTCATAAGTGTATCTGCGGGCAGCACAGCGTCAGGAGCCCCACTATTTACAGACTTTTTGCAGGCTTGGATAATCATGGGACTTCCCACCATAAACTGAGATTCCCATACCACAGCACAAAGTGCAGTGGCTGGTGGCACTGGGCACTGCTAGACACTCGCCTGTGCCAAATGTGGACATGGAGCGAGCCAGGACATAGGAATTAACTCCAACACGTTATGACTATGCAAGAGCTAATAGCACTCAGCATGACTTGAATAGGTGCTTGGAAGTGGGAAACTGGAGACAGTCTCTGGGATGGGACTGGCTGTACTGGGTCCAGCCAGTGCTGGCTGTATCCTTGAGGGACTGGCAGGCAGTGTGAACCCTGTGTGACAGGCTCACCACAAACCAAAACCACCCTCAGGCTGGTGTTGTGGGACAGTAACTGATGGACGTGGACACGTTAGCAAACAGACCAAAGTGCACTGAGCTGTGCAAGACGTCAGGCCAGCCCAGCCCAAAGACTTACGATAAAGACAGTTGCATAGTGTGTGCGCTAATTAATTTCAATTGAGATTTGTAGGAGAAGAAAGATTACATAATGCTGCTTGAACTACACATCTTGTATCGTAGTAGTGCCTTGCAGTATACATTATAGGCACTTGTCAAGGGAGACCAATATGCCCTTTTTTATGGTGCATTTAAACAATATTGTTGTTTGTGTTAAAATTTTCTCTTTTAACTGTAAGTATGTGAAGTTTAAGCATTTTTGCACCAAATACATTTGTCACTGATGGGACGATGTCACCATAAAAACATTAATTGCTGATAAACTACTACAAAGAGAAGGTTATCATGTCTAAATCAAGCCTGAAAACATAGATATCTCCAAAAAAAGCATCTTTAGAATTTGCTGCCTTCAGTGATACCAAGAGCTGAAATTTCCAAACTTGTCTCACTGACTGTATGACCCTTAAAGAAGCATGCTCTGGCTTTGCTGTTGTTGCATTGCCATCTCAACGACATTCCATAAAGAAACAGTTTTGCCCATGTTAAAATTGACAGTATCCTCAAAACACAAAACAGGAAAAAAAAAAAGGAATACATGACAAGATATTAAAATCAGCAGCTGTTCAGTACTGGAGTAAGTGTCATTGGAAGATTTTCTTAGCCAGTGACTGAATACAGCCTTGACAAAAAGTCCAATTACTTGAGCAATTAGAACATCTGAAAAATGTTTTCTGAAGTTTTTAAATTTGAGGAAAGGAAACGGGTAGTCTTTTCTTTGTTTAATAATTTAAATGCAGACTGGTACCAGTGAAGGTTCTACAGCAAATAAATCACAAATATGAAATATTGACTTCTCGCATTTTTTAATGAGTTCCATTCTTTACCAAAAATGCTTGGCACAAATTAGTATCAAATTAATTTTCTTTTTTACTGACATTATATCACTCAGTACATTAAGAATGCAAAAATTGGGTATTTGGATAGATATATGTTAGAGTAGGTAATTATTTTAGTAAGTATATGTACAGATTCTTTCTTGCAAAGAAGTATGAAGTAGTGTAAAACTATATATGATTGCAAAATGACCTTTTTTAATAATTGTAATGCAGTAATAATCAACTTCTCCAAATGAAAAGAGCGAAAAGATGAAGGATAGGAAAAGATTAAGATTGATTATATAAATCAGTGAACATCCAACTATGCCTTAAATCATGATTGAAATGACTATGGATGCAAACTAGAATAATTAAGTACCACAGTTTCCAATCTATGAAAAACTCTTGCCTATAAAAAAGGGCTTTTTTCCTCATACAGAATTTGGCATGGGAATAGTTCTTGCAGCAGAGCTTTTAAAACGCTAAATGTTGAAATGCTAAAGATAGGATACAGGCACGTGCACACACACCTGAATATATGCAGGTACATGTTACCTGGCTGGCAGCTCCCCAGTTACTCTTCCAGACAGAAAAAATATGTAGACTGGGGATGAGCAAACTGCATCCCGCACCTTGCAGGCAGCCTGGGCAGCCTCTCGCCTGCAGGCTACAAAGCACAGCCCAGGGCGCCAGCCGGGACCCAGAAAGGACGGCTGAGATGCAAGGGTGGCACAACAGCCTGCGCACCTAACCCCGTCTGCGGCAGGGAGCCACGGCCTTGCCCAAGACTGCCCGCGCTGCTCGGGTTTGTGTCACACGTGTGACAAAGCGAGAGAGGAATGAGCCGTCGTGGATCGCAACCTCTTGTGCCTTCCACCCGGCTGAGCAATTTCAAGCCGTGGCTGAAAGCTGAGCTATGTGCCATGGCTCCTGGGATCATAGAGGCATCGTAGAGGTCTGGGGCTGTGATGCCGTCGGCTTCTCCCAACTTATTTAAGTGGCAGTAAAACACAGGGGAGAAACAAATCCTTCTGGTTTGAATCCTGAAACAAAAAATCATTGTCCTATGTCATATATCAACCTGCTTTTGTTTCACGTGTGTACAGACCAGCTTTCCAGTCTTAGGACTAACTGTTGAAAGTACTAAGAAGGTAGAAAATAAAAATTAATATCCCGATTTTCTTTTTTCAGGTCAACAAGATATTACTTCCTTACACCATGCAGTTTACAGAACAAGTACTGATGAGTGTGGGGTTTTTGGGAAAAACAGTAGAAGTTGCCATTTCCACCTGGGAGACAGCTCGTTAAAAGGCATGAGATCAGCTCAAATCCTGCCAAGAGGGAGAAACAAGAAGGCAAAAAGATCCCAAGGTAGTCTGTTACTAGTATGAATTATTTGCTTTGCTTTAAATTTAAGACATATTTAACAAAGGGGTTGTTTTCAGTTACTCTTCAGAAACTTTAAAAATAAATCTATTCTGCTTTCTATAATTTTTCCGTAGGTTTAATTACCCAGGACTCCTGGGTTCTGCTGCAATAGCAGTGGATGATACACACCAACATCTCAATATTTGTTTCCCTACCTCTAAGCTTGGGATGGTCTTCCTAGTTTTTAGTGGGCATTAACTATTTGGTTGTAAAGTATAATGGGACACCTGTGCCTGAAAAATGCCTCCTGTGCCATTTGATTGCCTTTAAATAAATCCTCCCAAGTCTTTCTAGTGTGGCAACCTCACTAGTTAAATGGAACAGTGATCCTAAATTCACTTAAGGATGTTCAACATACTGAACCTACCCTTCCCTGCTGCTTTTCTAGCTGCTGGTAGCTGGCTTGTCTCACCGAGCAGTTCTCCACAGCCTTGGCCCTGTTGCTGGTCCATATAGACATATTGGGAAGGGGGCATACAGGCGCCTTCTCACAGGGGGTATCTGCATGGAGATGGTTTTTATCCAAATGTGCTCCTTGTGAGCCTGATTCAACACCTATTAAAGCAACAGGAACCTTTGCATTGACCATGATTAGGAGGTGCAGCAGGCTTGGGCTGCTTGGGTTTGGGTTGGTAATAGGCTTCCAAAGCTTCACCAGCGATGTTGGGCTATCAAGTGCTGTACCTGGGTAGGGAACTTCTGGCTGTCAGCATGGAATGACACAGAAGAGGGGAGTTTTGCTTAAGTTATGATTTGAAATGTCACTGATAAGAAATAAGAAAAAATATCTACAATCTTGAATTAAAGGTTTTCTAGGCTCACTGTCTGAAGATCATATGCATTTATGGTCGTAGTATATAGTTACACCTGACTATTCCCTTAGCAGTGTTAAATTTTATAGCTGTTGTTTTACAAAACCTGTTGTTTGAGGTAGTCTGGAATTATTAAGTCAGGTGCTTAAGGGCAGTTTCTCTCAGAAAAAAAAAAACAAAAAAACCAAACCCAGCAACACAGACAAATGTACTGCAGAAAACCAGAAACAATTAAGACAGGTCTTAAGAAAGATTAATTCAGTGTAATTGCCTTGTCAGAAAGAGGAAGGGATTGTCCTGTTCATGTCGTTTTCTCTTCCCCTAAATCAAGAAATGGAATTTAGTGAAACTGATGCAATCACGGCTCTGATTTGGCCATGATCTTGTGGCTGTGCCAGCCAGTGACAGCTGTAATCTCCGCCGTGCATACAGCCATGGCACAGTGCAGGGGAAGCTGGAGGCAGCTCCAAGGAGCCCTGTATTACAGCTGTAGCGTGAAACAGAAGGGGAGGTTGATATGATTTCCCTAAACATATTCCCTTGAAAGCATACCTGCTGTCATTCTGAAACCCCTCTACCAGAAACTAGTGCTCTTTACAGTCCTTACAGTGAACTTTTTTTCTTTTTAAAAGCTCTAGGCAGTCATTACATGGCACAATTTTCACAGTGCTGTTGAGGTGCCTAAATCAATTCCTTCTTTTTCCTCCCTCTCTCCAAAGAAAACACCTTCATTTTCCCTCTTGTCCACTTGCCCCATTCTTTCTTCTCCGTGTTGTATATACTGAACACTTTGCACAGTAGCGTTATATTCTGTAATATGTCAGAAAATATGCACAAATATTTACAGTAAATACACACAGTGTATGGCAGTTTTCCTTGCCGTTTTAAGAAATTCATCCACTAGTTAAAATTAAGATAAAGTCTATATTAAATGGAAGGGCAAGAAATGCTTTCTGAACATCACTGTCATCCCAAATTCAAGGCAGAGAGGAACTAGTCATGGAAAGAGGGCAGGGAGCTGGTCCTGGCAGCCAAGGGGACGAGGTGATATTTTGTGTGGTGGGCGTGAACAGAGGCCCACAAGCTGCAGGAAGATGATCTGGGGAATTCTGCACAGCCAGAGGTCATTATTAGGAAGCAAATAATAACTGATGAGACACTTGATCAAAGAGAGTGGAGAGTGATATGGGATAAAATTGTGGATGATTGCTCAACAGAAACCATGAAATAGTCAAGTCTGCTTTCAAAACGGCAATCCGGCTACCCAAGAAAGACAGGCAATACTTGTTGGGTTGTTCACTTGAAGAAAAAGGAAACCAACATCTTGCCCAAGACAAACACAGAGACCACAGAAGGAGCGCTCTTCTTCCTCTCCTGGGGCTGAGCCTCGTGATGTGACTCAGATCATATCCACTAGTTAAAATAACAGGCCATCCATTTGTAACCCTGCATGCCAGCGTTAGCATCACAGCCTCACGTGACACTTGAGAAATTTTAGGACTTTTGGGGAATTTGGAGGCTACTGAATGAAAATAATTTTTTAGTTAAGAACAGGAGCACAGAGAGCCAATGGCTCTGGAAGCGATGCACATCTAGCAAGTGTGATGTGGACTGAGAGATTCAGTTTTGATGCTCCAGCTTGTATGTAGACAGAAACCTGTGCAGTCAGGATGGCCTCATAGCAGCAGAAGGAGGACCTGTCTCAAAGGAGGTAAACCTGACTGAATCATTCAGGAGGGCAACACGGTAACAACTAATGGGAAAGAAGAACCGCCAAATAAGCATTGGTTTAGCACAAAATCATGCCTCAAGACAAATTTAATCAAGGTACCAAAGACATCACAAGAAGAATGCCTTTAGTTTCCTATACATCAGCTGTTGATGACTGGGTAATAAATAAGATTTGGGATTTCTCAAGTAGCTCAGCCTTTTTAGCTTAATAAGGAGAGAGTGATAATTAGATCATAGGCCGTAAATATCTGTCTACATGGGAACAGAAATCTGATAAGCGAGGGCTCTTCCATCTACCAAACAAAAAAGTCCAATTGACTAGCTGAAGCTATAAACTCAAACTGAAAATGACATGGCAAATCTGAAAGGTGAGGGTAGATCACCATTACCAAGCTGTACTAATGTTGGATTTCCTGTTTCTGGCAATCCATTAGAAAGCTGTAGCAATGGTTATGGAGGATTTCCTACTTCTGACAATCATAAAATTGAAAAAAACAAAAGCTGTGTTTGGGGTGGGTTTTTGGTTGTTTGTTTTGGGTTTTTGGGTTTGTGTTTTTTTTTTTTTGAGTGGGTTTTCCCCCAAAAGACATGGTTCTAACAAGATTTTTGGGAAAGTCGGTTGCATTGTAGAGATAGTCGCCCTACAAAATCAAAACTCCATGTGGTTTATAATCTGCAAATCCCTCTTTTGTGCAAACTCATCCGGTCAATGTGCTTAGCAGGGTCTATCACAGGTTAAAGGGGTAAATTTCTGTGGGAACTGCTTGTCAAAATATTGGCAACCCCTCACTAAAGCATCCTTATTAAATATAGCTCCCTTTGAAATTGCAAATATGTGTGGGAAAGACCCAGAAATATGTAGACCATCGCTGCTAAAATTACAATGGTCTGTAGAAATTTTTCTCAAGTATATATAAACAAAGAAACGTAAATCATTCAAAAGACAAAGGGGAATGTCTGCAGTTGAAATTAACTGTCACATCCATCGAATCTACAGACATAAACCTGGTAGTTTACAGTAACCAAGAATTCTCCCAAATTCCCACCTGTCACAAATAGACAGGCTGGGCTAAACAGACCATAATGTGAGTAACAAGAGAATAGATGAAATTGGACAAAGGGTGAAGGGAAGGCTAAAAGCTTGATAACTGGTGTTTTAGAAAAAGACGAAAAGTTTCAGCTGAGACTGGCCTGTAGTTTAATCCAGTCCCAGTATAAGTGAATCCATCTGTAGCGTCCTGCAGTGAGTAATGTGTATGTTGCAGTTGCGCAGTAAGATGGGCTAATAGCACTGCCCAGTCATGCAAAGTGTGACCATGTCTGGGATCTGCCTTAATTTGCAAAAAATCAGGGCAGAAATCCAATAAAAAGGAGAAGTTTTCTGCCCCTATTCTCCCTCCCCATCCAAGGCACATAGAAGCACATTGCTACAGAGTCTAGAGCCCAAGGGTTTGGGCAAATGCGCATGACCATCACTGGCATATGAAGTATATGTCCACATATAAGAATAGACTATCCTGCAGGACTACCAAGACGTGGCCTGCACTCCTTGGCTTATTACTACACCTTATTTTTGCAGCTTTTCAGAACAGTACCAGAGTTTGGCCTCTTCTCTTATAACTAGCAGGTATAGCCCTCTTCTTAATGTGGATTCAGTCAAAAGCAAACCATTCTTGGTTTTTTGGGAAAGGGATTTCACATCTGGATTTTAGGCATACTGATTTGAAATCTCAGATTGAAGTCACTTTCCGTGAGATTTGCTTCCAGACTTGAGGTATTATTGATTGTGCAGCAAGATTCAAAATCATTAAATGCATTGATTTGCTCCCAGAAAAATCATGTATGAAAGAAGCAGCTGTTTCTCTAAATGAGTCTCCTAAAATTTAAACAAAACAAAAAAACCTCCCATTGCTTAATAAAAACTCTTCCTATCTGACAGAGTCTTTGTCTCTTTAGAGAGAATTATTTTTAGCTTTGATTGTGAAGAATACTAGTGGAACAGATCTCGTGTGAGTCAGAGCAGGTAAGCAGCAATGCTAAAAAGGTAGCTAGGATTTTGCTAGGTTGCTGGGATGGTAGTGAAGGTGATTGTGTGTCATCCAGGAAGATAAAATTATGCATTTTTTACAAATTCAGACAAAAATGTGATAGCAGTCAGATTTTGAGAAGGAACATTTCCACCCATTGTATCAAACTGAAGCTCATTTTCTACCCTAGTACAGTCTGATATATTTTGGGATATTTTCTTACCAATCTTTTTTCTCCTCTCCTAGGAATATAACAAACCAGTCAGCTTACAGTGTTATACACCAGCAGCCAAGGAGAGAACAGGGAATAAGACTTTTCTACCAGCTCCATTTGCAAAACTCATATTAATCAAAATCAAGCACTGTGGTACTTTTAAGCAGCCGTGGCTGCTGAACCCTGGAGCTTTAACTTGTCATTTAAACAGTGGGGTTACTGCTTGTGTAAGCAGTTGTGTCTGAGCCCTCTGTAATTTAGGAAAACAAAAATGTGAAGTCAAACTCCCCTTTTATTTCCCTTATACTGTCTCAATTAGAAAGGCTGTGATTCTCAGGATGAGATCCTGCGGAGTAACACCGTTATGGTATTTGCTTTTCTTTCAGCACAATTAATAGATGATTTGCAGCAATCTGTGGTGGTGAGGGCAAGTTCCTCCCCACTCACTGCCCAAAACCTTGTCTCAGGCAGCAACCCTGTCTCTCGGGGCAGAGCATGGGTCCTGAGCCCTTGAAGAAATGCTGGCGTTAAGGTCAGAGCAATACTTCCCTAGGGATATGGGAAGCCCTGCCCCAGCTGCCACAAAATCCCTGCTGGAAGGAGCTCTGGTGGGAAAGGGGTCAGCTGGAGAGGGTTCCCACTGTGGGCAAGGGACAGTCTTATTTGGAGGAGGCCTCGGGAGGAGAGCACGCCTTTGGGAGCTGAGCATGTGTATAAAGGGAAAGAAAGGTGAATTAGTGAACAACGGGTGGGGTAGCTGGAGAAGGGAGGTTCAAAGTGGACAGAGGAACGGGTGGATGAGGTGGGATGACACGGCTGTGACACATAAAGAGATGAAGAGGGAGGGGAAAATGCACACCGCTTGTGCGTACAACTAGCCCAAGCCCTTGGCATTTATCCCTCTTCTGTCCCAGCTCCTTTGGGCTGTAGCCTCAGCTGGGGTAATGCAGCACACCCCGGCAGAAGGCAATTAAAATTCCTTCCGTACACCAGTGGGGACTCTCTTTTTCACTTTAGAAAGCATGCTCTCCAGGGCCTAAATTGAACTTTAATCGACAATTGAGCAGCACTATAGGGGCTCTGCTCTTGACTGGAGTATCTGGGAATTACTGCAATGTAAACAATAATTTCATAATATTAATGTAAGCGTGTTGTTACATTGCAGAGTCGCGTATTACCATTTAACGTTCCTGGCATAAGGTTGCTTATGCATAGTCTTGCAGAGGGTTTAATTGGGAGGGCTAGATAGCTACGAAGGCATTACAATATTTCCTCTGTGGGTAATATGGGTTCCACTGTCTACAGCCCAGTAGATCTCTATGGAGGATTCTGCATTAAAATTGTCTGTTATTCAAGGCTCTTTAGAGAATTTTCCTGCTTTGCTTTTTAAATATGGACGCAAGAGAAAAGGGGGAAAGTGTCTGAAAAATGTCACTGTCATCACTTGTGGGAGTATTTTTTCTTTCATTTTGAGTAGCTGCACACTATTTTCCTCCTTTGTAAAGTAGTTTTAAAAAACATGTGCTAAAAAGGGCACAGAGTGTGTAATTTTATTAAGTATTACTAGTTACTGCAGAAAGCTTATGATTTGGATAAACCTCCCAGGTGAAACCTTTCCCTTACAGGAGTCAGTAATAACTCTGGGCTGATTTTGTGAGGCTGAGTGGAGGGAAAGCAATCTGATGGCCTGATAGTGTTGGTGTGTCCTCTTTTCCTGAGATACTATTTCAACACAACCCGCATTGAGCAAAAATCTAAGCAAACCTCATCTTGAATTTTGGTCCTACACTTGAAGGTCACAAGTCTCAGTTTTGTTTAATGTGCACATGGACTTACTTACTTCTAAAAACAGTGGACTCTTCCCACAAGCTCACCTGATGTCTTATGTCTGATGTCCAGGAAACAAGTCTTCCCACTACTGCCATACTGCTATGTTAAGAAGGAGGTTTTATAAGATATTGAGGGTGAAAGCCATTCATGACTTTGTTAATTAAAAAACAAAGACCTTGCACTGTGTCTATTAAAAAACCCCAAAACCCAAGAAGGTAGCATAGGTCATCTTCATGCCGAGATGCTAAAGGGCTGTGGAAATCAGAGGACTCCAGAGGGCACCAAAGCTATCTTACTGTAAAACTGATGGATGTCAGAATTGTGTACATTGACCTTTTGCTTACCTATTATGATGACTTTCTGTTGTTACCTGTCACGGTGTTGCAGATATTCCCAAATTTGAGTAACAAACTAGAAATTCATGCTGAACTGCAAGGACTGCAGTAGTAATCAGTAAGATTCAATTTCCACACTTCACCTGTTTTGCATTAAAGTCATTTTGCATTAAAGTAATTTGTGTGGCAGGTTAATTTCTTTTTTTTTTTTTTAATGAGTTAGTTCAACCAGCTTGCTAAATTATCCGTGCATGTTCCAAATTCTGCTTATTTACAGCACTGAATGGACAACTCCATAAACACCTAGCTTAATTTTGCTGTGAGCTACAACCCCCTCGCACGCACTAGCCCTCGCTCCCCCCAAGCCTTTGGCAGAGTAAATTAACTGTGGTTAGAAAATTGTCTTTCAAGAGGTCTTCCCAACCAGGAAGGGGCCAACTAGACTAGGACCTTACAGTCAACAGCAAGCAGGACGTCGGGGATCTTGATGAGACACAAAGCAGACCAGAAGTCAGGCAGAGTAAACCCGAGAGTCTGTGCATGCTACCTGATGGGTGGATAAAAGTGGAGTCAGTGTAAGCCAGAAGTCAGGAGCTGAAGCCACAGGACTACGAAGGGGACCACATCAGGAGGAGGCTGGGGGGATGAGGCAGGGACAGAGCAGGGCAGGAGCCGGAGCCAGGCCAGCAGTTCAGGTGCAGACGCAGTTGGGCACCAGACTGAGCAGCAGCACGCTGGGGCTGTCACCCCAACTGGCAGCTGGGCAAGCAGCCTAAAAGCAAAACTCCCTGACAGCCCTCAGAAACCACACTGTACACTGATCGCTTGGACAAGGCTTGACAGAGGCTGATGGCTTTTATGTAAGAAGAGCCCATTTCCCACCAGCTCCAAAGGCAAGTTTATTGCCTGTAGAAGGAAAGGGGGCAGGAGGCAGGTGGCAACGCTCTAAGCCCAGCAGAACCCCTGGAGAAGAGCCCATCAGCACCATTAGCCATCTGGGGAGTGACAAATTCTCCTGCTGCCCACCTCCTGCTCTGAACATAAAGGTGGTCATATCACCTTCACCATCTTCTACTATCTTAGCAGAGCTTTGACAAGGGGAACCAACCTTTCTCTGGCTATTGCTGAACACGCCCTGCCTCACAAAGGGCGCAGAGGAAGGCAACTCCAATGCTCTGTCCCAGCAAGAAAAGCAGTAGAGAGAAGGGGTATCCAGAGAACAAAGCTGAGGAGTGCCTTGTATACAGGCACCGGGGCTTGGACTGTGTTCAGTCACATCTCCTCTGAGGAGCCGAAGTGAATAAAAACTGTCCTCTCACACTGAGGAAAAAAAATCATAGTATATATGCTTTGTCCACTTGTCAGCTGAAAAGAACAATGTGAACTGAATAGCTAGGAAGATTGTGGAAAAACGACCAAGGAAAAGATTGATATAATTTGTGCTCCTCAAAGAAAGCCAGAATCTCGTCACTCCCTTCTTGTGTGGTAGGTCTTAATGGTAGATCTATAGCCACACTGCTCTGCACAAGCCCCTGAAAGTCAGTCTCTTTTTCCTAATATAGCAAGTCGCCTAAGAAAGATGAAAATGCAGTAACGTGTATCTCACTCCAAACCTGCTATCCTACTGCAAGCAAGACTAACATTACTCTGCAAGAGCTAGAATAGTGCCTCTGCACACATAGACAAAACTCAGCGATGTTCAAGACCAAGTATCTCAATTTTGCTGTGCCTCTGAGTCATAATCCTTAATGAGGTACAGGCTGTGTAGCTGCAGCTCCCTGATCTGACATTAAGGAAAGTAAACATTGCTCTGGGAGAAGCAGAGCTGAAGAAGCTTAGTTTTCTACGGGCTTGCATCCTACAATCCTGCTCTCTGCTCTTCACACAATATCCCCTTCTTCCTTCCTTATGTCCCCTGTGATTCACCCTTTCCCTGTTATTTCTCCAGCCTCCTTCACATCTACTAATCACTGCAGCCCATGGATGTGCACATCCTACGTCCAACCTCTTGCCACGTGCCCACGTACTGTCTAAGTCAGAGGCAGATTCAGTTGTGGCCAGTCCCAAGCCACAGATGTGCTGATTGCTTGGGCAAGATCCATCTGCCGACTGATTGCTCCACGGGTGAAACAAAACCAGTGACTGCTGGTGCAGTTCCCAAAGAGGGGCCCATATGGGAACTTCTGTGTCTCTGTGTCTTCAACGCATCTCTCAGATTTGGATGAAACTGGTCAGTTTTGAGGGGGGAAGTGACAGACAGCGTGGTCTCATGAGCTTTAGGGGACCTGTCTAAAAAGCACAAGAGGTTTTGCAGTTGCAGTCAAGCAACTGGGCGATGCCAAGGCCCAGGCCTGTATGACGTTATCTAGCCAATCCCTCCAGCTTTCTTTCGCCTGTCTTCTTTAAAGCCTCAGTGTCCATATCAAAACCCCCAGACCTCTGAGGCCATGGTTGCACTGTCACTAGCAGCACTGCTTTAAGCTGACTCAGTACTCCCCAGTAGAGCTGCCCTCAACCCCCTCTCGTAACTTCTGTCCTCTTATAAAAAAGGAGGCTCAGGGGAGACCTTATCACTCTCTACAACTCCCTGAAAGGAGGTTGTAGAGAGGCGGGGGTCAATCTCTTCTCCAAAGTAACAAGCAACAGGACAAGAGGAAATGGCCTCAAGTTGTGCCAGGGGAGGTTTAGATTGGATATTCGGAAAAATTTCTTCAGCGCAAGGGTTATCAAACATTGGAACGAGCTGCCAAGGAAAGTGGTGGAATCGCCATCCCTGGAGGTATTTAAAACACGGGCAGACATGGTGCTGAGGCACATGGTTTAGTGGTGGTTTTGGCAGTGTTAGGTTGATGGTTGGACTCGGTGATCTTAAAGGTCTCTTCCAACATAGGTGATTCAATTCTATTCTATAAACTTTGCAGCATTTCTATTGTACCCACTTTTATCTGAACCTGTGCGAATTCTGGAATAGTTCAGCTATACAATAGTGTTACTGAGTTCTCATAATCCATGTTACCACTCTGGACCACACAGTCATCTGTAGTAGCTAATATACTTCTGGCTAAACAGAGATCTTTTTCCCTCCCGTATTATTAATGTTATATGAAAGGAAAAAACCATAACTTTGCACTTCTCCAATAATTTTCAGAAGGTGAGAACTCCTCTGAGCTACAAAGGCAGAATCATCTTTTCAACACTCACATTTCTGGAATAATAGGATGGATATATTATTTCTTGAAACTGTTTTACACCATGTGTTAGCAAACCCACGCAAGAGGAAGTTGCTTATTCAAAATATCAGAGACATGATGTGGGCTTGCTGATACAATGAAAGGCATGTCTTCTGTGTGCAAGGGGTTGAGTTTTGTTTCTTTTTTTTTTAACTGCTGAGTAACATTTGGATGCTAAATGGAAGAGGTCTGGAGAGAGTGTTTTCTGCAGCTGAGTTGTTGATACCTTTGCTATTGTAGAAATCACAGCTGATCTGCAGTGAATCTATACAGCAGAGGCTCAGTGACTTAGAAGAGCCAGAACATGAACGTGCTCTGCCTCATTCCTCTGCATGTCCTATGAAGAGCAACAGGCTACCCCACATAACTTTGCAACCCAAATCAGTTTTCTCTCATTGTTGATTCATACCGGTGTTGCTCGATATTTTTTAATCAAAAGGCTTCTTCACTCTTTGGGAAATAAAAAAAAAAACAACAAGCACCTGGACAGGACTGCTACAAGGACTTTTGTTTCCAGCAAAACTAAAATGCACTTATTTCCTTTTTCCCCACTTCTTTTTTCCATTTATTGGAATGCATTGTTGTGTGCATGTTTTATTTTACTTAAAATAAACCAAACCCTTTAAATTATATTTTGTACCACCTCAACACGTTTTAACACCAACCAGTGGCCTGGTCTGAAACCACTGATTTATACAGTTTGGCCATTTCACAGTTCAGACATTAAGACTAGTAGAATATTGCTCAGAAAGAATCTCTGCAAGCCTCATGCACTTCTCTGAAGAAAATGAGTACTTGGCTGCCCCAGCACTCATCAGCATCACAGGAAACTTTCCCTTAGACCAGCTGGGTGTCATTTGTGATCAGTTGAACTGGCACCTCAGTCTTCTCTTGCTACAGAAAAATCATTATTCTTCATATAATTATATTCTCTGAAGAGAAGATAAATGTGTTTTCAGGTGAGAAAAATTAAGAGAGAAACATTATATAATCTCAGAGTGTTTTCTCCATTAAAGATAATTTTGTCTGGTTTAAAATGCCTCAGAGATTAATTAAAGCTTGGAAAATTAGTATCTTTCGCATGGGGCAGGGAGACTAGTCTTATCATTTAGATTTTAAAAAAACCCAACACAGCAGAGGCAAATCATATACAGTATTGCTGCCTATTACGGAAAACCTGAGCCATTTCTGCCAGCCTCAGGATCCTGCTGAGCTGGATAACGCTGAGCAACAGAGACACCAGGCAGGAACTTTCAGACCCAGCAGGATCGGCTGCTCTGCTGTCCTATTAGCCAGGTGGGCGAAACGCTAGGACTGTTTTCCTCCTTTCTGGAAAAGGAAAAAGCTGTGTTATCACATCTGCCAACATGTGAATGCAAACCATAAAACTCCACACTTTAAGTGCTCTTATGAATTGATGATTGCCTCTGTGGTGTGCACCCTGTTCTGACAGTTATTTATTCTCCAGAACTGCCTCAAAACTGATGAAAAGAAATCAAATGTGAAACAACGGTAAAATTTTTCTACAAAGTTTTAAGAGTCTTGCATAAAGGATTCCTGAAGCACAATGCCCTCAAAACCTCTGGCTCTCAGAAGAAATCCTTCTACTCTTTTAAAATCACTTCTACGAGAGAAGGAAAGGAAGGCAGATTTAAAATACCCTTGAATGGGAATTTTGCCAAGCCTCAGCTAGGGCCCAGTTGCAAAACCCTGTGAATGAGCTACTAATGGGACTTAGGTGCCCAAATGTGAGTCACCTGTGACCACAGCACTTACCTTCCTGTCATGGTTTCAGCTGGGATGGTGTTAACTTTCTTGCTAGTACCTGGTGTGGGGCTATGTTTTGGATTTGGGATGAGTGGTGTTGATAGCACACTGATGTTTTTGGTTGTTGCTAAGCAGTCAAGGCCTTTTCTGCTCCTCACACTGCCCTGCCAGCGAGCAGGCTGGGGGTGAACAAGAAGTTGGAAGAGGACACAGCCAGGAGAGCTGACCCCAACTGACCAAAGGGCTATGCCATGCCATGTGATGTCATGCTCAATATATAAAGCTGGGGGAAGAAGAGGGAGGGGAGGATGTTTGCAGTTAGGCTGTTTGTCTTCCCAATTAACCGTTACGCATGATGGAGCCCTGCTTTCCTGGAGGTGGCTGAACACCTGCCTGCCCATGGGAAGCAGTGAATGAATTTCTGGTTTGGCTTTGCTTGCATGCGTGGCTTTTGCTCTACCCATTAAACTGTCTTTATCTCAGCCTATGAGGTTTTTTCTCACTTTTACTCTTCTGATTCTCTCCCCCATCCCAACCTGGGGGAGTAAGCGAGTGGCTGCGTGGTCCTAGTTGCTGGCTGGCATTAAATCATGACTTCCGCAGTCCCACCTGCAAGGCACAGCACCTCGCTCTTTTCTGGATGTGCCAGTGCCACAGTGAGATTTGTCCTGGCTAGATTTGTAGGAATTCTTAGAATAGACACCTAGGAGTTATTAGGAAATCTCCCCTGGTTCCCCTTCAACCCAGCCCATTGCCTCCTCCCAGCTGGTCAATGGCTCTCCTGGCAACTCCAAAGCTGCTGTTTTCCATCTAATGCAGCATTGTACCCTGCGGCACTCCCGGTAGGTCTGCTGCATTTCCCTTGGCTGGGGAAAACAGCCGTCTTCCCAAGACAGCTGTCTGAGTACTGTGCTATCATGTAACTGTGATGAAGGCTTTGCTATAATACCGTTATGCCTCTCATCATACTTATTAAAACAAAACAAACCACCTGAAGTCTTGTGCACTGTAAGGTCAGATCAATACATCATTTTGTTTTGCCTTTGCCCTGAGGCAGGATGTTCATTTTTTGTGTGCCATTTCTTCACCTACTTCAGACACCACCGTTCCCAACGTTTCTTAGAAATAAGCATGCTGAGCAACTTCTAATTTGCTTTCATCTGAGAAATGATAGTCTTCTGCTCCCAGTCCCACTAGTCAGCTTGCTTTTTCCTTATTTGTATTCCTCACTGGTTCTGCTAAGAACAAAAGCAAAGTATTCATTTCATTTTGGTGACAAACTGGCTGTATTTATTTCCATCCTACCCTCACCATGTGACAGACCCACTTCTTCACTTTCCTGATGCCCGAAGTTTTTTATATTGTTTTTGCTGGGTTTTGTTTGGTTGGTTTTTCTACTATTTCTATTAATATCCTTTGCAGCATCTATCTCAGCTTGATTCTTGGCAATTTTTACTTTTTTCCTGCACTTTGTTAATCTCAAGCCATCAGTCTTGCTGTAGGTTGTCTGTTGACTCTTGATGTCTATCCTGTGGTTGTTATTCTCCTCTGATGACCTTAGCCTTTTCCTAAACATCTTTTCCCATTTACTTGGATCCAAACTCCGCATTGTCATTAAATCAAAGATGCAAAAAGTTTCAAAGTCCAATCTAGAATTAAGCTTTTAAGCACACCACAACAGTCAGCTTCACAATGATTGGCCCTTTAAAATCAAAAGCATTGTTTATATGCCTGTTATTCTTTTCACTTAATTTGAAGAAATCACTTGATCCAAAGTTGATTTCTAAAACCAGCACATTATAATATTCTTATTTTTTACCAAAACAAAACTTCAATTTATCCACGCATTTCATTTGTTCAGTGGCTGTGTGGGAACGAATAGGTTGATTTTTCACTTCCCAGAATATCTGGATGCTACTGTAATAACCAGCATGTACTTTAATCTGGCAAGGTTAGCAACAGTTCTCAGTAGTATTAATCCAGACANGCTGGTCTCTTCTCCCAAGTAACTAGCCATAGGACAAGAGGAAACGGGTTCAAGTTGCGCCAGGGGATGTTTGATGTTTAGGCTGGACATTAGGAAAAAATTTTTCACTGCAAGAGTTATCAAATATTGGAACAGGCTGCCCAGGGAGGTAGTTGAGTCACCATCCCTAGAGGTGTTTAAAAGTCGTGTAGATGTGGTGCTTAGAGACATGATTTAGTGGTGAACCTGGTAGAGTAGGGTCAATGGTTGGACTGGATGATCTTAAAGGTCTTTTCCAACCTAAACGATTCTATGATTCTGGAGAGATCATTAGCTGCATCCAGGTCTAAACCTGGTGATAATTATCCTTTGGGTCTTCTCTAGTGAAGCCCAAAATGTTATTCTGACACTTTCCTGCATCTCTGCGGTGACTTGGCTTCATGCATAGCATCACTTCTGTATTTTCTGTCCTGTTGTAGAGTATCTATTATCTTCCTGTGCTCACTTTGGAAAGTGAGAACATGGCACCTACACAGACAGCACCATCCTAGTAGATAATTTTTCAACCTTAATTCCTGCCTCTCATACAGAGATTTTTTTTCAGATTCAGGTCAGACCCTTACCAGGCCTATGACTGCATCTTCTAAGGGTCCCTGAGATTGGAAACAGTCCTGCTTGCTCAAGATTCATTTTTTGGTCAGCCTCTGAAGGTGGAACAGACGGATAGAAAGATTACTTTATGATGGTAGGAGCAGAAACAATTCTACCTTTGGTCTGCAGTCCTCTCGTAATGAACTATAGTGAAAAAAGGAGGTTTACTATCTGTTAGTTTTGCAAAGCTGGAAAAATTCTTGTTACCTATAGGCATACTAAAGAGATTTCCTCTACTGTTATAATTGTGCTGGTATTTGCTGGAAAAAAAATTAAAATCTGGACTAAAAAATTAGAATCTGGAGTTCTGAATAATGGCTCTAAAGCTCATTTGAAACTAAACAGTTTCTTCACTTTACAACTACTTTTCTTTGAGGGTTCTCTGTAGTTTTGCATATTAGATTTAAGTTCTTCCAGTTCTTATTGCATACAAGCTTTGCTGATTTCTTATCATACTAGCACAACTACCTCAGTTCCAGAACTGCTCTGGGAAAAAAAAAAACAAAACAAAAATCACTTTGGCTGCAAGCACTCACAGTTACTGGAGGAAAGTCTCCTTGTCAGACATACTTGTTTCTGGGCATCCCACGGTTTTTATCCTGGATACATCTGGAGTCACAGAGCTCTAAAGAGGCGGAACTGAAATTTAAGAATTCAAACCAAACTTCGTTAAAATAACCTGCAGTGTAGCTTGGGAACCCATCTGTTTCTGACTGATCTTTACTCCTGTCATGATGCTGGCATGCCCAAGATTAGCCTCCTTAGAAAGCATGAGTACCAGTCAATGCCTGAAAATTTGTGTTTGGACCTGGACGTGTCACAGGAATGACTTCTAAATGCTTTCAGTACTGAATGGCTCAAGTCTGCCTGTCCTTGAGCTGAAGAGTGTCTCACTCGCCACAGAGTCGTGCTGAAATGAGTAGAAGTACTGAACAAATAAGGCACTTTGTAGAGTAAGAGAAATGAGGACAGAGAGGGGATGGATGTCGGGGGCCTCTCTCCTCCAGCACTGTTTGATCAGCCATGCTTCAGCACTGAAGGTACACTCCCATCACTGATTTTCATGTAGTTAAATAGTTATCCACATACCCTAATTACGTCACTCTCCTTATAGGCACTTCTTTCTAAATGGAAATACAAGATTTCCTGCAGTAGACAACCCCTGAGCTAGAGTGCTTGTTGCATACAAACAACAAAAATCACCCTTTTTTCTCCCACCACACTTTTTTTCCAGAAAAAGGAAAGGTGGTGGTTTTGATGTTTCCCTTAAAAGCCCAGCAGCAGATTTTAAGCCTGCAAGCCACTAAGCGAGAGTCCCTGCTGACTTGTTAGTACCACAGAGCGGTACCTGCCTCAGTTGCCCACCTGCCCATATGGTGGAGTTGGCTCTCTGGTGGGATGTCCCATCCTGACACAGGTAACAGTCCCAGCCTTGCTATGGGACATGCTTAATGCAGCAGAGAGAGCAGGGTAGCGAAGCCATGTAGTGGCCACAGGTCATGCAGCTTTATCAGGCATACGTCAGGAAAGCCTGCAAGATGGAAAGAGGGTTTGGAGGAACAGGATGAGAAAGGTGGACTGAATGCTGCCTTGTGCCGGAAGACAGATTAGTGAAACCTGTCATCCTGGTCAAGGAAATCCACTACTCCCCTGCAACAGGTTCAAGCCAATATCCTCTGCTAACCAGGATGCAGGGCACCACCATAAAACATCCTTGCTCTTCTTAGGGTCATGAAGATGATCAGAGGACTGGAGCACCACTTCTGTGAAGACAGGCTGAGAGAGCTGGGGTGGTTCAGCCTGGAGAAGAGAAGGCTCAGGGGAGACCTTATAGCAGCCTTCCAGTACCTAAAGGGGGCCTACAGGACAGGTGGGGAGGGACACTTTATCACGGATTGTAGTGGTAGGATAAGGGGTAATGGTTTTAAACTGAAAGGAGGTAGATTTAGATTAGATATTAAGAAGAAAATCTTTACTGTGAGGGTGGTGAGACATGGGAACAGGTTGCCCAGGGAAGTTGTGAATGCCCCTGTTGCGACGGAGGGAAAACAAGCACACTCAATATGAGTGATCAGCAAGCTTCGTTTATTAAGTGATACATTCGTCTTTTATGCTTTGATATAATTAGCTCATGCATATTGCAAAACGGGAGCTCCTAATTGGCTTATTCCCTTAAGTGTCAACTCCCCCCCTAGCTCCCTCTTTGTGGTTAGCTATTCTCCTTTTCCCATGCCTGGGTGGGCACAGGCATTCTGTTGTTATCTATCACGCGCTGGAGTGTCCTTGCAGGTGGCAACTACAGAAGCTGAGTACAGTGTTTCTCAAGCTCCTGCTCGGCCTGCTGGATTACGTTTACGTGAGCTCTCTCCGCTAACCAATTTCCCACATGCCCCATCCCTGGAGGTGTTCAAGGCCAGGTTGGATGGGGCTTTGGGCAACCTGGTCTAGTGGGAGGTGTCCCTGCCCATGGCAGGGGGGTTGGAACTAGACGATCTTGAAGGTCCCCTCCAACCTAAACCATTCTATGATTCTTGGGCACCTCCAAAGGGGGTCGTCCCCAAAACTCAGCTAGCCACAGGACCTGATTGTCAGCTAATTTGGCTCGTTTTCTTACAGATTGCAAAGTGAATTTATGTGATTGGTATCCACAGTTTCTTTGTAGAAAATAAGGTTTTCATCCCTATGGACCTACATACACTGCACATTTCAGTGCAGTACAGATGCATACAACCTGTTTTCACACTGGATAAGATGCCCACTCACAGCACGGAGACTTGCACAGGCAGGTATACTTTGCTTTCCACAAGAAGTTAGCTTGTGCTGTGCTCTGTGCCTCCATGGTGTTAGATGTCTTCTGGCATGAGCTGCTTAGGTATTACCAGATCACGCTGCAGTGGTCAGCAAAGACTCACTAGCTGAACGTTTTTTTCCTCTTTCTCTCTCTGACCCTTTCTGTGAACTATCAATGAAAAGTGACACACAACACACAGTCCTTGCAGAGGAACAGACTTTGCAAACACAGATTCCCCCAACATCAGCTTCAACAACCACTCCAAAACACTGAAACCAAGCTTTTTCTTAAGTATGTAGTAAAGTAAAAGTGTTTGTTAGGAATAAATGTTGTTATAAAGCTGATAAGCATCCTAGCCACCTGCTCAGTATCATTCCCTCTGCAGCATATGACCCCTCACCCATTTTCTTCTGCCCAGTTTTGAATTTATATGTATCCACACAGTCAGAGAAGCCCAAAGTTTAGCTTTGGATCAAAATCATGAGTTCAGACCCAAAATTTTTTCATAAAGATCCAGTGGCAAGAGGAAGAGCTCAAGCCCTGCATTCAGAATTCAGAACTGCATTTGGCTCTGGCCAAGGCATGAGACAGGGTTTGATTATTGCTGTTCTTGTCCTCGTCCAACTTGCAAGTCAGTCCAACCTCACTGTCGTTCAGGATTCCTGGTCAATTTGCACGTATGTGACTATTTTATTTCAAAAGTCTCAGTACTGCACAAAAAAATCCTAATTTAGGGATGTGGGAAATGGCATACAGACAGATAAAGGGGCTGTTTCTGCCACAGTTGCACTGTATGGTCTTAAATAGGACTGTGTCTCAACCTCTTCAAAAACCTCTGTTTACATGACAATGCTTCATCCCTTCCAGCTATGGAAATCTTCATCTGATTCATCAGGAGACTGAAACAGTACAGATAAAATGTTACCAAGTGGAAAAAAATCTGCAGCATGAAAAAAACCCCAAACCACCAAAAAGGAAACATCAATTTCATGACTACACAAGATAGCATCTAATGACCACAAATGCCTTCAGACACTCTGCTTTGCACATAATTTCAGATTAGTGTTCTTGCTTAATAGGAGTCCTAAGCCACTGAACCTTAACAGAAGCAGTCAAAGTGATCTCCTATTCTGTGGACAATCATCAGCAAATATTTAAATGGAAATACTTTGGGCAGTTAAAGTCTTTTCCTTAGAAAATATGTTCTTTCCTTATTGGGCAGAAACTGCACTGAAAATACGCAGGCAAAACAGCAGTAGCGGCTGAAAGCTGCAGCATCACCGACCCTGTGAATCATGACTTCATGGTAGTCACGGTGCTCTGTGCAGCTCAGCTGTCCTGGCTAAAGCACCGCTGAATTACAAGAAGAGGGGAAAAAAAAAAATCTCCTTTTCTTTGTGGTCCTGCTAGGAATGACGGGTTAAGGTCCATTTGGCTGGGATGTTCTCCGAGCGCATTAAAGTTCACTTAAGTGAACTACTCTGCACTCGATATCTGACTGTCACCCACTATTTTATTCTCAAGCTATTCAGTACCATGAGATCTTTCTGTTCCCAATCAGTTTGGATTTTGATTATTCCAAGTGACTGAATGTTGTGGGCAAGTTTTGTCACCTCCAATGAAAACAAATTTTCAGGCCACTCATGAGCTGCCCTGCAGCTACCACACATCCCTGTATGACCTTGAGTGGTGACCTTGCCCTGTTGTGCAGACTGACAGGTATTCCTGCCCTTTAAACTATTCTTGCCTTTAAACTAGTTGCTAATCAATAAGACAACCTTCACCCTTATGACAACTTGGTTTATTTAGGGAAGAGACTTCACCAGAAGCTTCAAGGAATCCAAGTACACTGTGTCTACTGGATCAGCTTTATCTATGTGCATGCTGATTCTCGCAAAAAAACCTAACAACAGATTTATGAGCCATGGTTTCCAAGCTGTGCCGACTCGTCTCCATTATTTTGTATTTCTCCATATGTCTACTAATTCTCTTCTTCATAACACTTTTCACAAATGCCCCTCAAATGAAAATCAGATTTATGAGTATGTAGTTGCTTGGGTTCTTCTAGGCACCTTTTCAGAAGCGGGCATCCTATGTCCCACTTCCTCTAACCTTGATGCTAATTTAAGCAAAGCCAATTTAAGCAGTGGGTTATTCACCACAGTTAATAGTTTGGCAATTTCATATCAGAGCTGCTCTGAATCTCCTGCATGAGTGCCATCTGGTCCTGTTGATCTGTTGTTATCCATTTTATCGGTTTGTTTTAAAAAGGCTTTTAATATCACTTCAGTTTGAGACCTTTCATCAGACTTGCCCAATTAAAGTTTTCAGCATGGCAACTCCACTGAACTCCTAAATTGGAGCAAACGCCAATGCAAATAACCCGTTTGACTTTCCTGCTATTGCTTTGCCTTCCTTTTACACTTTGATCATTTATCAGCTATACTGACTTTCTGCCAGCGACCTTCTGTTTCTGACATGTTTGAAAATTTTCTTATTGTTAGTTGCATGCCTTACTGTGCTGCTACCAAGAACATTTTTATTACCTATTGCTTTGTTATGATTTCACATTTCCTTTCCCAGAATGTGTATTCTCTTCTATTTTTCTCATTCGTACCTTCCCCTCCATTCTGCAACACACATTTTTTCTTCTGGTTTCCTTTACTTTGCTCTTTATTTTTTGCTCTGTGCCAACTCTGAAAGTCTTTTTTCAACACATAATATATCCCTACTCTGAATTTTCAATATGTCTTTAGATGGGTCCATGACATCTGCAAGCATTTTACTTTTTCAACTGTGCTGTTAATTTCTAAAAAGTTTTCTCATTTGTACATTTTTGTCCTTTCTGAAGATCTACACTATGGTCTTTGTGCGGTTTTTTTTGTTCCTGTGGATTTGCTGAATTTGGGTGCGCTGTGGGCACTATACTAAAATGCTTGGGTGATACTTGCATCTGCAGCAATGCTCTTCTCATGGCTCAGGTCAAAACCGGGCACTGGTTTTTCTCAGTTGTGTTCTGTGCCTAGCTGCTGAAACAAGCAGTTATTTATGGCATCTGCAAATATAATCTCTGCCTCATACTTTCTCATAACATTTACCCAGGCTGCAGGACATCACTGAGACCTCCAATCTCCTTTGTTTTCATGCTTTCTCATTACCCTTCCCATTTCTCAGTCAAGGTCACTGGCCTGGTGAGGCGACTGAGAGCATCCCTCTGTTCCATATTCTTCGCTTTTAGGCACAGTATTTCAAACCGCAGGGATTCTCCGTTACCTGTATGCCACAGATGACTTATTTACCTGGTTTGACTCCAAGCTCTTTTTAAACACAGAGTAGTTTAAAATCTGCAATTCCTTTATCGGTCACAGCCTACAACTATGCTATCCCGTGGCTCAGCTTATTTTCCGAGTTTTTTGCATCAATACAATAATTTAAAAGTCCACCCATTTTAATTTTTAGCCTCTACACATTTGAATTTTGGACTTCTACCTTTTATAGAAAAGCCAGCATGTATCTGGTCTAGGCTTTGATGATCAAGGCTTGGGGTTTTTTATTCATGACTGCTCCTTGCTGTCTCCCTCATCAAATTAATCCGCTTCAGCCCTATCTTTTTTTGTTGCTGTTGTTATTTTTCCCAAGTAGGGATGTAATTGAGCACTGTATATGGTCAGGAAAGAACTTCAAGTAAATCAACAGAGCTACAGGATGTTTGCTCACTGATGTCTAAAAAAAGCTGGAGAGCACTCTGCCCGTCCCTGGCTCCGGCAGTGTGAGCTGTTACAGTTTTGTGCTATTACTTATTAATTAGTAGCACAGAACTGGGCAAAATCCGTCACGTCAGGAAGCAAACCAAGCAGGATAGCTTTTAAAATGCTCATGCTGTATCCTCAAAATGGACTACTAATGAAGAACAGCTAACAAAGTATAGACGTATCCCCAATGTCTGAGCTCCCAGCAGCAGAGCCTAAGAAAACCTGCAGCTGTGTGACAGGGACACAAGCAGAGCCAGAGAGCTGATAGTTTGACGGGTCATCATCCTAAACTAGAGTCTCAGGGCTTGCTCTGTCAGAAAATCTCCCAGAAGTTCAGTCACAGAAAAATAAAATGGATTAAACTTCCAAGAAACACCATTTAACACCAGAGACATGATCACAGAGCACTTGCTATCCTGTCAGGTCTCATTGCCCCAGGGTAAAAACATGTTAATTACCCTTACATGACAAAACCTACAGATTTTAACAGATTACTTCCACTACGGCAGCACGAACTAGTTTTGTGCACCATCTGTCGCATCTCCGCCTGGGTGTCAGCCTGCTGCAAGCCATCATTAACGCATTGTCGTTATTCACTTTTCCTGTAACAACAGCAGCGATGACCCTCCCGCTGACCAGAAGCCCACTATGATGGGGGCTGTATAAACACACAATTATAATGCCAGCCTCCCTTCCCCCCGCCCCCTGAAGTTTGCAAACTGTGGAGAGCACAGGCCTTTTAATGGGTCAACATATTGCAGGCATATAACGCTCTTTAAATTACCTAGTTCGCTAGCTAGCCTTGACTAAATTCAGCGTGGGAGGCAAAAGGCCCTGAGAAACTCATCGAGCGCTCAGGGTGGTTGGACCACATGGGCACTGCTGTGGTTATTCCGCTCCAGAGGAGCAACGCCAGCTAGCTCAGAGCTGGCTTTGGTGTGGTTCCATTGCACCCAGCTGAGCACACACGTACTCTCCAGCCAGGTGACGCTCGATGGTCGTACACAGAGGAAGGATGAGAGAGGGTCAGCAAGCATGACTGGCAGTCGTCTTGGCAGACCAGTGATCTGCTTGTTGTCAAGTCCATTTTTGGCAAAAGAGACTTTGCAGAACAAGGAATGGATTCGTATGTATTTGATGGGAACAATTCCTTATTGTGAGGTGAGGTACGAGGGAAAAAACATGAAAGGATGTGTTTTTATAAACTACTGAGATTAGATAAAGTCTACCAGCAAGTATCATGACTCAAAAAAATCGATTAAAAAACTCAAAAGGTGGCAATAAGACAGTTTTCTGTGGAGAGAGAAGAAGAGCTGAACCTGCACCTTAACACTTTTTTGCCTTCTAGTAATGAATCAATTCCTCCTTCAGGGCCAGATGCTTGTGTGAGCTCCACAGCTTGTGAGATTACTGTCTTTTACAGTGTAAAAAAAGACACAGGAGGAAGAGGGAGGAGGAGGAAGAAATAAAGGGGCTGAGCTGAGGTCTTCTTATCCCACCCATCCCATGATAGAAATACCTCCGTGAAGTAAAAACACTCCCCGGGAGGATCCAGGTACAGAGCTCTTCTGGAGTCATGTTGCCCACAGCACAGTCACAGTTTTGGATATGGAGGGACAGGCTGGACCTTCCCATCAGCACAGAAGGAATCTGCTAAGAGACCTCCTGGAGACCTTGAGAAGCAGCACTTGCTCCAGGCTTTTGGGCTGCCCTCTCCTCTGTGGTGAAGTTTCAACACCAGAAAGGGGCTGTCCCAGGTCCAGCACTGATGGAGTGTTTAATGGTAAGAAAGTATTTAAGTTCCCTTCCCCAAACTACCCTCCTCCCAAGTGCCCTGTAAAGAGACTTCTTTGTATCTTCCTTTTTGTGGCTGGCCGTGAGCACAGCTAATTTAGAATCTTCCGGGTTTTATTTCTCATTAGTTTTTAATTCAAGAGAAGAAGCTTGCAGTCTGTTAAACACTTTACTCGTTGCCTTGCTGAGATTCTCATCTGATTTACTGATGGGTTGTGAAGACTTTCTTATTGATTTTCCTTTGCTCTTTTATTGTATTACTTTAATACAATAGTAAAGAGATTAACTGTGATGGAGTGGCTAACACAATGAACATGCTAGCAGAAGAAAGAGAAGCCAGGCTAGAAGAAGACGAAGCAGTTCTGGAGCCACCAAAGGACCTCGTTGAGGCACCCCTATGGCTATTAGCATTTACTTTTGAGACTCCATCAATGACAGGTGGGAGACACCACAAAGCCTGGAAGAGGGCAAAACACAGAAGAGGAAAAGAGAGAAGCCAGGGACTGGCCAGATCTTCACTTTACTGAAATGAATGTTGAAAGCCTGGGAAAAATGTTACAACCCTTTAAAGATACAAAAATCAGGAGGCTGATTAAAAAAAAAAAAAAAAGTATATAGATTTTTAAATCTCAGAGCTTTGTATCATGGCTGTGGTTGTAGAGGGAGTATAAACAGAAAGTTTCTTAATACCTAGGTGAATCAATACTGCTGACACCANACCAAGTGTGCCTTGCCATCTCAAATCTTGTTAAAACACTGTCACATTTACCATCAAACTTTGTTAAATCCCTGTTTTATATCAATAAATCTATTGCTGCTTCTCTCTCTGAGTGAAGTGCATCGCTCCTTCCACGACACACCAAGGGACAAAGTAACCTCATGTTCATTATGTGCCTGGGGAGAGGTGGGCTACCAGGCTGTTTCTTTATCTCTGAGATGCAAATACAACCATCTTCTGCTGCTCAGTGAAGTCCTTTCCCGTGCAGACCCTGCACAAAGCACACAGTCAGTCTATAAATTCTTTTCCAGTTCTTTTTTTTTTTTTTTCATTAAAATCTCCCCAGACTCCACACAGCTTTTGTTCTGTGCAAAACACAGGCAAAGGAAAAGGCAAGGGGACATCCCATTTGGGACAAAGGAGACAAATCTGGGGCAATTAAAATATACACCTTCCTCCACCTGGAAGCCTAGCAGCTAATCCATGCCAGCAAAGCTGGAATCAGGGAAAAGAGGAAGAAAGAGACTTTTAGAGGGAGGCAAATAAAAGTAAAGTAACATGCTGCAATTATTGAACTATCTGACCACATAATATCATTTTTCCTAGACTAATTAGTATTCTGTTCACCTCAAGTAGCAGTAAAAAAAAAAAAAACCAATGCTGACGTCCCCTCCACTTCAAGCTCCGTTTGGCTATTTATAGCATCTCCGTTTTCAAGAGTGCACCAATTACAACAGTTCTGCCATGGCCTTCGTGTTTCGGCAAAGCCCCAAAGAAGGGAAGCTGGCCAAAAGGGAGCGTCACAAATCCTGCATCCTGCTCAGCCTCATTGGTGGCAGGCATATTTCATAGCGGTACTTTTCTGAGATAAAGGATGCTTTGTCCAAAACCCACAATGCAAAGGAGAAGACGACCTGTCCACTTCATTTTGGCTCAGAGCCTGCTCTCCAGCTCTTGCTGTCCGTAGCTAAGCCTGTCTGAAGGCTGCCAAGTGCAGCTGATGGAAAGCCACGCCAAGGCAGCTGCTCTAGAAATCTCCTTGCCTCCCTATTTCCCTTTTCACCTCCTTGCACAATCCCCCCGGTGCAACCCCAGAGATGGTGCGTGGGGCCAGGGCAGCTGCTGCGAGGCGGTGGTTGAAGCTTCTTTGTTAAAATAAAAATAAAGAGAGCTCTGAGAAAGGTGGGAATTTCTTTTTTATCCATATCCCCAGGCCAAGAGTTGGAAAATGTCTTGAGAACGTAACTGAAAACAGTACAGAGTTTTGTGAATGAAAGCATGGTGTACAGCTTCATTTTATGAGCATCCTTGTTCCTCAGAGAAAATCAGCAGATATTGATTAGGGGCAGTAACAGTTTCCAAGAAGAAACATAACGTTAGTTTTTTCTGACTTTTGCATGTTTAGAACTGACTTCTGTAACTCAGAGGCAATGAGCCTTGCTGTAGGACTGTGTGATTTAGGATATATTCACTTTTTTTGCAATGTTCATTTTTGCTGGGGTGGGAAACGTGCACATGAATACCTACAGTCTGCAGACCTGTGAAAATCAGTTGCTCAGCAGCACCGTGTCCTGCGCGCCTTGGAGGATAAAAAGGATTGCAACAACAGTATTTTGACTGTGAGGACAACTGCTGCTTCTCTCCTACTTACAGTGCCCAGAGCACCCCCAAAACCTGACTGTGAGCATTGTAGTTCATCTTCTTTTTAAAGTCTTCACACCAGGAGGCACCTTTCCCAGGGAACCTTAGTAGAAGAATGAAAACCTATAAAGATCACCACAAAATATGGAGCAGCAGTTCCCCAGATGTAGTATTTGGCAACAGACTTTTTCAGCATTTCAGCTTACTTCAGCCCAGAAAAATCGTATTCCTTTCACCAAATAATTGTTGATTTGATAGAGCTTCTTATGCTCACTTCATTCAGCATTTCGTGCGCTATTCATTTTAGAAAGACATTCTTCTGCTCTTGGCAGATGGAGAATCCTGTAGCCGAATAGTTCTGGATGTTATCCCAGGCCTTTCTTTCTCCCTTTCTCATTCTCCTTCTTTCCTACATCTTCCCCAGATTGAAGCAGGCTTTGCACAGATTTGGAGGATTTTTAATTTCACAGTGTGTTTGAGAAATAAAAGTGACTCAGGGGATACAAAATATAAGAAATGAAGTGATGACTTCAACTATAAAATTTTGAAAGCCAATGCCTTATGCAGTGCCTGCAGTAATTTCATTCAACAAGTTACCAATGTTTTCTGAGTTCCAGCTATTCCTACACATGCCTTCCTATCACAATTCCCAAGAAAGAGTGTAAGTAAATGCATGAATTTTCAATTATTTCCTCTTCTGCATTTCCTGAGATGTCCTGTTGTCCCCCCCATCGCTTCCCGGCACCCCTGTAACAAGACTAACCCTGGGCTCAGAGCTAAGCCTGCAGAGAAGGGTTTGCCAGACTTCAGTTTCTAGTCTGGTGTTAATTCCTGTAGGTGTAGAACACACTACAGATACATAGGGGCAGTGAATTAAAAACAACTGCTGTAGCTTTGGTCTTGCTACAGTGACAATGGCTCTGACTTCTCCATGTAATATCTTTTGCATTAGGAGCCAGCTTCTTGTCTCTTGCAAAGGGACACGTCTCTAAGGCACTCAATGGAAAGAGTCTGAATTATCCCAACTAAGCAGCTATGCCTGTATTTTATGGATCAGAGAAGCAGCATTTTCTTCAGCTATTTTTCCCCCCTTTTGTTTCTATAAATTTCCTTCTGGCAAACTTTCCCTCTGCCCACCTTTTTAGAGCAACCAAGTATCTCACACAGATATTATTGAACGTACCTGTGCCCATCTTGAATTTCCCAAGCTCATTTCCTGAGACATTCCCTCTGAATATCTGTATTCCATGCACATTTTGAAATAAAATAAAAAGAAAAAGTGAGAAACCCATCACCTCAACATACCTCACATAATGCCCTTCTCACTCAGTGCACTGAGGTGAATATTCTCATCAAACTTCCTAAAGATTTGCTAGGGACGAATAATTTTTTTCTCCAGCTAACTGACTCTGAAACTAACAGCTTTTGCTTTCACCTTTTGTTACAGGGAAAAGTCATGGCAAATCAACCCATCTATAAAAATATAAAACAAAATGGAATGTCCCAGAAGGACAAAGAACCAAGGCAATACCTTTTACTTGACCACGTGTGATTTTCAGCAATGTGTTACTGCCGTTCAGGGCTGTCGCTGAGGGACTGCATCATGCAATGCCTGTTTGACCCTCCAGTGAACACAAGAAGATGTGTCCAGCATCTGTAGTGGGAAACTTTTGTGGTCAGCCCCTGCATCCAGGCAGGCTGATGACCCAGCAGTGTCCCTGTAATGCCCCTCCAGTGTCTCAGAGTCTTCTTCCCGCCTTGAATGTCATCTATTTCTCCAACCCCAGGAGGGGAAGTCCCACAGACTGACCACAGGCATCAAACTGAATCCCTGGAAGCCTCCCAGAAGTTACTTTAGTGACAGTCATTTATTTGCCCCTCATAGTAGATGACCAGATCTGACTGCAGGCTGAGTTTTGACCATCTGGCTTGCATGACATGACCAAAATGGTGTCTGTTAAAAGTCATACTGTGCAGATATTAAAAACAATCCTATCGGCACACTTGACAGGCTCTGCAGGGACTGTGTGATTACCACCAGCAACCTTCTCCTCCTACCTTCCACACCCCAAAAAACCTCTAAAAATAAAAGGTTTATCAAGTGAAATGAATACTATGATATCCTTTTGCAAGGAGGCACTCTCACACACCTGTGCAGATTCCCCCTTCAGAAACAGGCTTTCTCTGGAAGGACATTCCTAGTTGCCCCGCAGCTCAGGACAGCCAAGGCCTCAGTCTGCATTTTCCTTCTTTTCCCCATTCCCTTATATTCTCCCACAGGATAAATTCCTTTCCTTTTCCTCTACCTTGTCCATTTCAAATGTACTGTCACAAAACCACGGTATGAACAGCAAGGGGTGACTCGTCCCCTGTACCGGGCCCTCTGTGCCTTTCTAGAGTTGCAGCGGGATGTAGAAGAAAGGACAGAAAGAAAAGCGATAAAAAGCAATGATTCAGAAGTTACCAGTGGCCACCATGTGAGGAAGAATGAGGAAATGCAGACAAGCACGTCGCTCTTCAGAAGCACACTGGTTAAGCACACTGCAGTGGGAGCCCTGCCTAAATGCCTACGGAAGTTGGATAGGAAGGAGGGCACCACCAGGGCAAGCAATCACTAGGCAGTGTGAGGACCAAAAAAATAATACCCGCATGTTTTTCTCTCTGTTTTTAAACGTTGTATTCAATAGTCTGTAATTTAAAAAAGAGTGTGTGCTACACCATAAGGCCATTGGCTGGCAGCGCGTGCCGGACACGCTGCCACGGGGCTTTGGGTATCAAGGATGGGTTCAGTTGTGTCTGACTTACCAGCCACAAGAGTCACAGTAAGGAAGAGCTGTGGAGTCGTAGGAAACGTACAGGTAACATACGCTTCTCATAACAAGGTATCGTTTACTGAGGCAGCCTATTCAGGAAGCCAGCCAAAACCCGGCAGTCAAAGATGAATAAAAGGGGTGCATGACCTGACTCCCCATGCGCAGCCGTGGCATGCTGGTGCAGAACAGGGAGACTAATTCATTCGTTTATAGAAAACCAGTGGGGGTCCGAGACGGGGGAAAGGATGTGTAGAAAATAACTTGCGGCTATTTTAAATTTAGTGCTTGGTTCCCACTTGCCGAGCAGTATGCTGATGAAAACAACCTTACTTCTGCTGCATGCTGCCCACCGAGGAGCACAGCGGGGGAACCCCTGAGACCAAATAATTGTTTTCTTGAGCTCAACATTTCATGACAAAAAGTACCTACTTTAAACACATTATGTAACCCTCCTGTTTATTCCCGCCTTTTAAATGTCTCCAGATATCTTCATCTGCGGCTACTCCATTGATTTTAATGCTGGGAAAAGGTGTCAGAAGAATAGCTCTCGAAAATTACATCACTTATATGACCGGAGAGCAGTACCTGTGTAGCCTTCCTTCCAGCGCAAGATCAATGAGCTTCCCCAAAGATGGATGAGAGCCAATGAGGGTGGCTCATTCCCTCTGCTCACATGCTCCTTGACTTCTTCTCTGAGATCAAAAAGAAGAATCGCACAGCAGCTCTGATAAATGGTTTTCGGGGGTTTTTTTCGTGCTGCCTTGGTTGCTGATGGCTAAATGCAAGAAGCTCAGCTGCTGGAGCTTGCTGTCTTTCCAGGGAGCCAGGCCCTGGGTTTGCTTTTGGCAGTAAGGGCAGCCCTAGGGCTTTCTTTTCCAATGACAGCATGAGAACTTTCTGGGAGCCACTTGAAATGCACATGGCATCCACTTCACCTTGCTAAATATTTTAGTAATGGGAGGGAATATCAGAAAACAGCTCATTCTTACATTTTGTAGAATCTTCTCAGTTACTTACATAAAGATTCCTTTACCATGATCTTTCCTTGTTTAGACCAGTATCCATTGAAACAAGTCAGTTTTGTGGGAACACCACCAAAGCTGTGCCTTGGCCTAGAGCTGTGGTTATGGACACATGCAGAGTTTTGTGATCAAGTCACTAGAGAAATTCTCTCCTCCAGAAAACAAGAAAGTGCTGCTATTGAATCATTAATTAAGAAATGTTTCTAACAACAGTGTTATTTGATTTCCCATTTTGAGTTTTGACATTCTTTTTTTCAAAAAAAGAAGTGTTGCAAAAAGTCTCTTCTGACACATATCTTTTAATCTTAGAAGTACAGTTACCTTTTGTTTTGGTTATCACTTACCAGGGTTGAAGTTCAATTTATGAGAATAAGATACAACATTTGATATCAGCTTATAGCTACAGTACATTTGAAAGACCAGCTGTCCAAATGAACCATATATGCACACTTGATCAGTTCGTTTTAAAGTACATGTGAAATGTAATGTGTATGTTTCATAATTATTTTGCACACTGAATAGAACTTTAACATGCTTGGCATTATTTTAACATGACTTGACTTGACAAGAGGTAACTGATTCAATGTTAAAATTATGTAGACGGTATTTTCCAGTATGCATACTTACCCACTTTCTGCTTGGTAGTGAGAACATTTATTTTTTCCGCAGAAAATTTTTCCAATGAAAATAATATAATTTCTTATAAAATGCTTTGAGTTACAAGCTTCATTTCATAGAAATGTGCACACACTGAAAATAAGTGCATTAAAATGAACACAAGTGTTAAGGTGAATATGGAAGAGTCAAGAGACATCTAGACACCTGCAGCCTAGGAAATATGACAGGCAGTTACACAAGTGATTTAAAACCTACAAAACTTTATAGAGAATAATACAGTTTTTGTACCTCTCCTTAACGAGCCTAAAGCCATAGGGATGCAGTGAGCCATCAGTAAATGTCATAAGTCATTTCTGGTGGTGGCAAATTTTGTTTTGTTTCAGTGAGTTAGCTCTCCTCCTAAAGAAAAATAACTTTGTACATTGAAATATCTCAGCAGTATTAAAATATAGCTCAGTGTTCTGGCCTCACTAAATCCAAGGGCCGATTTCCAAGCCAGATTATAATAGGACCAATATTTCATTTGCAGATAGAAAATAAAATCCATTCCACCTTTAGCAAGGTAAAAGCACCTCTGTTTTGACTGAGACGTTTTTAGGGACTTAGACAATAAAAAAGAGACCTTAGGCAAATACTACTGCATCCCATTTATGCCGCGTGGCAAAGTAATGAACAAAGTCTGTTATGTCCGGGCCGTGTGTGAGGCTGGGGCTTGAACTTCTGTACACTCAGCTTATTCACATCCACTGGCGAGGCTCCCACGGCATCAGAGGTGTCCCACGGGAGGAGGGGAGCGTGTCCCTGCACAACCGGCCCGATGACACCCCCCTCTTTAGGGCTGAGCAGCCGGAGGCATCGTGGTGTTGGGAAGGCTCTAGCAGACAGCGGGAAAATGCGACATAAGCGGAGAAAGATCAGAGGGGTAGGGAGGGATCAGTGAGGAAAAGCAAAATTACTACATATCTTGTTTGGCTAAGTAAAGATGTAAAACCTCGCAGCTATTTAAAGTATGGGCTTGGCAGTGAGAGAGGGGAATTGCACGTTTTACTCCGAAAGACGGAGCACAAGCAAAATCAGCTAATCATAACCAGAGTGGAACCCAATGAAGCGTGGTGCAGGCTCCCCGGGGAAGTTTTTGGAAATCCCGTTCTTCAGCAGTTATGCAAAGTATAGCTAGGCATGGCATTGGGCATCGCAGCTTTGGCAGCTTCAGTAGCCACCGGGGAACCGAAGGGGAGAAGGGTGTGTTTGCCAGGGGACAGGGGCATAGGCAGAAGCAGTCTAGATGAAGCCTTCACATTTCCTAGTTAGCAGCCATCCATGGGTTTCTGCATCTTTATGGTTTGTTCTGAGTGCCAGCACGTGGGCTGGGCTTTTAAAGAAAAAATAAACACAGGAAAAAAAATGTTTGAGCGCATTGAAGAAAAGATGTTATTGAAATACAACCGGAGGTCACAGAAAAAGGCATTTTGAAGCTACCCAGGCTGTCTCATTGTAAAAGCTGCCAGGTTTTTGCAGCGCTGCCTCTGCGACTGTGACCAAGGCACCGCTGGCAAGCGGAGCCTCTGAAGCTCATTGTGGGCAACTTGGCAGCAACGGGCGGTTTCTGGCAGGTGAACAAAACTTTTGTGGTTGGCAGGCCTCTGTCAAGACTGTGGAAGTAAAGGATATAAAAAGAAGACTGTTTTCGGATCAACCGGAGACAGGGGGCTGTGCTTGCAGATGAGCCACGGGTCGCCCGGCAGTACAGGAGAGCTGCTTCCCCAAGGCGCTTGGCAGGGGACGCTGGCGGGAGCGGGCTGAGACATCCGCTCTTCATGGAGCCAGGACAAGGCCATCAAGGGTTATTACTAGAAAAATAGAAAACCGACATGGCTTTTCCAAAGTAGCTGATGTGCCGTGAAACTAGTTATGAAAGTACTCTTCCTTTTATGTACAACTTGGCAACAAAAACTTTTACTTTAATCCTCTCATTTCAAAGTGCCTGGGGTAAAACATGATCTCTCCTGATATTTTATGTCAGCTCCATCAGGTATTTAGGTCCAGTTAACTTCTTATAAGGTGAGAAAATTTCCAGTGACACCTGGATTCCCTTTTTCCCCCTGCAGGCACACTGTGCCCAGTCTGTGCTCTCACAGTAAAAGTTTAGAGCAGGTTGAAAAAAATTACCTGCAGACTTGTGGGAGAGGAGGCAATCAATCTTTGGTTGAAAAAAAAAAAATAATTTTTTTTTAATGGCAGCCTTTCCCCCAGCTGAACTCTGAATCAGTTAGTGGTAGTCCCCATCCTCAGCTGGCTCAAGAACCCTTCCTGAATACTTCAGGGCTCTCGTTTCCCCATGAGAAGGCTCTATTATTGCCTCTACATCATTTGTCTGATGGCCGTCATAGGAAAGGCTTGGGTTTTCATCACTGAGTAAAGCAGACCACTATAGGCTTCTGGATAAATCCAGCACCCCAGTCTTTTCTCATCTGCGGTTCTTTATGATCAAGTGAGGCGCTCAGGTTATTCTAGTTGTGAGAAGAAAGAGACCAGCATCAGATGACTTTGATGTCAGCTTATTTGTTAACAAGACCACGCAAAGTCCTGCTTTGATGGAGAAATCATCAAGTTTTCCTGTTAGCTATGCTAAATCCCCTCTAGCCAGCATCCCGGCCCCTCCCAGAAGGCCTGTTCTTTGGTGACAAAAGCTTGTTCAGCCTCTGTCAAACTCCTTTTCACATACTCATATGCGTATACTTACACATCCTATCCCCCAAATAATATTTAGCTAAAAAAAGTCTACCCAAGGCGTTAGACTCTTCAACATTTTCCATAACTAAGCCCATTATGTGGACCAAAACCAGTTTTCCCAGTAAACTCTGGATAACAGTGTTCGAATTCAGAGCCAACAAGGTATTCAGTCTGTAGCAACACTCTGAAGACAAAAGGTCTAAGCTCTCCTCTGAACTTCCCTGTTAATGAGCACATGCATCAAGAGACAGAGCGGTGGCCCATGCTACCTGCCAGACTGATTGCTGCTGCTAATGAACAGCCCTGATTAAAAGCTGTTCTTTTCTGTCCATAATAGTATTCTGAAGGAAGTTCCTCTAGTAAATTAGATCTTGAACAAAATGATCATTAGAGGGTGTAGGTCGTTAAAGTATATCGGAAAGCTGCTAAAATGGGGGTAGAGTTGAAAGTACTTTTACTTAATTTAGGGTTGAATACTCCCTAGGATGTCAAAGTGATCTGTCACTATCCCCCTCCAAATTACACCTCCAAGAAACAGGTGAGAGCGGCACCAGGATTTATCAGATAACAAGTGGCAGGAGGTAATTAATGGCTCCACTTCTAGGGAAGAGGCAGCGGGGAGCAGCATGTGTGCTCACACCGGTGTGTAGAAGGTGTGCGGGCACTGACAGCTGGGCTGCCTCCGCTGGGGTTACCACCACCTCCTTGCTTCAAAGCCTGCGAGTAACATCCAGGGTGCCAGAAGGCCCCCAGGGACTGCCTGGGGCTCGCAGCGCCTACCAGCCCCTTGGATCCACAAGGGCAACAGAAAGTAAGAGACTTGGAACGGTGGCGAGCTGCAGGCCTGACACGAGCTGTAGGCACAGCGGAGAGCTAGGAAACGTGGACAGCGGTACCAGGGAGTTGTTCAAAACAAATTTGAAGCTTTAGGAAACAGTTGGCAGGGGAGATACCGGTACAGAGGTGAAAACCACAAGGGAAATGGGATAGAGCTGCAGGAGAGGAGCACTCCTGCCCCAGACCACTCAGGGTGAGCTCTTCATGGCAGAATTGTTGTAGCTGCACCTTTCCTGCACAGGCAGGCAAGGTCACTGCTGCCTCGACGGAGGTGCCGTCCTGCTGCCCATAAGCGCTGACATGGCTGAACTTTTTTCCCATGGGAATTCCTCCATGTGGAAAGAACAAGGGAGACTTTGAGAGAGACAGGAGAGGGACAGCTGAGAGCTGCTGGTTAGCGAGGACCAGGAGGCTTCCGTGCCAGGCTCACCCCGAGGAACGCGGTAAAACCAGAAGAGGGACCAGGGGGCGATTTGTGAGGCTTGGTGCAAAAGGTGGGTTGAGGTGCTGTGACAGCGTGCCACGAGGGTTTCTGCACGCGGAGGCACGTGGCTGAGAAAGGGCCTTTTGCTTGCAAGGGAGCCAGGTGAAGGGGGTGTTTCATGAACTCCACGGTTGTGCAAAGGAGAGAGAACAGAAAAGTAGGAACTAAAACTGACCTTTCATTCCGCAGTATAGCCAACACAAACCCAGCTCTTCTCCATGCTGGTACAAGGGGTTCAGGGTGAGATGAGTTGGTACAGACTCCAGAAAATAAGCTCCTCATCCATCATATATGTTTGAGATCTGAGGCAAAGGTGATTAAAATGCCTAGATTTTTAAAGATTTAAAGAAAGTAGCTAATTTTGTATTGCAAGATAGCCTCTGGGTTACACTGGAAGAGCCTGGGAACCTGCCCGAGTTGTTGGCACAGTGTTATGTTAAGGAATGAGAAAATAGTAATGTCTGTCCCATGGCAGACAGGGAGTGCCCCTATCCTGTGGTCCTTTACCCAGATCAATCAATCCGGTTTTACAGAACAGAGGAAATCTACTTTCCTGGCACTAATTATTTGGATATGTTAATAAGTTCCCTGTCATGGCTAGATAATTGCAGGAAGCATCCGAGACCTTAAAAACTGCATCTATAAAACCAGATGCTTAGTTAATGAGGTCTTCAAGAAATCCAGCTAACAGTAATTAAATAGATAACAAGTTTAACATTTAGGAGCACCAATTACTAATTTCTTTCCTTAGCAAATTATTACTAAATTAGAAATTGCCATTGCTTTGCTCAGTGGATATTTATTAACTCAAATTGAAAACTGGGGGGGTGAAAAAAGCATCTCACAAAGCCTTTGCTTGTCTCAGCTTTCAGTGTGGATGCAAAAGGGAAAAGGGGGAGGACAAGTAAACATCACCGAATTTGAAGTAGAGTGATGAGTGTGTGGAGAAGACCAAATACGAAACTGCAGGAAAGTATTACAGAATTACAGTAGGTTGGGTGGTGGTGACTCAAGGAGAGCAAGATCTAAGTGCTTCTTACGGGAATTACCAGTGGCTGACAACAAATACATCCTCAACAGGCAAAGGTGGTGTCACAATGGGAGAAGTCAGGGACTCCTCTGAGGCTGGAGTAGCAGGGAGAACAAACTCTGCAAGATGCAGCAGGGCACTTGGTTGGTGTCAGGGTTTCAATTCCCTGCCCCAATATACAAATTTCCCATGTCACCTCAGGCAACTCACAGACTTTCTCTGACTCAGAGAGCAGCTGTGGAAAGGGGACATGGTCCCTTCCCAGCTTACAGGGTGGTACAGTGTTTTTGGGACATCCACATACCTTGGTAAAGCAGGAGGGTGGGCATGGGAGAGCAGGAATATAAACATTAAGATTTAAATTCAAAATATATCTACATTACAGGAATGAAGAACAGCATTAACACTGCTCCATATTGACAGATCAAAGCAAAACCCAGGAAACACTCTTGGGGGTTGGTACTGTGACTTGTGCTGTTTAACATCTTTGTTGGTGACATGGACAGAGGGATCAAGTGCACCCTTGGCAAGTTTGTTGACGACACCAAACTGTGTGAAGGAGTTGACACGCTGGAGGGAAGGGATGCCATCCAGAGGGACCTTGACATGCTCAAGAGGTGGGCTCATGCCAACCTCATGAAGTTCAACAAGGCCAAGTGCAAGGTCCTGCACCTGGGTCGGGGCAACCCCATGCACAAATAGAGGCTGGATGGAGAATGGGTTGAGAGCAGCCCTGAGGAGAAGGACTTGGGGGTGTTGGTTGATGAGAAGCTGGAAATGACCTGGCAATGTGCACTCCCAGCCCAGAAAGCCAACCATATCCTGGGCTGCATCAAGAGAAGCATGGCCAGTGGGTCGAGGGAGGTGATTCTGCCCCTCCACTCTGCTCTGGTGAGACCCCACCTGGAGTACCGTATCCAGCTCTGGAGCCCCTAACATAAGAAGGACATGGACCTGTTGGAATGAGTCTAGAGGAGGGCTACAAAGATGATCAGAGGGCTGGAGCACCTCTCCTATGAAGACAGGCCGAGGACATTGGGGTTGTTCAGCCTGGAGAAGAGAAGGCTCTGGGGAGAACTTATAGCAGCTTTCCAGTGCTTAAAGGGGGCCTACAGGAAAGATAGGGAGGGACACTTTATCAGGGATTGTAGTGATAGGATAAGGGGTAATGGTTTTAAACTGAAAGGAGGTAGATTTAGATTAGATATTAAGAAGAAAATCTTTACTGTGAGGGTGGTGAGACATGGGAACAGGTTGCCCAGGGAAGTTGTGGATGCCCCATCCCTGGAGGTGTTCAAGGCCAGGTTGGATGGGGCTTTGGGCAACCTGGTCTAGTGGGAGGTGTCCCTGGCCATGGCAGGGGGGTTGGAACTAGACGATCTTGAAGGTCTCCTCCAACCTAAACCATTCTATGATTCTTGGGCACCTCCAAAGGGGGTCGTCCCCAAAACTCAGCTAGCCACAGGACCTGATTGTCAGCTAATTTGGCTCATTTTTTTACAGATTGCAAAGTGAATTTATGTGATTGGGATCCACAGTTTGTCTGTAGAAAACAAGGTTTTCATCCCTATGGACATACGTACGCTGCACATTTCAGTGCAGTACAGATGCATACAACCTGTTTTCACACTAGATAAGATGCCCACTCACAGCACGGAGACTTGCACAGGCAAGTATACTTTGCTTTCCACAAGAAGTTAGCTTGTGCTGTGCTCTGTGCCTCCATGGTGTTAGATGTCTTCTGGCATGAGCTGCTTAGGTATGACCAGATCACGCTGCAGTGGTCAGCAAAGACTCACTAGGTGATCTTTAAGGTCCTTTCCAACCCAAACCATTCTATGATTCTACAATAATAACTGGAATGTTATATCATGGGTGCTATTACTGGAGAAGGTGATGAACCTGGGAAAGGTTGTGCTGAACAAAGGGTTAGCTTTTTTGTCTACGATGTTTCCCATAAAGGATGAGACACTTGCCTGGGAGAAGGAAGCAAACACAGGTCCTATGGCCGCAGGACCTCTCATTAGCTTTTCTGCTTTGGGTGGCACAGGTCCTAACTGGCCAGAACCAGGGTCGTGTTGATAAGAAAGTCTGGCAATTTTGTGGAGCCTCAAACAGGGAGCAGGTAGGTCAGTCAGATGAAGAGGAGAGGAGTTTCTTGTGTGGGCTGGTTTAGTTCTTGGCCTTCCCAACAGAGACAGCAATCAGTGCCAACCACGGCGCAGGGAGCAGACGAAGGTGAACATTGGCCAAGTGGGACCGAGGGCTATTTGCTTTCAGTTTTCTTTTTTCAGTTAAGAACATAAGGTATGCTAAATGCATGACATGAAATACATACACAATATCATTTTTGTAGAAAGGCAAATGTTAAGACTAAACAAGGAGAAGGAGGGCTGTAAACATTCTAAATTCAAGCAACTCATTGATGATGGGATGTCGCGAATCTTGATTTTACGCAACTTTGAGATAGCAGCAATTTAAGATTTATTAACACCGTTACAGTAAATCACAGGATTAGCTTATATGGTATTTAATATTAATACTTAATCGTCAGCCAATCAACAAAGTGATTTAATAAAATTTGATATAATCAACACAGTGACTTAGAGATTTGAGAACGGCAAGGTTCATACAAGACTTACAACAGAGTTTCCTAAATCAAATCCCACACACACAAACACACACACAGATATAGAGGTTAACCTATGATCAAGCTTTTTCTCTTTTTGTAAATTGTAGGTAAATTATTGGTACCAAACAATCTTTTAATCTCATGAAATCTAATTGTAGTGATTTACTTACTCTTCTCATTTGTCAGTGTTTGTCAGCAGACGAACTTTGAACCCTTCTTCTTCGTTGGCATCTATCAGCAGACCATCTTTGAACCTCACGAAATCAGCCCTGAGAGGTGTCCCAGCTCAGGGGGAGATACTGAGTCACAGCCAGCTGTGATCCCGGAGAGCTCAAAGGGTCTCACTTCAGATCACTATTTATAGGACCACAAGATTATTGACTTTGGTCAGTGTTTTTCCATTTTGGCCACAATTCTTGTCAGGTAATTCTGGTACCTTCCAGATCGGGCTACAATCCAGGCAGCAGAAGTTCCAGGTGCGGTTCCCAGGCAGCAGGAGTTCCAGTTACCATTAGGGAGTGCCTGATCATCCCAGCTCACTGCACTTGTAACCAAGACAAGAACACAATGTTGGCTTACCCTGACATCGCAACACGGCTCAGGGTAGTCTGCGTTACCATGTGGGGACAGAGTTGTTTCTATGAAAGCATCTTGGCGAACCAGAAAAGACTGTACCTTGCTACTATTAGTAATAAAATATTTAGCATATTTGGTGAAGAAGTTTGTCTGTAGTTGTCTTCCCCTGCGTCACTAGTGGAAGTCCCTGCTGTATAAGGATGGGGGAGCAAGGCTGCAGAGTGTTAACATCTTCAGCTGGTATTGCTAAATACCCTGCACTGCAGCAAAGCAAGAGCTAAGCTGCCTTCCTCTGTCGCCTCTGGGGCCCTTCCTGGCTACCTGGAGTACCCTGTGCGCTTTGGGTATGCCACCCATCCTACCCATGCCATGGGCATGGGGGCTTGCTGCCCACAGGCTGTTCTTACAGGGGATACTCTCCACGCAAGGGATGCAGCTGTGGCTCCTGCTGCTCTGGCCACTGGAGCAAATGCCAGAACCTGGCATCACGTCCGCCAGCGCCCGTTGCTTTCTCTGATCTTTACTCTAAATGTACTCTCCCCTACTGCAAATCTAGACTGCTGGGACCATCATCAAGTGCTCTACAGCTGTGTGTGTTGCCCTGTCTCAGAAACTACATGGCCGCCACCAGCTGGTTGTCTAAAGGAAAAATTTGACCCCAAGCCCCCAAAAATACAGGAGTCGTTCTCCATACCGCTTCAGTGATGCTAAGCGTAGACGGCTTACAGCTATTTACTAGCACAGAGCAACTTGGAGCCACACAAGCTCCCACTTGTAGGTGAAAAACAGTGGAAAACTTAACTGGATGGAGCTTAAGCAGGTAGGCAGAAAACACGACCCAGGACAGCTTGTGGATAAGATAGCGCTGTTAAAGTGCTCATGCTTAAAATACTGCCTGTGGGACTGTATTGGTCAGCTTAAAGTGAGAATTGTCTGGTGTTGATGATGCTCTGTAGCACAGCAGGTCCAGGTGCTAGTGCCCAGCCATAGTCACTGTAATGCAGTTATACTTATTGGCTCCCCAAGTTCTTCGTGCCATGAATAATTCTTTAAAACTGCTGGGCTTCAGTTTCCCACAGTATTGTTTAGCCCATTCCTGGCTCCTTGCTCAAGCATGGGACTAAACACCCCCATCACCTCAGAGCACACGAGAGCTCAACAAGGTGGGAAAGCCCTTGCTCCAGTGCCAAGGTTGGTATGAAACAGCACCTGAACCACTTGCATGTGTTTGAGTGGGCTGTGAAAGAACAGCAGAGATTTCTGTTCGCTGGGCGTCATCTGGGCAGCGTTGTTGTAGCACCTGAGCAGAACTTGCTGGCTGCAGCTGCAACACTTCCAAGAGGCAGCACTGGAGGTACCTTCCACATGCATGCGTAGGCATGGGCAAGACGATGCACACTGTGACAGTTTCTGGATAATCCTTCTTCCCTCTTTGAGGCTTATAAATGATTTCCCCAGGCTGATCCCATGGTTCTGAGGTGGGGTAAGAGCCTTCACAAAAATGATGAAGAAAGCCCCAGTCATTTAATAATTAATTAAGACCAAAATCAATTTGTAATCATTGAGTTAATGCCTGGAATTATGAGTCACTTAATATTATAACGGAAACCACCCTACACCACTTCTCTCTCAGCCTTTCCTTGGCCTTTTGCAAGCCCACACAGTCTGTGTGGCAGCTAATTAAAATGGCACTTTGGGATGCAAAAAGTATAAAAGGACTTTCTAAAAACCAGCTTCTGTCTTGCTCCCCAGTACTGTCATGCTACGCTGCAGCTCCTGTGCTCAGGACAGCACACACGACTGTACTGTGTCCTCAAAGTCAGGGCTTTAGGATAAGGTCCGTTAATTGCTGAATCACAACCTGAACTTCTTGACTACGCAGCACCCTCAAGATGCGCATTCCTGGACTACTGCAGTAGGCACCAGTCAGGTATCGAGATTTGCTGTGTGGGCTGAAGCTTTAAACAATTAAGTGCATTCTTTACACATCAAGGTCATATTTGATAAATAGACTCACTTAAGTGAGCTTTCTCAAAGGAGGGAGGGGAAGCTTTTACTTTATTCTAATTTATCCTGATTTTCTCCATCTCCATTATAGTCACAATTTGCTATCTTTAAATTAATTTTGTATAGTCTTGGGCAATTTCCCCAGTCAGCTAGTTAGAGCCCTTTGATATTTTTCCCCTCTTTGCTCTCTAGGACTGGCAGGAGACCTCCAAAGGACATGAAGAGTTTATGAGTATCAGATCAACACAATTAGCCTGTTATTCTAATGATAACTCTGGAGGGTAAACTCTGGGCCCAGTTCTCCCACATGCACCAAAATTTAAAGCATTTAATTTATCACTTGCACATGTTCCCTTAAAATGTGAATTCGCCATAGATTAATGAAATTTAAATGATAAACAAATTGCAGTAAGAGTACCCAACCTGGTCTACAGCCAAAATCTTTTTCTTCTGAAACAGGAGGGCCTCCAGTGCCTTAAAGAAATTTGCTGCATATGGCATGAAGGAAAAACTGTCTACGTCTGCAGGCATATACACGCATGTTATTGAGGTACCTGAGCATCCCAGAATTGTTAGTACAGTTATGAGAGGCAAAGTGTACTCATTTCACAGAAAATCTGAGGTTACAGAGTTGTTACAGTAGAGCAAGAGATGGTTCAAATACCATCCTTTATGCCAAATACCTCTTTTAGCCACCTAATATGGGTGATAACAAGAGGATGGGCACAGGAGCACAGAGCGGTCGTTTCTGGCAAGCTAGACCAGCCTGGCCCTAAACCCGTGCCAGCACAGTTGTCCTTAGTTTGCTGTTCAAGTGAGGTAGATCAAACCCTGCAGAAGCGAGCATCCCAGCCCTGACAGACCCAAGGGGGACATCTCAGGGCTGACGAGCTCTGATTGCTGCTCTACAGCCCAGAAAAATGCTCTCTTTGACTTCATCAAGCCTTGTAACCAATCAGGAGCAGCAGGACTGGACCCTGCATGGGAGAAACCAAACCTGGGCCACAGCTCTGCAGTACTCAGAGGGAAGCAGCCGACAGCTGGAGGCTCATTTGCTCTTTCCCCCGCTTCTTCTGGGAGGGGAGCATAACTCACCAATGCTCCTTCTGTCCACCTGTCTGTCCCACCTCCGGCCTGCAGGGTCAGAACCCTGCACAGAGGCAGTGAGGTGATCGTCTAGTTGGTGGCTCAGCTAAAACCTCTCTCCACGTCACCAGTGAGTTCAATTCACCTTTTCAAGGCTTTTTCTCACCCGTTTCCTCTTCCAGAGTGTGACTAATGCCCCACAACCTGCTGCCCGCTGATGGACATCTCAGTCAACAAGAATCAAGCAAAAGGTCCTCATCTGCCATTTCAGCGGTCGCGCAGAAAAGCAAACCAAACCTCAAGAGCTTCCTGAGCTCCCAGTGGAGATGAGTACCCTGCCAGCAAGGGCAGATGGACCTGCAGAGGGTGGCTGTATAGGCAGGCTAAGCCCCATGCCAGCACGGACAGATGTGTCCCAGCACAGGGAAGGGTGGGAGCTGGATGCAGCTGGGGGACAGCCCCCTGACATGTCCTGCAGCGTGCACAGAGCAGCCAGGAAGACACGGCAGGCAGCCCTGGCCCGAGGGCTTGTGGTGAATCTGCACAGCCATGCCACCAAACCCAAAGAGCAGGGACCTGTTTGGCACCTCCTGTCCCACCACAGACAGCAAGCATCTACCCAGCTCCATCCTGTCTCCTGAGGAGTGATTACTGACCCTTCCTGAGTCCCCTGCAGTGACGCTGCTGTGACTAACCCTCCAAATGACTCTGGAAGTAATACAAAGGCATGGAGTAAACCCTGACCACAAGGTGGCCGATTTAAGTGCCATAACCGTGATAGGAGGGTTAGGGGGGCTTTTGTCCTTTCACGGGCTGAAGATAGGAGGATAATATCTGAACAGCTGTGCAGTGAAATCACCAAAGATGAGCAAAGCCAAGATTTCCTTGAGAAAAGGGGCATCAGACTTGCTCACGGGCTCCAAATTAAAGAGGGTGAGGGATGGCACCCCAAGCATACGCTGACACCACAAATCCATTCCACTGACTGCCACATTTGCTTGCCTGCTTGCAAAATCCTCCTCTCTGTGATGCTCAAATGGCTTGCACAGAAGTGAGTTTACCCCAAAGCTCTTCTTTAAGACACAGAAGTATTACCCTTTGTCTACAGGCGCAGAAATATGTCTACAGACACAGAAGCAAGGAGGCACAGAGACAACATTGACTGCCTAAGATCACAAAACTGTTAACCTTCACCAAAACCATCAGATCAGGGCAACACATCTCTGTTTGGGAAGGAGCAGGAGGACGCTGAAGAGCCCACCCATCACACCTGAGATGCTGTGTAGTGGCTTACAGGGGCAGCTGTGCACCTCCGGTAACAGCGTTTGGCCGTACACCAGCCCCCCTCTGCTCACCAGCCCATGGGCACCTGGGGAAGGGTGAGCAAGGGAGAGAGGAGATTGTGGTCTGAGTGCTGGGTGAGGGTGAGGTGGAAGAGGGAGAAGAGCCAACAGAAACACGCAACACAGCTGAAAAAAGAAAAGGTGGAAAACTACGGGAGGGATAAAACAAGGAAGAAAAGAAATAGGAGGTGGAGGGCAGGAGAGGGAGCTTCGTCCAAAACTTGACTGACTGCTTCAGGCTACGGTAGCAAGGGAGGTAGGGGCTGGTCCTGCAAAGCAAAAGCGCGAGTCACTGAATTAGTCGTTACCAGTAAACATCAAATAAGTATCTGTCACTTATAAACAAATAAATACAAGTTTTAAAAAGCATGTTTCCTTTATGAGGAAGCATTAAAATTCTTGCTTCTCTGAAAGTTGCTGGCAGGTCCATGCTCCCACGCCAGGCTCAGCTCAGATGCAGACACACCTACACACGTGCTCAGCTTTGTGGCAGGGAAGAATCATTAACTTCTCCGGGGAAAACCCACCTGCTTCAGCTCGAGTACCGTGTTTTTGTGAGACTTTGGGAGGGAAGAGAGAAAGGGTAGGTGGAGATGACCTGAGGCAGGTAGAGATGACCTGGACATGCCATTTTTACCATTGGGGGGAAACCCCCCGCTGTCCCCACCTCTCTTAGGAAGAGTCGCCCAGCAGGGCTGCTCAGAGAGGAGTAGTGGCAGCAGCGCCACCGAGCACCGAGCCCGGCCACGCTGCCTTCGCTCTGCTGCCTGACCAAGATATTTCCAGTCCAGGTACAAGTGCAGCGCTACCATGATAGCCCAGGAAAATGCAAACTACCTCCTTTGCTTCATTTTCTAAAGCCATTAAATACACCACGATAAAGGTAATTTTCTTTTGAATACTTGGAAACAAAGCTCCACATTATTTTTTTTTAAAAACTGCTTTTCTTCCCCCTCCCTTTTTTTTTTACCTCCTCCTCCATTGCATTTTTGTCTGGTTAACACTGTGGAGATTTTCTTTGATATTTCCAGAGCACCATGCCCCTGATTCAGAAGGTTATTCACACCCACTTCCAACAACTCTGGGTTTCCAGGTTGGGGTTATCCACAACCCTCCATTGCAGGCAATAAGAAGCACGC
>VYXH01000457.1:86008-124874 GCA_013397275.1 Burhinus bistriatus | reverse complement strand
GGGCGTGGGCCCCAGGGCCTGGGGGGGGGGGGCTTCTGGGGGTCCTCTGAGATGGGGGGAACAGGGAGGGAGAAGCTCCCCAGGCTCTCCCTGGGGCACCAGGGCCAAACCAGGGAATCCATTCGCCTGGCAGGTGCCTTGCAGGGGCTGGTTAGCCCAGGTTTGGCAACCATCAGAGCACTTTGCCATGGCAAAGGTTAAGTCAAACATTTCCTACTTAGCTAATAAATCAGCAGCTGCATTATTTCTTAGCTACTGCATCATCATTATTTCATGCCTCACTCTGCTCTGCAGGAAGCCATTTAACAGGCAATAAAACAGTCCCTGGGGAGCACAAGGGTGAGTCAGATCCACCTAGGCTCTCTCACAATATTTCCCAAAAGCAGGACCTGGGGGACAAGTCACCTCCCTCCTCCAGGATCACCCCAAAATTACCATGTCTCTGGTCCCGAGGGAAAGGTGGGAACAACGCACTTCTTAACCCCGTTTATCTGCCTGTAAGAAGCGAGGGTCTCACTATCCATCTTCACGTGAAATGCCAGGATTGCTGCAGAAAGAGCCTTTTTGCTGAGAGTTGCCCCCCAGCCCCGGCCCAAGGCCTCCCAGCCACTAATGAGTTGTTAAGGGCTCAGCTAGGTCTTGAGAATAGTCTTTATCCACCTGAGTCTCAGGTGAGCCTGCTTAGGCACAGCCCGAGAAATACCAGCTACTTTGGGGAACTCGGGGCAGACTCCTTGCTGCTAAGGCTGGGCTGGGGGAAGGACTCCGAGGAAGCTCTGGTTCGTACCCAAGCAGGTGGAGGGCAAGGGAACAGGCTCTCTGCTGGGTGTCCTCCTGGGCACCTCCCAGGAAAACTCCTCATCTTGCTCCAGAGGAGGAAAACCAGCCTCTCAGAGATGCTTTGAGGATAAGGCCACAAGCAATTTCTTAAATTTCTGTGATGGATTTACTTAAAGGCCTTTATAGCCATGCTGACTACTTTGGCTGTAATGAACAAGCATCTCTCTTTCCTCCTGGTAGGTGGGCGGTTTCTGATAAATTCTCCAACTTCAAAGTTCATCATATCTAGTTGCTCGTTCTCACGTGTGCCCTGCTCATCTGCGTGGGTTGATTTCAGCCCTGGTGACGCAGGGAGCAAGGAGGTGGGGAAAGGTCTTTGGTGAGTGAAAGCCTGGAAAAGGCTCTGGCCTGAGGTCAGGTAGCAGATTGCCCAGCGCAGTGGCACCGCTCTGGCTGAAGACAGATGTGGTGTGATGTGTGGGTCCCCACCAGCACCAAGATGCTGTGCTCAGTCCCTCCTTGCTCTGTTTTCACCCCCCTGCCTCTGTCCTTTCATGCCTGTGCTGCTCCTCGCAGCGTGGCAGTTCAGGGAACTGATCCCGCTGGAAAGCAATCCCATTTTTCAGTAGTTGTGGTTTCCAGCAGGATCAGCTCCGCAAAACAGCTCGCCATGGGCTTTCTTGTCAGCTGAAGGCAGGGCTCTGGGGGCGAGGGGCAGGGGTCAGTGGGGCCACAGCAGCTCTGCATGGATCTGCCACCTTCGCTGCCGTGTAGCTGCATCTTCAGCTGCTTTGAACCATATGCATTTAACTATCAGAGCACTTGGAAAATTCACCACACATCTCAAGAGCTCCTCTTTCCCTGCCCACGCCACCCTGGCCCCTCCAAGGAGTGTACAGCCAGTGCTGCTGAAACAGCTGCTTGCTCAGAAGCTGCAAGAGCCTGAATTGTGCCAGTGGGGTAAAAAAAGCCAGTCTCGAGAATTATTCATTTCCAGGGAATAACATCGGTGACCTCTAAAAGTGGGCCTTAGATTATTTTGGCATGTTTGCTCTTACTGACAAGGGCACCTGTTCTTTTGTAGTACTAATTTAGCAAAAATTTGTTGAAATATTAAAGGCAAAATTCAACCTTTACTAGCATTAGTAATGTTTTTTTGCACTCAGGCAGGCTCACTGGATCAACAGCACAGCTTAAAAACCCCAGCTGTAGGAGCCCAGGCTGAAGATACCCAAGTGGGTGAGTGCCGTATCATCACCCTCAGCACCTGGGACCCAGCTGTGAAATGCTGGATGCCGAGTACTCATGAAGGGGAGTGTTAAATTCCTCCCCGGCTTCCCTGCAGTTAAGGTATTGCTAAAAGCAGGAGATTTAATTGCCTTTGTCTTTACAGGCGCAGCTAATGAGCGTTATGAATAATGCCATGACTTTCCAGCCTTCCTGAAGCCGTTCACCAGACCTGACTCATAATTCAGCTCAGTTCAAAAGGCTGCCAATGCTACGTATTACCCTTCGGTTCCATTTTTACACGTCTTTGCTTATTACCCAAGCTAGTCTTCGGAATAAAAAGGGGACGACAGGGTGTGGAGGGGGTAGCAGCTTTTATTATTTCCTTAAAATTCCTCTTGGTTATGTGGCCTGCAACAATCTTCTGTTGTGTTTGAAACTAACCTTACTTACCAGAGGAAAACAGGAAAAAAAGAAAAAGCCACCATGTTTCTATGACAGGGCTAACCAGCCTGCTCCGTGGAGAGGGCTCAGCTTTGGGCAGCCGCGGTCCGTGGCTGAGACAGGAACGTGAGGACTCCAGCTTCTTTCATCTGCAGCAGTGCTCCTGGGGCACAAGTAGGATGAGCAGAGCTCAAAGGCAGAACGTGGCCTTTCTGTAGCAGTTAAACTCCTTGTTCAAAAGCTGAGTTGGTTACATCCAAAAATACTCCCCGGAGTCACATCTACATCCTATCTCTTTTCCTCCTTTCGTTTTGTTCCCCCTCGCTGCCTGGTCCTGTCAGAGCTCCCGTGTCCCACCAGCTTCACTGCCCCCCCTGCTTCAGACCACTCTGGTGATGAGCAATGCCATGGCTCAGTCTCCACACCACGATGGCAGCATTCAAACCTGCAGAGAAGGCAGCAAGAACAGCATTTGTCACCCAACTCTCAGCTCTCTGTGCTGGCGGCTGGCTCAGGGAAAGACTTTGACTGCCCTGGTGACCTCCTGTGCATGCATGAAGTGCTCCTTTTTTCAGGAGATGCTCCTTTTTTTTGGGACAGGTGAGAGCTGTGTGTTTCATGTTGGCCACACAGGTCCCCTGGAGGCTGGCATGCCCCCATGGCCCCCCCAGATGGTATTGTGGGCATGGGGGGCAGGTGGGACCGTGCGATGGAGAGAGCATGTAGCAGCCCCTGCTGCTGCAGAGGGACATGCTGGAGGCTCTGCTAGATTTTTCCAGGAGAAGGTACCGCTCTTCCGAAGTCTCTCCTTACTTTGCATGTGCTCCAGTTCTTCTCCTAAGCAAATTCCAAAGAAGGACAAGAAGAATCCAGAAGGGCTGCTAGTCATGACAGGAGAGAGTCCCAGCTGGTATGGTGCCCATCCATGAGGACAACAGGGCTATGAAGAGGACAGTAGCTTCAGCACTTCCCCCTAAAATACTCAAAACACCTTTTCAGCTCCTTTCCCTGGTTCCCTGTCTCCGGTCCCCAGAGCCAACAGCTGCCAGGGAAAATTGGGCTGTGCTCCCTTCCCCTCCGCACTCACTCCAGCCGTCAGCTGGAGAAGCCAGCCAGCCTGGCTCAACGCATATCTCTTGCAAAGGCTGTGGTGACAGGCTGCTGCCGTAAATTAGGCACAGGCCGGAGTGTGGGTCGGTAGGGAAGGGCACCATCACAGTGCTGTCAGGCAGTGATGACAGCAGTGCTGGCAAGGGCAGCACCCGCTTTGGAGAGGAAGCATTTCAGGAGGACCCTGGGGTTAGGAAGGTTGAAATTTTCTGGCTGGGTTAGACCGATGATAGTATCCCTGATGAACACGTAGAAAGGGACTTTCTAATATGTACGTATGAGAAGTATGTGAAAGAAGTATGAGCAGTATGAGAAACAAACAGGATGAACTGGAAGCTTTGGTCAGCTCCCAGAGCTATGAGATCACTGGTATTAGTGAGACTTGCTGGAATGAGTCCCACGATTGGAGTGCTGGGATGGAGGGCTACAGGCTGTTCAGGAGGGGTAGGCAGGGCAGGCGAGGAGGAGGTGTTGCACTATAGATAAGGGAGAAGTTTGATTGTACAGCCCTTACATTTCATGACAATGTGGCTGAGAGCCTCTGGGTGAGGATTAGGGGGGATGGAAAACAAAGGAGATGTTGTAGTGGGTGTCTACTACCAATTGCCCAGCCAGGATGTAAGCACTGATGAGTTATTCTATAGGCAATAAGGAGAAATTTCTGGATCAGTAGCCCTTGTCCTTATGGGAGATTTCAACTTCCCAGACATCAACTGGGAATATCATACTGCTGAGATGAGTGGGTCTTGGAAATTCTTGAAGTTTGTATGATATAACTTCTTGTCACAGGTACTTGGTGAGCCAGCTAGGAAAGATGTCCTCCTAGACTTACTATTTGTGGATAGAGAAGGTCTCGTGGGGGATGTGATGGTAGGTGGCTGTCTTGGCCACAGTGATCATGAAATGGTTGAGTTTAAAATTTTCAGTGTAATGAGAAAAAAGGACAGCACAGTTGCTACCCTGGACTTCAGGAGAGCAAAATTTAAGCTATCCAGGGAACTATTTAGCAGAGTACCCTGGGAATCTGCTTTTGAGGGCTTAGATTACTTAGGAGTCCATGAGTGCTGGTCAGTCTGTAAGAACCCCCTTTTAGAAGCACAGGAGCAGGCAATTCCACTGTGTTGTAAGTCAAACGAGCAGGGCAGAAGACCAGCGGGGCTGAACAGGGAACTCCTCGTGGAGCTCAAGAGGAAAAAGAAATTGTATGATCTCTGGAAGCGAGGTCAGGCTTCGCAGGAAGATCATAGAGTCATGGTTCATATACGCAGGGAGAAGACACAAAAGGCCAAAGCTCAATTAGAGTTGAAACTGGCCAGTGTTGTTTCAGATAACAAGAAGGGCTTTTTAAAGTATGTTAATAGCAAGAGGACGTCTAAAGAAACATTAGACCGATATTTGCAGAAGATGCTCATCTGACTAATAGGGATGAAGAAAAAGTGGAGGCATTCAATGTGGTTTTTGCCTCAGTCTTTAATAATATTGGTAGACCTTGGGCTGCCCGGTCCCCTGAGTCAGAGGATCACGAGTGCAGGAACAGTGGCTTTTCATTTGTGGACACTGAAACTCTAAGGGATCAGCTGTATCAGCTGAATGTTCACACATCCATGGGGCCTGATGGGATTTATCTCAGAGTACTGAAGGAGCTAGCAGATGTTATGGCAGGACCCCTCTCGATCATCTACCAAAGGTCTTGGGAGTCTGGGGAGGTCCCTGCTGACTGGAAGCTAGCCAGCATTATTCCAATCTACAAAAAAGGCATGAGGGAAGACCCAGGGAACTACAAACCTGTTAGTCTCACCTCAGTTCCTGTAAAAATGATGGAGAAAACTATACTGGGTACTATTGAAAGGCATTTAAAGAATAATGCAAGCATCAGGAACAGTCAACATGGATTCACAAAGGGAAAGTCCTGTTTAACTAATTTGATATCCTTCTATGATAAGGTCACTTGCCTAGTGGGTGAAGGGAAGGCGGTGGATGTAGGGTTTTTTTCTGGATTTTAGTAAGGCTTTTGATACTGTCCCTCACAGCATCCTTCTGGACAAGTTGTCCAACTGTGGGATGAGCAGGTTCACAGTGCGCTGCATGAAGAACTGGCTGAAGGGCAGAGCTCAAAGGGTTGTAGTGAATGGGGCTACATCTGGCCTGTGACTGGTCACCAGCAGCATTTATCAGGGTTCAATTTGAGGGCCTGTGCTGTTCAATGTATTTAGCAACGATGTGGATGCAAGAGCTGAATGCACCAGTAGCAAGTTTACTGATGATACCAAACTGGGAGGTGCTGTTGACTCTCTTGAGGGACAAGATACCTTGCAGAGGGACCTAGATAGATTAGAGCACTGAGCTAGGATTAATGAGATGAAATAGAACAAGTCCAAATGCCAGATCCTGCAGCTAGGATGGAGTGATGTTGGGCACAAGTATAAATTGGGAGAAGAGTTGCTGGAGAGCAGCCCTGCAGAAAAGGATCTGGGGGTGCTACCTGCTCTAGGTGAACCTGCTCTGGCAGGGGGGTTGGACTAGATGATCTCCAGAGGTCCCTTCCAACCCCTGTGATTCTGTGTGCTGGTGGGCAACAGTCTTAATGAGCAGCGTGCCCTGGCAGCCAGGAGGGCAAACTGCATCCTGGGGTGCATCAAACCCAGCATCACCAGCCTGTCAAAAGTGGTGACCATCCCGCTGTAGTCAGCGTTGGTGTGGCCTCACCTGGAGTACTGTGTGCAGTTCTGGGCCCCACCATTTAAGAAGGATGTGAAGGTACTTGCCTGCATCCAGAGGAGGGCAACAAAGGTGGCAAAAGGGCTGGAAGGCACGTCCTGTGAGGAGCGGCTGAGGACTTTGGGCTTGTCTGGTTTGGAGAAGAGGAGGCTGAGAGGCAACCTCATTGCTCTCTGCAGCTTCCTGAGGAGGGGAAGCAGCGCGGAAGGTGCTGAGCTCTTCTCCCTGGTATCCAGTGACAGGATGCGTGGGAACGGTCCACAGCTGCATCAGTCAGGGGAGGTTTAGACTGGACATTAGGAAGCATTTCTTTACCGAGAGGGTGTTCAAGCCCTGGAACGGGCTTCCTAGAGAAGTGGTCGATGCCCCAAGCCTGTCAGTGTTAAAGAGGCATTTGGACAACGCTCTTAATAACATGCTTTAATTCGGTCAGCCCTGAAGTGGTCAGGCAGTTGGACTGGATGATCCTTGTAGGTCCCTTCCAACTGAAATAGTCTATTCTATTCTATTTTGTTCTCTCCCAAGATGACAGATGTAGTCCAATCATTAGCAGGGAGACACCTTGATCATTCAAGAGCGCACCTACACCCGGGATTAGCACTCACAAAGTGTCTGGATTAGGCATGTAAATAAATGGGAATAAATCAAGGCTCACAAGACAGGATCAGGAAGGTGTGTAGCTGTCATCATACCTCTCCTCTTGGTCTGCTGTTCAGGAGACCATTCAGGAGACCTAACCTAGCAGCAGTTGGCAGGCTAGTCCCCCTTCTGATGCTGGCCTGAGATTTACTGCCCATTCTTACCACATAATTTACAACCAGTGAAACCTCAGTAACTGCAAACAGAGGCTATTTAAATACCTCAAATCCCCAGAAGAATCCAGCGTTCTACCTAACTTTATTCCTTACGGTGACGTTTTGAAATGTCCTGGCACAAGCAGGATTAAATACTTTCCTTCTGGGTTTTAGGTATTCATCACAGTAATTATTTGAAATTACCCAGAACCGCAAGAACTAAGGGGCAGTCGGCAGTTAATAGCAAGGCACTGCATTGGGGAGTGAGATTTCCTTGTGCGGGATTCCCAGGAGGAAAGCTCCGGCTGGAGAGGCCACTGCCCCGTGCTGCAGCTCCCGGAGGTGGAAGGCAAGCAGAGGAGAGGTAACACACAGCAGGACGGGCACAAGGCTTAAGCTCCGGGTAACTCAGAGGAGGCATTTGCGAGAGGGGGGCAAAAGCCAGCACGCGAATCCGACAGTTAGCCTCCGGTAAAGCTGGGCACTCCCACTTAACTGGGGAAAGAGAAACATCATCAAGGGAAAAAAAAAAACAAACAACGTTTAGGAAAGGAAATGTTTTTTATTGGAAAAAAAAAAATTACATTTCACTTATACACCATGAAAATACTGAGTTGTGTGTTATTTCCATAAGAAGAGGTTAAGACTTTCACAAGAAAACCACATTCGTTGTTACAGCGTTACTCCACGAGATGAGGCTCTGGTGGCATCTGCACTGGGCATTTTCACTAAACAGTAGAGCAGGACTAAATGTGCTTTGGGCAAAAACCCTAAATATTGGCCTCTTCCAGATGCTACTCCCCGTTGAAGACATGGCACTCATTTGGTCGATACCGATTTCTGAATTAGAGACAAATCTCAAATTTTCTCTACTAACTTAGATCTTAGGCAAATACACGGCTATCCTTCCCCTCCATTTTTAACAATCTCCATTTGTATTTCCCATTCAGCCAGTTAAAAGCACAGTAAAACAGCATATAAGCTATCACCCTCTCATCTTCCAGAAAGAAAACAATACTGAAAGGGATATATTGCACTAACGATCACTAACAGCAAATGACCAGATCACTGCTCCAGCGTTTCCTTCCATCACCACATCGCCAAGCAACAAGCCCTACAGTTTTCTTCCCTAGCAAGACACGTATTCACACACAGCGCATACGGGGCATGTGAATACATACGCTGTACTAAATGCAGGCCACGGGGCAGGGGTACCTGTCTGTGGGTGGTATCCCAACGCCATTTGTCACAGGCATATGTATCACAAGAAGCGTGTGGTGCTCCAAGCCAGCTGTGACAGGCTGTATCACATCGCTTGGCGAGGCACCTTCTGAAAATCCCTTACAAAGTAGAGACCTTTGGTGTGGTGAGATTTAAAGATCTGTAGGCAAAAATAAATATTAATGCCCCATTAATTCCCAGGTAACTTCCCTTATTTATTTATTTATTTACTTATTTATTTATGTGATTTCTTCCTTACTTAAAGAGGACGGGAAGGAAAAGAGCCAGACACCTGGACAATTCTGACACCATGCGAGTGCTGTGAAAGCGGACTTGAAACTTTCTCCACCTGGATCTTTCTACTATGTTCCCTAGTTAGAAAACTGCTTTATTCTATGCTATTTTCTACTCTGCTAGGCACACGCATCACACAGATCATTAAGAACACTCACACAAAATCTTTTAATACTATGATGTTTTTGCGGTACAGGGGATAGGGCTGGATTGAGAACACCGAAGTCGGATTACTAAATCTGTAAGCTCTTCTTTTGAGTACTCAGCTGACAAAGACTTCTTTTTCTTTCCCACTAACAGTGCAGCTTTGCAATTATTTTCTGCTTACCCAGCATCTCAGTGCCAGGAAAAGAGGCAACCCCACTCTCCCCCGTTTTGTCCAGCTGCATCTTCCCAGCCCCTCCCTAGCAGCAGCACAAGTGCCCATCTGTTTCCAAGATGAGAAGGCTAAGGGAACTAAAGGAGATTAAAACTTCAGGGGTTTTGGCTCATAAATTCCAAAATTGGTTTTAGCTCCTTCGCTTCACTCGTTATGGGGACAGGCGAGTACCAGGGCCAGCACAAGTGATGGGACAGGAAGGTTAGGGTGCAGTTTTATGGTGTAGCTGAGCTGGACAAGTTAGATCTATCCTAGCAGCTGATAATTCTCTACCTTGCTTTTCCGAAGAACAAGAGCCTAGCCTACTTCATCTGAATAATTCAGTTCTAGAGTCTCTTGTTCTCCATGGCCTATAAACGAAGTCTAGGGAAGTTACATTGCTAAACCAGGTTCCTAAACAGGGAGGAGAATGAATACCCCGCCGCCTTACACCGCAGCCAGGAAAGCAGTGTGCTGTTCATCGCGTGCTTTCAAGTGCATACAGAGTTGTGCTAAACCACAGCTTTGGTACAGCACTTCGAAATGAACAGCCCAACAACTTCACACAGCCCTCATCTCCCGCTTGCTCACAAGAACTCCTCCGCATTTCCCCCATGGGAGGGTGGAGGCAAAACAGTCGCTCTGCCACCACCACGGGTATACTGCACCCACAGATTCCCAGGGGAGGAAACGCCAGGCACAGCGAAGCATGCAAAACACAGCTGTTCCCTTCTGTAGCCTCTCTCCTCAACAATGCATTACTCATCTCGGTGATATTTTTCTTGCTAACTCAGCAAAGCACAAGTACTTCTCTTTTAACATATCCAGAACTCGGGAACTCTTGAGAGAAAAACTTCTGACAAATTCTCCTCTACTTTTTGCAACAGTGATTTATTCAGAAGTGCGGTGAGCATGCTGCCATGTTTCTTAAAAGAGACATAATAAATGATGCTTGGTTTTTCCAGATCACCAGCTGTTGTGGCAGGAGCACAACATTCAGCAGAAGGCCATACTCCACAAACTGCTTTATGTTGCAGACCCTTGCCCTTTCTAGAGAGCCCCTAAATGACAACCCAAAAAATAAATATATATGGACAGCTGTGCTTTAGCCCTGGTCTCCTAGCCACAAGAAACAAAGACTCGAGTATAGGAAGAGCAAAAAATGATGCTCTGATTTTCAAGCATGCTAACAGCTTGCCTTTTGACTGAATGAGATTTTGTTGGTAACTGTTCTGAAAGCTAATATAGTTATGAATTTAAATTCAGATCACCCTACTAAAATTCTTCACATTATTACAACTGACAAAACTACAGGGAAAAAATCTTCCCCTTCTCCCATTTAGCCTACTCATCTATCTGTTGCACGCATTCAGCACAAGCTATGAAGTTAGCTCGTCCAGGTTCATAAAATGTGAATGAGCTAGTTTTGTTCCAGTGTCTTGGCTTCTCCGCTTATACGTTGCTATTAAGCACTTGTAAGATCCCCCAGTCTCATTTAATTAAAGAAATGCCTCACCTATTTTTAACCTGCATTTGATATTTTACTCCAATGCAAAATCTAAATTGCAGGCTTATGCCACAACTTACCTGATTCTGTAATGGATAAGGTAGCAATATTTAGGGTTTTCTTTTTAAACAATGGTATCTACCATTCTACTGCCTCTCTCTACAATCAAGCGTACAAGCCTTACCGCAGAAAGAATACAACTTGTAACCGCCAACCAGAAAAATACACAAATACTACAAAAGCCTACAATTTCATTAGAAATTAAATCAGTTGCTATTACACAGAACTTCCTTTTTTTTCTGGCATAAAAGTCATTGAATTACTACGTACGCCTCGAGGACAATTATTAAGATGTGTAAACATACAACAGGTCCACCTAGTCAGTACAAAGCACCACACGAACTTGAAGTACATAGAAAGTTTGCTCATAAATATTTGTTTAACAATTCAGCACTAAAAAAATATTACTTAAAAAGGCATCTTTTATTAAGTTATTCAGTTTGTCCAGGGCTGGTGGGGTTGTACTATCCCTACTATATTACAGCCACCTGACTCTCTTTCCAAACCATTTGACTTTTCCTGGAAGAAAAGGCTAAGTGTGGCTGGGACCCAAAGCTTCGGCACAATCTATAAAAATATAATTCTTTAAGACCTTCTGCTCCATCCTGAAGGCCTACACAGCCAGCCCCCAAATTCTGTTTCCCACCCCCACCACATTGCAAATAAAGCTTCAACATACATACACACACACAGAGTACATATATTACACTCTTCTACACACGGATTTTTTCTAAACAGCAATGCAACCACAAGGGCAGTAGGTAAGGAGTACATGTGATTTCAGTGGTAACATATGGCACAGCCTTATCATATTGCTGGTTTTCTCTGTCTGAATCATGTGCTGCCCGATTCACTGCTCTGCAAATTGTGGATTTATTACTATTATTTGCCCTGTGGAGGCACAAAGTCAGGAATGCGTGCTTTTTTAGGAGCGTGCTTGGGAGCAACCCATTTGCCTCGCGGGCCACTGCTGCTGGAGCAGTAAAAGCACCAAACTGGTGGCTGGTGGTGCTGGGGCCGTCGCCTGGCACTGGTTTCCTGGTGAAGCAGGCGAGAGCTTTCCTAGGCTGTTGAAAGCAAAACCACATTCTTCCCTTTTGGAAAATGTAAGAACTAGATTGGGCTCTCCTGAAAAGTGTGTTGACAATAGCAGCTCCCTTGCATTCTGCACTCGACGCCCTTTGCCGGGCACTTAGGGCACACTCCTGTTTCTGATTGAACCTCATGGATTTATCTTAAATCCGCTCCTGCATGCATGTATAAACTTGCTGATTTATTTAAAAGAGAAGAGCTATTTTCAGGGCTGTGATTGAACATCTCAAAGCTTAGTTTCCATGGCTGATGTGTGTCTTGAATGGACATGTTCTAGAAAACTGTTCAGCAGTAGGCTCTCACTTACCAGAAGCAAATGTCTTTCATGAAGAACAGCTCTCTGAATAATCTTATCCTGTAATTCTAATTGGAGTTGCATGACTAGTCAATGAGCCAATAAAGCTGCAACAGGATGTAAAAGAAGGGGTTGTGTATCCATTTATGAAGAAATATTTTGGTTTCAGAGTGACCAAAATTTGTAACATGCCTCAGCTTCTAAAAGTACTCTTTAAATGGGCAAGGACCTTTTTACTCAGAAGAGGTGGCTTTCTTTAGTATAAATATAAGCCAAACTTCTCCAGTGGGCATAAGCATAATGACGTAGCGCCTTCTCCGATAACCACTGCTCTCATTAAACTGGATACCTGCTCTCTTCCTCTTGCAAAACACTGCCGTAGCAGAGACACTGTTAAAGTGCTCACAAAAGCACTTGTTCTGACATGCAGGAACAATTGTTCCCTACTGTACAGTCTTGTATGCTCTAACCTACGCAGTAAGGTAAAAACTACCCTGTGAAGGGGAGCGCAGCTAAACGCTGCACAAGAAACAGACCTCAAAATGAGTTGTGGTTCTTATTCCAAGCCCTCTTCCCACCTTGTATGCAGGAATAAAGACCACAACACAGAGAGGTCCTGCACATACAAGTAAGAGGCATACAAGAGCGCTGGTGCAGAATGCCAGCAGTTGTCTTCCCAGGAGACTTCTTTTAAAAAAAAAAACCTAAGACAACAAGCATGTTACTCACTTCCGCATACCTACTGTCTTACAATGAGGTGATTACAGCGCACAAATGTGTGCTCTTCCATTCACTACCCTTTCTCTCTACTAGGATATAACTAAGGAAGCCTTTAATTCACATCCACCTTATTCAGCAAGACTATCAAACTGTTCTTGTTCTGTTTAATGCCGAAATGATTAACATATTCAAAAATAGGATCTAACAATTTGTGGGTGCACAGTATATTAAATGTAGATACTTTTATTACAATCTTCCTTGCCATATATTTTAAAATAAAATAAATCAATACAATCACCATAACAGTCTCAGACAACAAATTAACACCATCCAATCAAGACACAGTTAAGATACTCAAAAAGGGAGTATGAGTAGCTGGAAACCTCGGTCCTCCGATTGTTTTGTATAACACATTGATTATAGATTTCTCCCACTTATGATAAAAATCAGCAAACAAACATTAATGTTAACAATTCATACTGCAGATTTCTTAAATGTTTTATATTGAGTCTGAATAGCATAGATTTTAGCACAATGTCTTTATGCACGTCTCCCAAAGAGGTACATGGGAATTTTAAGCACGTAGAGACTAATCTGGGCCCAGAATAGAGTAGATCATTTGTAAACAACTTCTGGTCTCTCCTGCACGATGGCTCCGCAAATGAGTGCGCTTGCAGTAATCAAAATGGCTGACCACATACCCTGCCAAGTTCATTCCAGAAAAAAGGGATCTAACACAAATTACTTCCACTAAGCAAAAAGAAAGAATGGTGGGGAAGTCGACTGGACACAAACACAAAGCATTCACCGCTCCCATGCGTACGTGTACTTCAGCATTAGAAGCATCCTTTGCTGCTAAGTTCACACGTACACGTGGGTGTACACGTGGCAGTGAAGTTACCGGCCCCTAACTGGTGGATGCCGGAATGGGTTACAGACACCTTTCGTGCTGTTACAACGGGCATGGAAGATCATCCATGAGTTATTGACTCCACTCTCCGGGCTAAAGTGCTTGTTCTTCTGTAATGAATTGGGACCTAAACTAGTTTAGACTAACTATTCTTCCTTACCTAAGGATCTGCAAGCGGATCAGACAACCTTGGTAAGTCTCCTCCAAGCCCTTAAATAAATAGTGGGCAGCTGTCTAATACTGAGACACTTTCCAGCTGCACCAGAATGACAGTAGGAACTCTGAAATAGATACAGATATTATATGCAGGACAAAAGGAGGGAATAAGAGATTGGACAGGACTGTGCTGAGTCTTTCAATTTTGTTCTGCAAACATTATGAAAAAGCACTGTGTAACTCTGAACAAATAAAAATGCATCCAAGTATTAAGTATGTATACTTGACATTTAAAAATATCTGTTAGCCTGTTGTGACTACAAAACATTAGCTACAGAATATATTTACAGATAATTTCTGATGTTTGTTCCTGGCAAGAGATGTTAAGCCCAATTCTTCACTGAAGACATAAACCCGACCTAATTTAGATCAGGTCAGTGGGAGTTTAAAACAGGTATCACGTGAGCAACTCCCAGGGACTTTAGCAGAAGCAGCTAGCAGCCCACTGCCACAGAATCCAGCTACTGCAAAACACAAACTTTTGCAAATTGAGCACATTAGTACCATTTTTTATTTTTTTTAACATGGATATGTTACAGATTCTAAGGAAGGTGTGAATTACTGAACTGATCCATTCTTTGAAGCAGTGGGAAAAGATCACACCTGACAGGTATAAGCTGCTCCACCAAACATTATCACTTTCTCTTTCATGGCAAGATCACAGTGCATTATGGTTTACAGATAAAACCTTGTTTGCAAGGTAGCTTTAAGATTCCTAAATTCCAAGCTGCTTCATTTCAGAGAAAACCAGCCCTTGCCTTTCTCTCAATTTCCTTGTGAAAGTCTTTTTTTTTTTTTTTTAGTGGCAAAAAAACCCTGTGCTGTCTCACACTTACTAAAATGGGCTTTTCTGTAGTACATGCTTACAACAGGTAGGGTTCCTTTGGCAGCAAATTTTGACACTGCATACTTATTGCTGCTTTAAAAAAAAGAATTAAAAGGCCAATTTTGATCTTCCCTCTCCTGTTAATCCCCTGATGTAAAGAACTGACGAACCTCAATTTTGCACTGCACTAGCGCAGGGATGGCCACCATATGGCTCTCAATTTGGCTCCATGCAGCTCCCAAGCCAGGCTATGAGGCCGTGTTACATGACTGGCAATGAAGCCACTGCTGGTGCAGGGTGCTGGGCAATCCACAGTCCTGGCTACAGGAGACAGTGCACCAGGAGCCACTTCCAGACCCAGCTAAGGTCTGCGCTGGAGCCATGGGACCACAGAAATCGAATGTCATTTACTGCAAGTGAACTGATCCTGGGATTCATCTAATTCCTTTCCTGGCAACCTGAAGGACACAGTACAAGTCTCGAAGCCTGGCCATCTGAAAATGTTGTATGTGACCCATAGGAGCTGCAAAACTGGATACAGCTGGGTGAGTGTGTCGGGCATAATGCTGCAAAGTCAACCATAGTATGTACAGGCAGGGAAGTTCAGTATGTTGATCCCTTCTTCCCAAGAGAATGGTAGGGATTATATGATTCCACGTGAAATAGTCTAATTTAATTTAAAAGATAAATAAACACATAGTTATGTTTGGAATATGGCATGAAAGACGTCTTGAATCAATGCTAGAAACAGTTAAAATCCTTTTGTGTTCAACTGTTGAAATGTATCACCAGCTACAGTATTTAAACATCTTTCCTGAAAGCAGCTCTCTCAAAGAAGGCAATTGTATTCCTGGCACGACTGCCCAAGCAAAAAGCAGCTTACCTAAAAAGGGGGAAAATTATTAATACTGAGCTATTTCCTAGCCTATCTGGAAGTTTGTGTCTCAGGAAGAAAATAAAATATATGCATCAATTTGAAAATACAATGGTGCAAAGAAAGGCAATTCACTGTACTTCACAGAATCACAGAACGGTTGAGGTTGGAAGGGACCTCTGGAGATCGTCTAGTCCAACCCCACTGCACAAGCAGGGTCAAGTACAGCAGGTTGCTCAGGGCCATGTTCAGCCACGTTTTGAGTATCTCCACAGATGGAAACTCCACAATCTCTCCGGGCAACCTGTGCCAATGTTTGATTGCCCTCACAGTGAATTATATTTTTTTAATGTTTAAATGGAATTTCCTGTATTTCAATTTGTGCCCATTGCCTTTTATTCCTTCATTGGGCACCACTGAGATAAGCCTGGCTTCTTTTTCTTCACTGCTTCCCATCAGATATTTATAGACACTGTTAAGATAGTTCATGTCTTTCTACATGTTGGATATCAGCCATGAGCTCATCTCTGTTACTGACTGCTAATTTTAGCAACTGTTCACATCACCAAAACTATTATTGCTAGCAAGTTATTTCATGGCAGTGGTTACTAAAAACTGTGGCAGGAAAGTCACATTTTGTAGGTCATTTCTGGGATTTTTTTCCCCTTAAAATTCTCAAGTCATATGAATTTTTTTTTTTTTCATTTTTAATGCCAAATGCATAAGAGGAAATAAAATTATTATTAGTTGTTGAGAGTGAAAGCCTGAAGTTTGCCTCTTACATTTACTGCAAAACACGTTCATCTCTTAAATTTCATTTGCTTCAGAGATACTGAAAATGAGGGATTTCAGAAGTGTATTAATAATCTTGCTCTATGAAAAAAAATCTATTCAGCTAAAAATTCACTTTAAGGATAAGCTACTCTTCTATTAGGTGAAACCAGTTAACTTTTACAATAGCAGAAAATCCACAAAAATGGTGGGATAAGTGAGGACTTCAGTGGCTAAAGCAATCTCCAAACCAGCTCTTCTGGGGACTCCCAAGCTATGCAAGCGACACTATCCGTTAGGCAGGTGTGATGAGGAAGATGCAGGAAAGGTATCTGGGAGATACCCAAGAATGAGTTTCCTGAGCATACTCAGGTAATCAAGGAAAACTCATCCCTTTCCTCTAACGCAAATTTGCTTCATGTCACTGCAAGTAGAAACGCAATTTTAATCTCCCTATGCAGTCTGAGACAAACAAAGCTCATCAACTGAATTTGGATTTAACAACACACTAGACCTCAACTTGGGAGAAGCAAGAATCTCATTCCCATACAGAAATCATACAGTAGTACGAGTTGTCAGTACCTGTCAGCATATCTGCCCTACTGGTATAAGATGTGGCTGTGATGTATATGATGCTGAACTTAAGAATCCCATTTTGAAGCCTTATGAAGCAGAATTTTGAAACAGAGATGCACTAATAGTAATGCATTTCTGTCATCTCTAATCAGTGTAGGCTTCAGAGACTTAAATTATGAAGAAATTAATTTTGTATGTTTCACTGCATTTGGTAAACATATGTAACTTACTAAACCAAAAATATTACTTTTACCACATTGCTTTGTTGATAAGTCTGCCAATAGTGCTCACTATTGTTAAATGGAAGTGCCCTACGTAGTTTGTAAAGACATCCACCCAAGAAGCACAAACTAGGGTAGCCAGCTTTCAGGGTAAGAGGTGCTTTCTCTTTTGTCCTTATGGAATGTTTGTCCTTAGTTAAAAACTAAACAAAGAATCAAACCTGGCCTCAGAGGTAGAACTACAAACTTCTAATTAGTGCTACTGAATAAAGATATTATCTTATTAATGAAGATGTTTCTGGAGCAGCTTTTGTGAAAAAATCATGTGGGCACCCACAGACATTAGAAGTAAGCACCCAGTACCTGCAAAAACTGAAACTGTGCAGCTGTTCATAGGCAAGAAACAGGAGCAGTTATCGGGAACATGAATGACACCTCAAGGTCACTTCAGAGTACTTAAATGCCAAACATCTTCAAAGTACTCCTACACACAACCAGAACTTTGTGTGTAGTTTTAACCCTGCTTAGTTTCATAGCAGCTGAGATACTGAATACCAGAGTAGGTAACCAGATATCTCCAGGAAAAGGGAGCATGGAGCCAGCTCCATTGGCACTAGATGCCACCTTGAAATATATTTTCCAGTCAGTCACGCGTTCCATTAGTAAATTCACATCTGAAGTTTTTGGCAAGGCAGGAACATTGTACTCTCTTGCCCTGGGTAATTACAGAAGACAAAGTGAATTTGACAGCCATTTTGATACCTGGTAATATGCTTCAATGCACACTAACCGTTTCATTTTTAAGACTGAGCAAGGCCAGCACATATGTTTGAGAGCGGATATCTGCCTATGCTGGGCACTACTTCATGAAAGTCAGGTTTCTGTCACAGACCTAAGGCAAATATTACAATTTACAGGAAAGAAATGAGGACATCAATACATTGTGCGTTATTGGAGACGTACAGCCTTTATAACACGGTGGCTTTCACTATGATGTCTGGGTTTTCTATGTCCTTTTTGCTTTGGACCATTCTCAGTTCCAGCTGGGCTGAGTTTGGTTTGTTTCCTTCTCCAGCTTGTGCTAAAAAGATGACATCAGAATGTCATTAAAAACAGCAATATAAAAAGAAACAAGTTACATTGATCTGCTACCCCACTATTTTTTCTACCCTCCTCCCCTCCCCAATCTCCCTTACTACCCCCTGCTAAAGGCTTCCAAGGTGGAAGATCCAGATCACTACTGCAATTTCTTATCACTCCTGTTCTGCACCTCTCTCCAGGAAAGAAACATGGCTCTGCTGTTATTAGAAAGGGACACAGATGTGCTCCGAGAACCCACATATCCCACCTGGATCTCCTTAGGAACTGAAAGACATGGGAACTCCAAGAGGAGAGAAGCTGAAAAAAATAATCGCTCCTCACATGGCCAACACAGTAGACAGTTTATTATTAGTTGATAAACCCCTCTCAATACCACACACACTCAAAGGAAAAGTGAGTTACACTTAAAACAGAAGCTCTCTTGCATGTCAAACTCAGCATTTCCTCAAGTTCCTCCGCCACCGTTTTGCAAAGCAGTCAAGTGCCGTCAGTGTGACTGTAGTCCCACTACAAGCTGAACAGTGACATCTTCAGTCGGGTGTTGTCAAAAATAGGCTTGGAGGACACAGTAAGGAACACACACTGACAAGGCTACCAAGCTCTCATTCTGTAAATTCTCTGACTGCTTCTGCACTGAAGGCTGCCTTTCGTCAGGAAACCCAGAAAGCTCTTTGAATGTCTCTTCTGACCCAAATGCAGACAGAACAAGGGAACAAGGTTTGAATTAATTACCTTTTGCACTCTTAATGGTCCTTTGCAGAACATGTTGCATGGCTGACACAGTCTTTTCACATGCCACCTGCATTAACATAATATATTCATGTTCTCATAATATTTCAGCTGCCTAGTTTACTATTATTATTTCAAAAACATTGCTATTAAGAGGCAAACATGACTGACAAGACTCAAACAGGATGACAACTATGTAATGTAGAGCTTGAGAAAAAAAATTTTAGACTCTTAATTCTCCCAAAACAGGTACTAGAAACCATACACCCGTATTGAGGACTCTGTGCTTAAGGGAAAGAAACAGAAAAATAGATCTGATAAATGATTTTCAGTGCTTATTATGAAGTGAGGGTAAAAAAAAATATAATTGCAAACATGCATGCAGTCTCTCTCTCTCTCTCTCTCCCCGAACATCTTATTTGGCAAAATTACAAAATCCATGTAACTGAAATGTGACCGTCCAAAGTAGTACAAGCTGAAATGTTTTGGCAAAAGGGAAATTATGCTTTTTTCCCCTCTTAGGTGAGCAAAAAAAAGCCAAAACAGAAGACAGTCTTTAAATAATGTCATAGATTAAAAGTAATTTAAAAAGAAAAGAAACATAGTCTAAACTTGCAGAGAGACTAATAACTTCTCCCACACCTTCAAATTGTTTGGATGTTTATGTGTCCATGCCAAAAGCATAGCAGCGAACAGGTCTCCTGTTCCAACAAAGACAGCGTCCACTTTAGGAGACTCCACTCGAATTCTTTGTGTCATCTTGGTACCATCTGCTTTAGCTACAACACAGATAGACAGTTAAGTAACAGTCCCAGCAATTAATACAATAGCATTTACTATAATTTAAAAGTGATCACCAGATTTTAATTCCTTTGTTATTTGGAACATAAAGATGCTAAGGAGTACTGTAAACTTTGTACCAGCTCTTTTTAAAAGTGCAACCTTTCAAAACTTTGTCAAGTTGGGATAGCATGTACAACTTGTATACTGTACATACTTCACTTAAGAGGGAGCAGGTAGCTAGCACCTTCATTTTCATGAACGATTGAGAGCCACCTATTTTCATTTGGACAGCAGCAGCAGCTTGCTCAGGAAACCATGTATTTACAGAGACTGCCGAATCCTAGAGGCATCCAAAACCATAATCTAGAGTATCTCTGGGTTGTATGGAGGCACAAGAGCAGCTGTAGACATCAGCAGAGAATATCTGATCCATGTGCCACATTGTAATCACTATTGGAATGACCAGACTTATTCCAGACCTGGCATGTACTGAGTGCTAAGACCCACCGACTGATTCTTGATGGAATCTGTTTTAGATATCAAGACTTTTTTTATCTCTCAGCAGTCCAGATGCCTTAGATGAACAAGGAAACAAGATCATATACTATCCCACATAACTATGCCTTTCTCAGGTAAAAACATCCTGCAACAGTCCAAACACACAGTGAATCTTGGTGACCATATAGAAGAGGATATAAAGAAGCAGGATATAAAGAAGCAGAATATAAAGAAGCAGAAGGTCATTATACAATCTAGCAGGGGAGGAACAATCTGCTAACAGGACAGTGTAACTTTTAAAAAAAGCATTCAAAACATTCAAAGTTCCTGTTTTATACCACTACTAGGTGCTTTAACAGCCCTGATCAACCTCACCTAGGACATCCTCCATTCCTGCACTCTCTGCCCACTTGCCCGTGAGCTGCATGGAACCTCAGGCCCGGGTGCAAGCATCCTTGCCTGAGCTATGTAGTAGGTGTACCTGTGTACAGCCCTGCTGACTTACTGACTGGATCTTCCAGATTAATATTGGACCTGGCTTGTCTAACCTTCCTCTGACGATCACTGGACTGTCAATAGGACCTGCCCACCATCCCCACTCCTGTTCTGCTCACCTTATTCAGATACTGTGGGCCTGTGCCCTGTCAGTAAGGGCAGTGCTCTGCCTGTGCTATGATAATGCTCAGCTCCCAGCACATCTTCCCTCGTGGAACAGCCCCATTCTTACCGCTCTCTAGTATTACTGTAGGAGAAGAAGTTCACTTAGGGATCTAAGCTCCTTCCCTGCACTACAGATGGGTCTGATGAAACTGCTTCTTAAAAAAAGTAACTGAAAGCACAGAGCAGGTTAAAAGAAAGCACGGTTTAACGAAGGAGTTCATGACTTACTTTTTCTGTGGCTTCCCAGAGCAATTAGGTAGTCATTTCCTAGAGGTGCCTGTAGATCTGAGCTTGTGATCACCACAGTCTCTGGTCCCATGGCATGGAGCATATCCATTACCTTTCCACGTGCAAAAAAGCAGGAATCAATGACTGCAATGTGTGTTGATTAAACCTTGCATCATTCATAGTACTGAGGATTTTTGACAAGCACCTCATTTTGGCATCTTTTGTAAAGAGAAAAAACAGTTTCTACTCAAAGAATTCACTTGAATTAGGGGAATTCATTTGAAATAGGGGAATCAAAACATCTGTATTTAAATGTACACACTTGTTAAAATATACAAGCATCTTTGTTTGTGCTATCTTTGGATGCTCCTCTGAAAAGAACACTGTTTCAGCTGTAATCAGAATTTTTGTCTGCATCATGTTTTCAGAACATATTATCAAAAGAATAAGAGAACAAATACATAGACACATATGCCTGAGCTGGCATCTTGAAACACTTGCTAGAAAGCCAGTAAGGCCAGGTCATGAAGTCTTATTTAGCTACTACTTTAAGAGTTAGCAAAAATGAACAGTTAAAGAAGAGCTAAATCAGAGGCACAAGTGTGTCTGTCTCAATCTTCTTTTCTCCTTCTGTTTCAAACCCCAAATTACACCTTTAAATTATGTACCTTTGCAGGTGTATTTCCACTCTGTGTGTTCCTCACTTAAACTCATTAATACTCTACTTCTGACATCACAATTGGTTGCTACAGAAGTGATTTTGATTTCACAGAAGAAGAATGACTTCAATAATGAGTTTAGCATGAAAGACACATAAAATATTAATTCTCCCAGACGAGTTTAACTAAAAATCCTCTCAGGATAGCTATGACTCATGAGTAGCTGAATGATAAGGATTTATTTCTGCTATTTTTTAATTCTCTATTGCTTTTCTTTCTTGTCTAAGCCTCCAATTTTCTTCAACTGTCAGACCTCTTTGCACAGGTATCGGTTGGGTTTTGAAGAAGCAGTAAATCCACCAGCATATGCTGACATAACCAACCTGTGAAGTAACATTAAACTCAATTTCATTTCTCAGTCGCAATTCACCAAGAACGTAATCACTTGTATTTCTGGTTGTAGGACTTAGCCCTTTCTACATTAATATTACGTCATATTTAACTTTTTGTCAGAAGACTATACTGTTGTCACTAGTCGTGTTAAAGAAATGAATGAAAGCATGTCACCATGGAAATCAATGACAGAATTCCTACCACCTCCAAAGTGGACAAATTCCAGCATGGATTATTACTCAGAAGGATAGACCTACATATGACATGCAACTGGGGAGACAGACAGATTAAAGCATAATATCCTCCAAGCAACTATTTTAAAAATGTTTCCATTCCTAAGTATAATTCCATCTCTTTAGAGATTTTTTTAAAACCCATCACAAATAAGAGGTATCACATGAATCAGACGACTGTCAGAAAACTAACTTGTAAAACTGTTTAGCATATGCAACTTGTGTTTGCAGCTGAAATATGCAAACTTAAAACTAATGGCTGCTCAGCTAGCAATGCTGTTCTCAAGACTGTGGTTCCACTGGTGAGGATAAGAATAGAAGAACTGAGTTGTAATTAGCAGCTAGTGGCATGAAGCAGAGTTCATTACCCTTGCCCAGCACAGTGGGGTAATGTAAAACTGGAAGGGGAGGAGGGGTGGAATTTAAAAGAGATGAGATCTTTAGAGATGCTTCCTGCCATGAAGAGATGGTAATCCACCCATGTTGTATGAGGCTGCTGAGGAAAAAAAACAACAAACATTTGCACTAACAGACCCCAGCTACTCTCCAGGGTGCCACTGCAGCTGCTGTTTGTTTAAAGATTTTGTGTTCCTTTGAAGTTCAAAACCAAATTGGAAGAAATAACTTAAGTCCATTATGAAAGCACTTGACTAGTCAACAAAACAAAGAGCTCAGCCCTTCTCAAGACACCAATAAAACCATATTCCTATTTTGTCCTTCATCACCAAGCTCTGAAGCTTTTTATTTTCTTCAGTTTGTGTAAAAGGGTATATCCTTACACCTCAATGCAGTGTATTTGTTGTCCATCTATCACCCCTGTATGGCGATGACAGCAGCTATGAATGCTGTGGATTTGTCTGTCTTTCAGCAGGAAGTACCCGAAGGCCATCACTCCCAGTCTGCTTTCTCGTCTATGCAATCTATCCTTTCGCAACCCAGATCTCATCCCCTTTGAGTCAAGTTAAGGAAGAGAACAGAGCACCAGCAAACACTGTCAGAAAGAGATTCAGAGCATATTCAATCAATCCTTGTAAGAGTTTGCTAGTAAGCTCTCTTCCTTCCAAACAGTCTCTATGGGAGAACGAGGAGCGGCTGTCCCCACGCTCAGCGCTGCTGCTGCACGACTCGCATGTGGACAGCAGAGGGAGAGACTCACGCAGGTTTCTAATGCCCAGGGTCACCCGGGATTTCCACCCCAGCCAGGGCATTTCCACAGCGCTGACAGCGTGTGGTTACTTGGCATGTGTGTGCTGCCGCTACCCTTCTTACACTGCAGGAAAACAAGCTCACAGACTTCTACTCATTAGCACCGTAATGCCTTTATCTGCAGTTCTTTTGGGAAGTTTCTTCAGACGTCTGACACTAGAACAGAAAGTGTCTGGCACTGGGAGTGCACAAGCTTTAACGATAAATGGAGAGAAAGGACAGAGGCCAAAGTGACTTCAAGGTTAGACAAATGGCAAACTGCAGCACTGCAGGCAGGAATACAGAAAGAGATCTTACACATCCTACCCCTTGCCTACTTACCTCTAAAGCTTCTTCTTCTGTGTGAATCTTCCTGCCGGTGAGTAACCTGAGAATGAAACAGGAATCTTAAAAGAGCACAAGTTCTCCAGGCAATGACTGCTTTGTTTACTCTTTGAAAGGAGGAAAGCTTGGACTGCACCATACAGACCTCAATGGTTTGTAGCTAGCGGTCTGCTGTACCAGACCGCTATCTTTAAACAGTTATGTGCATACATACACAGTGCTTCTGAAGTGGACTCACATCGGTCCTAACCTGCCTACTGTAGAGATCCCTGCATCATAAAACTCCCTCACAAGTGTCTTCTCTCCATCTCCCGTGTAGGTGCTCCCTCCCCTTAAGGGGACAGCCTGTGACATACCACAACAGATAATCTCCTGACCAAAGAGTCCCAGCTATGTAGACACGATGGGCAGGAGGCATTTAAATTCTCAACTCCTATGAGATGTTGGCATGGTGGTATTTCTGAATCTAATTTTGGGGGTTTGAGTCAAACTATTTCAGTTTTGATATTCTGACATATAATAAAAATCTTCCTAGGAATGGGTAAGGACAGGGAAGGAAGAGAGGTATTTTTTCAACCTGCCCTAGATACAGGCCTCTGGAGACAACAAAAAGTAATCATGAAAATGAGAGACCGGAGAAAACAAGAGAAATCTTTTCCTCACATAACTCCCAGATTTTTTTATTGATTTCAATATGGAACAGTTCCAGGTTTGCTGAAAAGCAACACTTGAAAGTAACAGCTAAAAACCAAAACCCAACACATACATACGGCACTGTATTGAGACAAATAAAAGAATGGGTATCGGTCTCCCCCCGCTTTTATCCCCACTCCTATTTGGCTATAAAAGGAAGTACTTACTCAGCTTCAAACTGGTTAGGAGTAATTATATCAGCAACAGGTACAACTTTGTCCCTGTAGACTGGGAGGAGATCCTTGGGCACGTACTAGGGGAGAAGAAACGTTATCAAAAGTTGTGAGCAGCATCTGAGGTGTGGGACTGCAACTCTCCTTCTCTCAACTACCATTCATGCTGTCACTGAGTAACCTCACAGCTCCCCGTGTACTGTTAGGCAGCAGTAACTAAAGCGGCAGTGCATCCTCCAGCTGGTGACAGTAAAACCAACAGCCCTTCTGCCACTGGAGGCGATGGAAGCACTGCTAAGCAGACAGGACTAAACTGGTAGCATTAAAAGGAAGTGGTGCCTGGATGAAGAACTTTCGGGTTCCCTCTCACAAAGGTAACACAGCAGCATGAGGAAATATACTGTCCCAACATGGGGAACCCTTTCAGCGTGTCCTTACCTCCAAAAGAAACTACTTTGTTGTTGTACCGACAGTAGAGAGGCCCTTTGCTGCGGCAGCGTGTGCCCACCTTGATTGTGTTCCATTGTGGGGCTTAGGAACAAATAATGTCCATGCTATGAGTTATTTTGCCTCCTTCTATCAGTGCAGTATTTCTAGGGTGTGCTGTACGTCCGTATGTGTGAACGGGAATCAGATTTGGAATTTGTTTGGTACAACTTAATCTATAAAGCAGTTCCAATAAGGACATTAAAAATACTTTGCTTGTGTTGCACCCAAGTCTAACAAAATGCTAGCATACTTTGCTGCCAGCAGAATCAGCTCTTCAAGTAATGAGGGCCCATGCTCCCCTTTCTGCCTGTCTGTTCCATCTCTATCCCATCTTCATTAGTTAAATATGGCCCATCAGCAAATGAAGATCGGTTATCTAAGCAGGTGACATACACGAAGACATAACAGGAGCCTACCAGCCTGCATGCTCTTCAGACTCGAAGCTGAAAAGCATCAGCTGTCTTGGCACACACTGGAGCTTGGCTAGGAGTCCAGGTTAGATAGGTACAGGGGTCACCTCACCTTTCCGAGTCCTGCTGTAACTCAATTTAACAAAACCTTTAATAAAAGTTCATTGTTTACTAATAGCTGATATGCTCTGGCAGAACCCCATTTGCTAAATCTAGATTAATATCCCCTTTTGTCCATATTTTATTTTGTCTGTTAGTCTCATAAGCTACACAGGGCAAGGTGCATGTATACATGTGCCCATGTGTTACTATCTCCCATTCCAATTGTATCAGCAACATGTACAACCCCACCACAGTGTTGACCACTAGGTGCTACCAGAACACCCATCATAATGGTACGGAGCTCGCTCATGCAGCCCTGGTGAAGCGATGATGCCACATGGACTCTGCCTTTAGACAGAAATGCAAGACTATGTCACATCTAAACCAAGGCATTTTAAATAATGATTTTATTCCTTTTTATAGAAGGAATGAGCTGGTGGGTTGCATGTTAAATAATTCTCCTCTTCTTCCATCTACTTTATCTTCCACCCAAAAGACATAGGTAGGCCCATGGTTATGACTTCTCCCAAGAGCTAAAGCTTTCCAAGGTGACTCTACAGCTGCTAGATCTCTGCCTTGTTAGAAATAGCCAAGGACAATAAATATTGCAATAGACATAAAATGAAAGAATAGAACACAAAAGCAATGGCAAATTTATTACTAAGTGCTACTTCATGTGATGTTTTATGAGCAGGTAAACTGTAAAAAGGTACAAGGACAAAGAGGAATTCATAGTGCATGACTAGCTAAGGAGGAAGAAAACATAAAATATCATTATTGCTGATGTCTTTCCACATTGCATTTTTACTGAAATTATTTGCTAGTTCTGATCAAAAACGAATGTTTCTTTGTCAGTATGCAGTCTGGTATTCGCACGCAGAACCTTTCTGTCACTGATCACAGCCCAATGGCTACCAGCTGTTGGATCTCACATGAAATAAGTCATCTTCATTTAGGTTCAAGTGGTATGTCAATTCACACGATCGCTGACAAAGCCAGCCAGGCTACCAGCCAAAACAGAGCTCTTGACAGAAGATGAGGGAACTCCAGTGAGACAAGGAGGGGGAGCAGGGGGATATTTTCCTGCAGACAGGGTCTCTAGTCCACCCTTTGTCTCAGCAAAAAGTCAGAAATAATCCCAGGGCTATGCAGCCATCATTCTTCCCAGATACTAAACTCATTCAAATACAGGAGATTAAAGTACAAACAAACTTGATGCTAGGATCCAAAGCCACACTTAGGTAAAGTAGCTTATTTTTGGTGTTTAAAAATTAATAAATTTTTATACATCATTATATAGTAAATATTCACTATACAGAGAATCCAAACAGATAAGTACTAACCATAGAGCCTTCTCCATTCCATTTGTCTCCCATCACTGGATCGCATACTGTAACAGAATAAATCTAGCTTTAGAAATGGGGTACATTTATAGAGACCCTGGTGGGAGGGAAAAGTTTTAGGTAACGGTAGTGGCTATGTAACAGCACTGAGCACCTCATAGCTTATATACTCTCACAGCTCTTGCAACACACTCAACCTGAAATTTGTAACTGGTGGCTGCCAATTCTGAAAGAGTAGGCCATGTGACTTAAACAATTGTCAAAGGGTGGAAGTCACCCTCTCCTACCTGCTTCCATGTTGTTATGTCTGAAGGTGATGAGGACGAGAGGGTCTGACTGCTGGGAGTAAAGGGGCTTTTGTTATGGAAACTGCAGAGAACCCTCCCCTTCAGTCCCCATCACAAAATTGTGGAATAGTAATATGGTGGGGAAGAAACATGGGAGAAACTAATAGCTGTAAAGAGAGTCCTATTTTTACCTTAGCCTAAAAAGATACATGCCAAACATAGACACTAAAATGCTGTGTGGACACATAAAAAAATTATGGGTATTATAATGAAACAATAAGAAAATCCATGACAAAGTACATGAACTCAGACTTGGTGTAATAATATTAACGCACATTTGGCACAGGTTCTGAATCATCAGCAACATTGACAACATATTCCAAGTGCCCTTAGTTTCAAAGTGAGGATGGAAACAGCCTAGCCTTGTACTTTTAAAAGGAACATTGTTCATTGTATTAAAGGAGCTTTTAGCAAGATAAAAAAGAAATACAAATCCAAAGGTATCAAATCAATGTCCAATCGGTATTTAAGGAAGTTTCTATGAGTAAAAAGAGGGTAATTTGGTTTAGATTTTAAAAGTATTTTCCTTATATTATAATCTATTTATTAAATACAAAGGATCTTAGAAGTCTAGCTGTATTCTCACCATCTGACCACTTCCTTCCTGTTCTATACAGCTGGATGTTTCTTTCTGCTCATACGCCAACAGAGTATTTAGCTTCCACTTACTAGTACAAGGCTCTGGAGAACCTGACAATGCAACAGTGTTAATAAAGGCTAAAAAGCAACAAAACCCGAGCTCATGAAGGTATCTCTGCTAAATTTTTCTAAATGAGAAATGTGCTTTGTTAATTTTACGTCAGAGACCACGGTCCGCAGTATTACACCTTGCAAATCCTGTGAACCATTCTAGGTGTCTCCTGACCACAGTTTACTGAACCTGAAGACGACGGGCTCAAACCATCATTCACAGCCTTTATCCCACTAAATCCCCACCGTCTTTGCCCTGTCACTCTAAACGCTTTGCTCAATTCAAGCCTACGCTGCTTATGTTCAAAAGTCCTGAAACACTCAGAGAGTCAGGAAGGAAAGAGGAGAATCTTTTCTCATGGGTTTAAGCCTGACGTGACCCGTTAATGACAGCAGCTGCCAGAGTCTGTTGCTCTTTGAGTGCTCCTAGGTAATCTTGGCAGAGGGCACCAGAGTTAAAAAAGCCTTGGAGTTCACGATAAATTATGAAGCTTATAAAGCACAGTAAAGCACTTTTGGGATGTAACATGAAACCATGGCAGGGGGGAGAGTCTATCCTGCTTTCGACTGACTTGGAAATCAAGGAGAGGCTTCAGCTATCAGCACTTGCAGCCTATGCCTCTGAACTACGAACAGCAGCAGGCAGCTGGGGTTTTACAAGCCTTTCTCTGATACAGACAACCAGTCCTCAAGTCTCATTCTCCTTTGGACGGCATAATGCAAGAACCATACTGAAAGGCATAAAATCAGAAAGAAATAAAAAACAACCCTTGCAACACTTAAGCAATGCTGAAACGAAACTTCACTGGAGCCTCAGCTGGTCCCAGCCTGATCAGAGCACAAGATGGTTGTGAAATGCTAGGTAACTTCAGAACAGCGTTTTCATTCTAAAACATGAAAATGATGGCCATATACAATGATGAAGCAGAAAGGATTGTAATACACATCCTTACCATAGACTAGGTTAGAATTCTGTTGCTTCAACTCCTGGACAATATCCACCACCATTGCAAGAAACGATGTGTCTCTCGTATACCCTTTGGGAAAAAAAGACACTTTTGAATTCTATTTTCATGAATGTTTTTTTTTAATTTTGGATAGGAATGCTGCATACTTCTCATTCTTTGGAACAATGCATTTTTAGAACAAAGGCGTTTTAGTATTTCATTCAGGAATAACAGATGGAAGAAAAATTCAGATAGTGCTTGACCAACTACAAATATAACCTTAAAAATCCATTTACTAAATATGTCATATATGAAAGGTTCATACAGCTTCAAAATGCTTGAACATATATACAAAAAGGTCAGGCTGAAAGGAAAAAACATTCCTTTTTCTTCAAAACAGCAGTCTGAATCAATACTATTTATCATGCAGTAAATAAATATTTTAAATTCCATATACTTTTCTTGCACTCTGGTTTGAAACAGGTTTTTTATTATTATTATTATTAATGTTGGTGCTGATACAGTCCAACACAGTAATGAAATGGCGAATTAATCTTGAATATTTTACAGCAATGGCCAATACACCAATAAAATTCCTGGTTTTAGGCTTAGCAGTGAAATAAGCTGGAAATAAGTTTTATTATATCTCAAAGCCCTAATCACAATGCTAGCACCACAATATTCTTATTTAATCATTAATTTCTTTATAGATGTTTATGTATATATTTTTTATGTATTAACTTTATTTACAACATCTATTAATTAATAATTTGATTTGCATTTATTTTAGTTCATTTAATAGCATTATTTTTAGCAAGGTAGCTTCTTCAAGCCTTCAGCTTGGAAATGTCCACTCTACCAAAATACCTAAAAATATATTTTGGAGATTTTTTATTTTTTTTTTTTTTAACCTGCAAAATGGATCAATTCTTAGATGTAGAGAAATGGAAAAAGCTTCCAAGATTTCTGACCAAAATGCTTTGTCTTATGTCTGTGAAATGCAGATAATAAGTCAAAAAAGCCAAGCAAAGATTTTTGTCTAAAATGACCTGTTGAAAAAAAATACGGAGTATGATTAACATTATTGACAGAGCTGTTTAAAAAAAAAATTACACTGAATTGGACTTTATCTCTTATTTCGAGTGCTTTACTGTAAATGAAAAAAATACACGAAGATCTACAAGTAACTAAGTCACAAGTGTTAACCAAGTGTTATTTTGTATCATTAGCCTAAAGATAATCATTTGCATCTCAGCCAAGATATCTACAGTCATCAGACATACAATTACAGTCAAATCCCATCTGCTGACAAATTAATTTGTTTTCAGTGTTTGAATAATTATATCCAGGTTGTTGGAGGTACAAACTACAGTTGTGCACTATTAGTGAATGGCTGTTCCTGTTTGAACAGAAAAATCTGCCCTGAATGAAAACAACTGAATTTTAAGTTCAGCCACAGCGCAACTGAACACTAAAACACTGAGCGTGTTACTAGATCTTAAGAAATTAGTGCCATTTCTACCCATGCCTTCCTTTTGTTCATACTGAAAACTGCTACACTGAATGAGATTTTTAAACAATCATGAACAACACACTGACCCATCTACCCACAAACCCTATTTTAAAAGGCATGTTAATAAATATTCCTTTTTTTCTCAAAAATTTCTTCTTGCTGAAGATTTCTATTTTCCCTTCTACCATTTTTCATCTCTTACATCTGTTTTGCCAGGACAAGACAGTGATAGGAAAGGAGTTGGGATCTCTTCCAAGAGTTGAAAGTAAAATAAAAAAGGAACATTTCAGCTAAAAGAATACTCAAACATTATTTACAAATTTTGCATACTAATATCTCCTGAAAAGTACTATAGTACAGTGTGCTTTCCTGCAAATGTCCTCTGTGGGAGTTCTTCCAAGGAAAGAAAGGGTGTTTGTCTATTTTCTCAATCACAAAGAAACCATTTATGCTGAAATTAATTTCTTAACCTTAGCTCAGTCTGTTTTCTATTTAGACTCCTTTACTTTGGAGCTACTCCCTGAAAAAGAACTGACAATAACTCTTCAGACATGCCATACCCTTCAAGCCAGAATGACTGCTTTGGGACTATAATCCATACATAAAGTCTCCAGTTTTCCCTGTGTATAAAGCACTTTCCTACATGTGGAAGCCATGAAATCAGTCAAATCTGGTGATATATTTCTGTTTACCTTTAAAAAGTGACTGTTCACTGCTATAGAAAATTGATACTGTAATCTAAACCAGATGCACAGCTCTTACTGAGGTGAAACTTGATAAGTAATCTACATTTGAGATGCAGGAACTGGATGAAAAGCCATTTTTAATGAAAACTGCACATAGAATCTCTTCTTTGTATAAAGCATTCTACAAGAAGTTCTCTGCCTATATTTATAAACACTTTGCACCTACTGGCAAGCAAAGGAAAACACTGCACAGTCATTCTGTCTTGCAGAACTGCATGCACTCAGAGGACCTACATAGTAACAAGAGCAAAAAAAATCAAGAGATACGACAGAGTCAACATCAAAATCCAACACTACTTATACTTTGCTTTGTATCCAAAGCACTACCCCTTAAAGATCAAGTAGAAAAAGCAAGGACAGACAACTGTGTATAAAATCATGCTATATTACTACAGAGTGCTAGTACTGCAAATTTAGGAGAAAGGGTTAAACTCGTAACAAATTTAAAAATAATACTCTGACATTTCTCATCCTTTTTTTCAGTAGAGGCACTCCCAAAACATTACTTAAGCCTGTACATGACAGGCCTGTACAACTCTGTAAACTAGACAAGGGGATCAATTTACACACCCAACCACAACTTTCAGGCTGGAGAACACTCGCTGTTTCAAACTAAACAGCATAAGCAATTGAAACTATAATATGCAGATGAAATTGCAGGAGGAATCAAAGGAGGGAAAATTTGATTGCTTGGTTTGGAATAAGGAGGGATATGGTTTATATTTCTTTACTTTTGTTTACATCTCACAAGAACTCCAAGGAACAAGTTCTCCTTACCTGTGAGTACATAATCATATCGGTTGACCTTGTTCAGCTTAAGTCCTTCATACAGTTCATGAAGTTCATCTGAATTCAACACCTGACCCTTCCAGTGGGCATAACCTGCAAAGTAAATGCCAGATAATTTTTCATGAGCTAGATTTTCTATTTAGGATCACACAGATTATACATTTCGAGGGACCGTATCAGATATTAGCACCAGAAAGCATTTCCACCTCTTCTTCTGTAAAACGCTGCTGCTGAACAAAAGCTACTGTCAGCAGAACAGTTAACAAGCTCAACTTCTTCTCAGCACCTCTGTTTCCCAAAGGAACCAGAGTGACTGCACTGGAGTTTGAGACTGTCCATTAATCAGCAAATCGAGCAGAGCACACACAAACTCCTGCAAGTTCTCCCATGGAGCCTATACAAGATCCCTTTCCTGTGTGGAGGGGGACAAATGTATGATTTAGACTTCACTGGAGGAGGTTGTCAGTGTAATTTGTTTTTCTTATCTTACACTATATAAAAAAAAAAAAAAGAAAAGATTGACAGCTAGATGACAAACTTAAACAGGCTTATGGATATGTCTGCACCCACCAGATATGGTGTTCACTGGGACCTGCATGTAACGAATAGAGTGACCACAGCAAAACATTGTCATGGATGCTCTTTAAACATATAAAGCCATCTGACAGATTTTCTTCCAAAAATAGTACAGTTTTAATGCTGAGGATCCTGGAGGAAGCAAATGATTATCAGAAAGACACTATAAACAGACAAATAATATCCATACACTCTTATCTTTGAATGATCTCTAAGAATTACAAGCCAATATTCTTGGCTGAGAAGCAGACGCAAGGTGAAGTTACTTGGGAGAAGCTGAACTGGTTTCAGCAAACAATGGACCGAGCTCCATGGCAGCAAATTTCAAAGAAAAAAGGAAAAAAAAAAATAAAATCTTCTTTGACAGACTCTAAACATTTGTTGAAAAATGTAAATGCACCTTGCCATCAAAGCCTGCCCATCTAGATGGCAGCCATCACTCCCTTGTATATAGGAATGGGTCTTCCTCCAGGACAGTAGACGAAGCACCCACAATTTAACTCTTCCCACCTCTGTGAATTCAGAGTTTGTTAAAAAGCTTATCCTTTTATTTACTGGAATTAGGAAAAGTGAAACGTTAAATGAGGTGTCTTCTTCCACACCACCCCCGTGTGAAGACAATGGTATTGTTTGTTTTAACTTCTGCTCTTGGAGTTAGAAAATTCTGTGATAAAAACTGTTGGCTTTGATTATCACTCTAAACTGTGTTATTAGAGTAACTGCCAAAAGGTGCCTAGAGCCTAGGATAAACATATTTTTCAGTTTTCCTTCTTATGAATGCAAATACACCCACAGTAGGGTGAGCAGATGGATCATTTTGTTCTCCTCAGCTCACGAAGGCCTAGCCTCTAAAACACGACTCGCTGCCAGCTGGCTGGGGGCTGACTCACATCAGCCACAATTCTCTCCCTGGCAAACGCTTTTTAAAAAGTCTCTGTGAAGAAACAGACAAAGTGAAGGATTCCCATAGGTTAGGCCTGGAGTTCCGCTGCAGACCACAGCAATAATCAAAACAGCAGTGCCTAAGACCTAGGCACACATCTAGCCCCAAGTATACGAGGAACCCTTGACTACAACTAACTCAACTATTGGGTTTATTTAACACATAATGCAGATGTTTGTTCTGTCACATTTGCAGCTTCAGAGAGAAATAATCTGCCCTCTCCTCTTCCCCGAATCTCTACTTCTATTAGCACTGCAAAGCCAGTCCATAGAGGGACACCACAGAGTCCTTTTTATTCCATTGTGCCCATCAATGAAACTGAGTGCAGTTTTCACCCAGAATCAAGGTCAGCTGGCAAAAGAGCAGTCATTCATCTTACGCACGGCCATAAAAATAACCATGAGAGATTGTCCAGGCCATCTAGATACTCTCAGGAGCCATTCCTATAGACGGATCCTGCACATTCACTGTTTAACTAAAAGTTCACCTTGCTATGTCAAGCTGTCTTAAACAGCAAATGCACCTGGTCTTTGTCGCACCAATCCTCCACTAAAGGAAGGAAATAAATACAGAAACAAGATATTAGGTAGCAGCCCGGCTTACCTCAGGAATTGGTAAGTTACCCACATGGGGCAGGGACACTGTCCAAACTCTGTAGCAATGACTTCCAACGCTATCTAGAGGATCCTTTTACCACCCGGTAACACATGTAATACAACCTAAAGTCTAATTGCAAGACAGCTAGAAGGGAAAAAAGCCCTGTAGAAGCGCCCAGGGAATCCCCAGCTATTCAGACTGAAGAAAAAGGGCAATGCCTTCACCGGATATGCAAAGAACTGATTTCACTAGGAGATGAATTAAATTTGAGTAAGAAGAAACAAATGAAATCAAAATTGGCAGCAAAATGGAAACCACCCTAAGCCCTTTCCCCAGCGTAACTTCATGTAACCTGATGAACAAGGTGCAAATCTCACAACCTGCATTTATCCTACTCTCCTGGTGGAATATACAACCAAAAAGCAGCTTCTGTACAGGGAGAGAATAAAAAGCCAGTTACTCATGTTCAAAAAGGGTTTCACTAACTGAAGGACGGATACCTTGGGGTCCCAGGAAGAGGGAGAGGGACTATCTCGAAAGAGGAAAGGCAAAAAATCAAGACAGATACTGTGGTCAAAAAAATCACTGCATAGCCCTGAACCCAAAGCTAGTTACCAGGGAATGCCAACAGTAAGCTTAAACATGTGAGGTGCAATTGGCTTTAAGGAAAAGCATGAGTGGTAGGCGTTAAGGATGAAAACGAGGAATCACTGTCTTCCTCGGCTAGACATAAGAATGCGGCTGGTAATGTGCACATTTGAAGGCCTAGAGCTACCTTGCAAGACCTAAAAGAAAGTCAGCTTCCTAGAAATGTTATCCCTATGCCTACACCACTAAATACGAGTATCTGAAAAACAGCAAGAAAAAAGTTAAAATCTTCTGTTTAACTGTCCACTTAGTGTAACTCCGACTCTGCAGTAATATTTCCACTGTGGCACTCAACAATACAGAAGTTCACAGTCTCACAGTACCTGGCTATTTGCACACATTATACAAGAATCACAGCCAAGAAAACTAGAGAACGAGTTTCAAGTTTGTACTTGGCAAAACAACTGCGTCTCACTTGGAGACTACAGAGCTGGTTAGGCATAGCAGCTGGATCAAATTATTACTCTTTTATCTTCAATATTAAGGTAAGATCTTGGCTTGTATTTTCTACAGAAGAAGAAAGCTGAGTCGTCTTTGTTTTGGTTACAAAACCACCAAATAATTCCCCTCAGTGCTGGACTGAGAAAGCAAAGAGAACACTGCAAATCATGATACACAGCTCTCCAAATTGCACTTGGCTCAGACTGACTGCATTAAGTCTCCCAGATTAGTAATAATTTTAAACACACAGATGAACATAAATATTTGAACATTTTATACCCCTTCTGCTTAGCTGTGTTATGGCCTTTTATTGCAATGAAATGTTATATATTTGCTTTTAAGCAGATACGGGAATGAAAAACAGGTAAGAAACCGATGCTTCTTGCCACTTATCCCTCTAAAATGATAAACATATTCATTAGCCTCCAAGGAAGTGTCTTCGTTCATCTGTATGAACAAGAAAAAAGAGAGAGAGCTAATACTGCACCCAAGATGAATTTACATACTTTTCTTTCTTGCCTTCCTCCAATGGTACATTTTTTCCCTCCTTTGAACGTATTTATAAGCCTCTTAATTACATTCAAAAACAAGGAAAAAAGAAAAGAATAAAAATCCCAGGCATACTAGAAGCAAAAAAAAACCAAAACAAAACCCAGAACAAAAAACAAACTACCACTTAAGTATAGCAAGGCATCTAAGATTTCTTTGTTTTCCAAGCCAGAACATTCTGTTCTGAGGTTTCAATTCCTGCTGCGGTGCTCCCTGCAAAACTATTCCAAGTGGCTTCAGTAACCAAGTATTNTTAGTGGCAGACCTGGTAGAGTAGGGTCAATGGTTGGACTAGATGATCTTAAAGGTCTTTTCCAACCTAAATGATTCTACGATTCTATGATTTTATATGCGAAAAGGGAAGAAAGATCCACTGTTCAAGGCACATGATGGGCAGGCAATCTGGCCTCAGCTGGGCCACAAAATTCACATGCAAACTCTGGCAGACAACCTGGCCTAAACACAAGACTTAAATCTTCAGCTACCAGGAGGCCTTCAACAAAACCAGAAATACAGTACGAAATTCTCCATTGGATTTTTTCAGCTGATCGGGGTGGGAGTAAAATACTGCCAGCGTTAGGCACAAGTGGAGATCTTTTCTTTTTGTCCTGCGCTGCACAGGTGTGAATGACTGCATATGGGTGGTAGACTGTGAAGAATCGCATCAACGAGACATAATTACAATTTCTCATGTATTAGACCTCCCAGCCAATCCAACCACCCACAACACACCCACTAAGTGGAAGTTCAAAAGTGATTTGCTTAAAAATAAAAAGAAAAGAAAAGGAACAGAAAAAAACCCAGGCTATTTGTTCTGAAGCAGTTTCAAAGGTAGGATTTGGATGGCAAAGTAAGCACATTATATGCTTACCATTAACCTACCAATTAAAACCAAAAATGCAAATCACTGAAGAATTAAAAATGCCTCCTCCAAAAATTAACGATACAATAAAAAAAAAAATCTAGATTTTTATTTTTCTACGTCAAATGAGATGCTTCTGCTTCTAAAATAAAATAGAATAAATAGCACACAATCTTTTGGGTTGCATGACAGCTTCTTTTATTTGTACATGAAGCATGATGCCATTCAAGGGTGAGTCACTCTAATCATAAAAGTTCCTCACCAAGCAACATGACAAACTGTTCTCCCAGAGGGACTGATTTAAAGCACGTTTTCTGAATTTCAGGATTATCAGAGACTAAAGCAAGCTGAATTTTCTGAGCAGGAGTCAGCAGAAATAGGCCTGTGGTATCTTACTAATTTAAAAACAGGGGGGGGAAAAAGCAATAATGATTCACCAAAGAAAGCCTGTTAGTCATAAATTCTCTCTGCATTTTATCTTTTGCTGACAAGACCAGGTTTAAAGACAGGGATAGGGAAAGCAAGCAAGCCATGTCCAAAACCTCACACACTTTGCTACCTGTGCCTCCTCTAGTATGTCATATTCTTTTAGAAACTGGAGTTTACAGATTTTGAAGCAAAAATTTGCCATTCAGCTTTAATGATGATCACAGAAAGGGTTCTCACAAGATCTTGCCCTTGTAGGAAAATTATTTTCACCAGTTCATCCAGCACACAATTGCTGTGCATTGCTGCACTGCTCCAGACACAAGCCACAGCTCAGCACGGCAGTTTCTGTTCATTAATCCCTGCAGTGGCACAGACGGCATGTACATTGATTTGCAGGTATTAGTGCAAGTTTGTGTGCACGTATATCTAAACTTTCAAACTGGGAAAAGTCTTCATATGAGGACACCACATGTTCCTACAGGCCTCTCTCAAAGAGGAGGTGCAAAGCTACTGGGTTTAGAATGTATCATTCAATTTAAGAAAGGGTAGAAGGGATTTCGTGGATAAACTGCAGTGCTAGAAAACTAGACCTGTCATAAAAGGGAATATGTGCCCTTCTTTTCTTTTCCATTCCTTCCTCTTTTAGCCAAATGACCAATAATTCTAAATATAATCTCCTTTTACTCATGCTTGGTGAGTGCCAAACACTTAGCATACTGCGATTTTTTTTCGGAAAGCTCCGCTTCCCAAAGTCATGAGGTTGTGCAAATGTTTGAGATTTTTTAACACATTTACTAAGGCAATTAAGATTACAGAAAAAAAGAGAAATAATGTGACTCCTAAACACCAGGAGACAAAGTTTCAAATAATTTAAATATTTTAAAGACTCATGATCTTTGAGACATTTTTTGTTTTGGGATGTTCACTTAGGCCTTCTTGGGGGAGGGAGGAATCACCGATTTGTTGTTTCTTCTATTATCTTCCTTGTGGGCCAAACTCTGAATGAAGCACTGGTAACCTTTCTCCAGCTGTGATACTATTGAAAAAAAAAACCAAAAAATCTTCCTTCTTTTCTGTTTTAAGAACCTAGTCATCCTATTGGTAATTTTCGTACCTTCAGACACAGTTTATGGTCCAATAAAACCTCTATTAAGCTCTTTTAATGCCTTATAAAGCTGATTTAATCTTGATACTGAAAGCAAACAAACGACAGGTGCTCATCCATTCTAAGCACCGAGTTATTTCACGTGAAAAAATTTCTTCATTTCTGGAAGATTACAACAGTTTTACCCAGCTAGCAAAAGCTAAAGAATAAAAGAATCCAAAACTCCAAAATAAAATACATTAAAGAAACTTAAGTCACATCTAAGTATCTCTTAAAAACATGAGAGAACCTTTGTACTGTGCCAAAGGGTACAAGCAAAATAAGCAGCTTTTTGCCTGAGCCAGGAAAGACCCCCACCCCTTGTTTAATTATTACCTCCCTCGTGCCTTTCCTCAACAAGCAGAGACGGCTTTTTAGCTACCTACGAAACATTCATTTCTTCTTCCCAGGGTGACAGTTAATTCATTCCATGATAGGAACATCTTATAACTTTTTGAAAGCTGCACGGACCTCAACATTGTAAGAGAGGACAGAGGCTTCCTGGTCTGCTCTCTGTTTGGAAAATTAACAGTTTATTAATAGAGCTCTACCTGTGAGATGCTAGAAAAGTATCTCAACCTTAGGGGGGGGGGGGGGGGTGTTTTTT
>VYXH01000457.1:67437-79446 GCA_013397275.1 Burhinus bistriatus | reverse complement strand
GGGAGAGGGACGGGGGGGGGAGGTGGGGGGGGATTGTAAAACAACAAGAGAAAGAAATTTGTGGAAAATTGTGAGCGTAGCAACAGAGAAATTCACAGGAATATTTTGAAGCAAATGCAACATCTCAAATTCCGTTTTAATGATTGCTAAGCTTTATGTTTATATTTGTGTAATCTACATCATGTACCAATGGTCTGGAGATAAACGGAAGTACTCATTTTTACCTCCTAATCCTAGTTGGTATTTGATTGTTAACACCACTCAAGACAGAAAACTGTAACTTTAAAGATTAGCTCTGCTTCAGAGTAAGTGTTAACATAAATGCTCATTTAATAATTTTATTTACTCTGAGAAACGCTTCGCGAAATGCGAAAAGCTGTTACTGAACTGCTTCTGTTTAAAATTCGTATTGCAGCTTTACTGTGCTTCTTCAGGGAAAAAAATAAATTTTCAAAAGCACCACCACTCAAGAAGTTCTCCTTTTTTCTTGCTTGTACCCAGTTTGGCAAAAAAAAAATATTTTTTTTATAAAAAAGATAAATATCTTTAATCTCCAAAGTGTGTAAGAAAAATTGTAACTTGAATTACACGAACTTCTGAACTAAACTATGTTTTATTGCTTTCCTGGGTACTAAACACTAGAAACAAAGAAAACAAACAATTTCCAATTCATTATATTTACATACTTAGAGAAAGAGAGGTTTAGAGGGGGCTGAGAGAGATGCTGTGGAATGCTGTTCTTGGAGGTTTTCAACACCCAAGAGGACAAAGCCCTGAGCAACCTGGTCTGAACGTAGTGCTGACCCAGCTTTGAGCAGGAGGCTGGACTGGGGACCTCCTGAGGCCTCTTCCAGCTTGGGTCATTCTGTTAGTCGATGATACTGCTACGTACAAAAAGCTCAGTTTTACCCATTGTACAACTCCATGTGTAAAAATACACAAAATATCATCAGCTGCTACCCATCCTAAAGTTCTGGTTATAAGGATAAAAACTAGTGGTATGGGATGTTTACACTATTAACCATGCCAGCTTTGTCAGTAAAGATAATATATCCTTCACTGTTAAACGATCAGTGGACCGATTTAGCTGGAATGTTTGAGTTTGTACTTAATTTAGACAACCTTAGAGAACAATGACCCAGTTCTGCAAGAATGAAATTCAATTAAAAATACCTCTCTGTTCTGCAACATGGTCAGTACATATTTCCCTTTTTGGGCACTGCGTTTATGCCTCTGGTGGCATTTCATTTTAAGGTTTGAAACTAAAACCACAAAGCACTACTGCAGCTCAAGTTAGAGGAAAAATCTGGAACAACGAGTGAAAGGCAGAAAAAAAAAAAAAAAAGCAGTGTGACAAAGAAAATAAAAACATTGTATAAAACCAGACTTTGTAAACTGCATACATGTTTCTTCCATAGTATTTATGTCCCCTGATACGTGTTCACAGGTTGCTATCTATATTTCATGAAACAAAGCCGAGACCTCCATCCAAACTCCAGTTCCTTCAAGATTCTTAATGTTGGAAAATGTTAGCTTTACCTTACCAGAACACATCAAAAAACAATTTCCCCAAGTGAACCCACAAACCAAACTGTTTGTAAACCACAAATTCAGGGAAAATATCAGAGGTTGAAGCTGCAAATCAAGCTCAGCCAATCATTTATACAAATTCTTTTATTGTGAACACAAGATACCTGATTTCTTACATGCATAATTAGAGCTTCATATTCAGATCCGAGCAGCAAATATGCCACAGGTGAAATCTTGCTACATAATTTGTTTGTTCACATCTCTAAAAGGTGAGTTTATCTCCAAGGGAAACACAGTTTCTCGACAAGAAAAGAGCACTGGCTAATAAGAAAGAAGGAGTAAGATTCTGCTAACCAGAAGAAGAGAATTGAGACTCCAATTTTGAAAGGAGGATTTCACTTTCACGCATCTAGTTCTCCCCAAAACGAATGCAGCATTGTACTATAACACTTAACTTCCTGGCACTTCCAGCTCTTCTGCTTTGTAGCAAGACCCTCGCTTTATAAGTAACGTTTACGAAAAAAGTATGACTCTGTTTCAATTAATATTCAAATGATGAACCATCCAAGCCAGGTATGGCTTGTCCTTTGTGCCAATGGATGGTTACAGGCTGATGAATTAGACCAAAGTAGCAGTAAATATTAAGAATAATGAGAAGAAGATTAACACAGACTAGACAAGTGAACTGAAACCGTCCAGATAGAGCCTAAAAAGGTAGTATCGTGAATTATGCGCAGCATTCCAAATCAAGGATTCAGGTATGTAAAGCTCAACTGTGCTACTGATTAGTTTTCCTTTACTGGGCAAGATCAACATGCAGGTATATTTTCAGAAACAACCACTAATTTCAGCTGCTTTTCTACTTGATGACTAAATTGTTATGCCCAGGAATGATTCACAGAGTCACGAAACCCAGGCAGATCTCACTGCTTTCACTTAGAAGTGATGGTCAGGCTTGTCGTTCTTGCAAGCTGGCTCAGACTCCAACCTACGCTCCACTAAAATCCCTTGCCCGAATTTAGAGCGATTGTCTCTGCAGAGAAAACAATGTCCTTGTGGAGAGCCTGAGAAGCAAGGAACCATGACACATACTAGGATGTTGTTTTAAACCAGTTCTAAAAGAGCATATTACCCTCGTACCTTTTAGTGTATGCACTCATCCTCCTGGGTAAAAACAAGTACTTAGTGCTACTGAAGGATCTCTCAGCGAGCTGCACTCTTGATCAAGCTATGCAAGTTTTAAAGCACGAGATCATCACAGTCTGACCTCCAGATCATTTTGTATTTCCAAATTCTTTCTAACCATTATGCTGTCATTTAAATAAGTAGAAGGCAGGCATCTGGAGAACCTGGTCTATCATCCTGCTATCTTAAACATAGCAGTACTACAGATTTCAGTGACAGAAATTGTAAAAAACAAATGCTGTTTTGATTACCGCACATTTTCCCCCTTAAGGCATTCAAAATGTAAGTCTTCATAGAACCCTGTGAACTGGACAAGTGTTATGTTAGCAGTAAACAGTGACAAAGACAGGACACCATCACTGTGCAAAGCATTGCGCTTAAACTAGTATCACTTGAACTCAGATGTAAAAGCCAACGTCCTTGTTGCTCGCACACACAGGAAGAATCCAGCCAGGAACAAGACACTGATCTTTCCCCAGCTGCCAAAGAACAGCTTTGGGAATTTATGCTGTGCAGAATCAATTATACGGCATTATATGTACTCTATCTGTGTGCTGCCATGATCTGTACAGTACTGTCTAATACGTGTGGTCTTGTACTTTGTTCTTCAGAATACAAACCATGCCACCTGCTGCTGCAACAACTACAACAGATTCAAAAAAAACCCCTCTATTTTTCTCCACAAATTAATGGCTTTTTATGGAAGCCTTCCAATATACTCAACCCAAAATTTAATGTTTAATTTTCAAAAGTTAATGGAAGTACATGAGAAGCCTAGGGGCTCTACAGAAAGGAAAAAAAAAAAGTCCTGTTTCAAGAGCCAGTCAAGCTTTCCATGTAATTGGGAAGTGCTTTGATTTATATCATTTAAAGCACACAGTGGCATTTTAAAAATTAATATTTTAAAAATGAATATATTTAGAAATGAATATTTAAGAGCAAATCCTATATCTGTAATATATACACACAAAATACAAATAAACACAATTTTTTTTTATTAAGCATAAGAACATACAAAGTTTATCCCAACACAAACATCTTAACTGTGACTATGAATTTTAATTAGCATACTTAATAATTGCCTAATTACAGTCTTACTTCTCTGCCTCCACAAACACCATTAACATAAGGAAATTCAACAAGGTGAGTTGGCGTAAGGCACTTGAATAAATGGATCTGAGCCAAAAAAATAAGCTAAAGGCAGACAGGTTTACTTACAGAGTGAATCCGGTGCCCCACGCAAGGGGAAAGCATCTCAAAAGTATTAACCACAGCCCACCAGAACCACAATGTTTGTACTGAAAGCAAAACAGTTGCCTGGCAGGGGCAGGACTGCACAAGGCACGTTGATTAACTTTAGAGGGCCTTTATCTGAGAGTACATGACAGCAACACAAAACCAGTCAAGGCTTGAAGACCCCCACTATATGATCATATTTTCTTCCAGAAGACCCCCCCTCCTCATCCAGATTTAGATCACAGCTGGCTTTATTGCTATTAACAGGACACACATGTGCTGGGTCCTACAGCAACAGGAAAATTACTCTTGTAGCAGTGTGACACTGACAGATGCATCAGTCAAAAGTTTTATAGCATAAAGACATATACAAACGGGGTTACAGAGACTTATAACAGACACAAATTATGAAGGATTTTCAAGAAATATTGTGGTAAGTCCCCAAACTGCTGACTTTTAGCAGAGCATGTGTATAATCCGAACTGAATTAGCTAGTAATACCTGTATTTGTTTACAAATATCACCATATCACATAAACCAAAACCATTCCATCCCTTTGAGGTTTTTGGGGTTTTTTAAGCTATATTAAAAATGAGCGTAACTGAAAGTCATTAACAGAATTAACTTCAATGCCACACTTAAAATTACCCTGTCAAACAAAATATTTTGAGGTTTTGGGTTTTTTTGCTAAGCAATGGCATCAATACTTTCCAATAAGAAAGTCTCTGTATTGGGCCATGAAACACCCTGTGTATCCATTGCATTACAAGTGGTTTGCTTGTATGTGCTGATGTTTATGTACAACAGTTTTACCTTACCCAGCCATCACTGTAGTTCCAGTGAACATCATTGCTCCACTGTATTCCTCTGGACATGGAACAAAAACATATTTAAAAAAGCTGAACTTCTGTAATCAAATTAATTTGGAGGGGGAGAAAAAGAAAGGATTTTGCAGTTGCAGCTTGCACCTCTCACTCTGTGCCAGCTCTTTCACTTAATTCCATCTCCTTCCATTTGATACTGAATCAACAAATATACATTGTACTGGGTGTAGAAAATTAGAACACAAATGCAGTTTGAGAAAAGGAACTTGGGAAAAAGAAAAGGCATGTCCTGGCAATTAGTGAAGCACGCATAATTGCTGGCGTGGGTTGATAAACCGAACTGAAACTGCTATTGACTAACCCAATCTCTTTTTTCTCTTTCTTTTAATAAGCCCTGCCAAGTAGATAATGAGAACTCTGTACATATAATACAGCTGTATTTTAGTGCAGCACTTGACAAAGCACTGCAAAGAAAAATCATTAAGATATTGGAGATACTGTACCAGGATAGAAATACAAAGGCAAATAAACCAGCTTAGGAACAGGGATGCCAGAGATATTGTTGGTGATTCATTAATCTAGAGTCAGGTACTGAATATGCCACTTTAAATTCTGAGGTTAGAAATAGACAATTACAAAACAGACGGTAAAAAAAATACGGCAGATGACCTTGAGGAAAAAAAAAAGTTATTTCACCAGTGACAGACATAGGAAAGGCTCTAAGAGATATAAAAGAATAGTATTTGGATAGTATCTGATGCTTGTTAAAAATGAGAGAACTTTATACTCTTTACAAAAACTACAAAATACACTATACGAAGGCTATACAAACACTACAGACACACACACAAAGATAAATCAAGAATACACAAACAAACTACCTGGATAGAACTGTTCAAACTCACACTAAATAAATAAATAAATCCCTGAAAAAACACAAACCACCATACCTTTCCCTACCTGAACCTACCTTTCACCTCAACTTCTTGTACTCTCAAGTCAGACTCCATGCATCTCTTAAACTGTTTTCTTTCCTTCCCAACTTAGCTTTCTAGTTAGAAAAGAACATACATGAGAGGAAGCTAGGTGTGGAGGAGTCTAGGATATTTTATATATGCTGCAGCCACATTTATTTGATGCTTCATTGCTGCTCTACAGACACAAGTTCTCAGGTGCAACAACAACTAACCCCACATCAGCAAAAACAAGACAAGATGATCACCTCAGGTAGCCTAATGCCTGTTTCTTGAGTTACACACCCTTCTCACCTCTGATCAACTGCATACCAATTCTCAGGATTTACAAGCTGATTTCAGCACTGGACACCACAGAAGACATACTAAAGACTGGAGCGGAAAGCAAATGTCTCTCTCTTCTGCAAGAGCAGATAGCAATTTTGTCAAAGTGCTCCAGCAAAATTGGTACTTACTGAGAATTTGCAGATGGGCTGATCTAGCTGTAACATCGTGACCATCTGAATAGAAGAGACTAGAACAGCCTGAGACTGCAGTGAATTTGTTCTCAAATAGTTTATGTCTTGATTTTTCTGAAAAGGATCAGAATCTAAGTACATATTTGAAACAAAATCAGGCCAAATTCAAGGTAAGAGTAATAGCGCCTTAAAGATGCTCCTCCAAATAAGCCTTGGAGACACAGAAATGCTTCAAAGCAAATAGCACCAGGTCACTCAATTTACTTTTACCCTGACAGACTGATTGGTATGCATTGCTAACTATTCAAAGCAAGATACTAAGACAACGTTAAATACATGCCTTTATCAAAATTCCCTCTAAGCTGTTTTGTTCAGCACTAAGAAATTCCTTGTTATAGAATCATAGAATGGTTTAGGTTGGAAGGGACCTTAACGATCACCTAGTTCCAACCCCCCTGCCATGGCCAGGGACACCTCCCACCACACCAGATTGCCCAAAGCCCCACCCAGCCTGGCCTTGAACACTTCCAGGGATGGGGCATCCACAACTTCTCTGGGCAACCTGTTCCCATGTCTCACCACCCTCACACTAAAGAATTTCTTCCTGGGATCTCATCTAAATCTACCCTCTTCCAGTTTGAAGCTATTACCCCTCATCCTATTGCCACATGCCCTTGTAAAACGTCTCTCTCTGGAAGCTATTACCCCTCATCCTATTGCCACATGCCCTTGTAAAACGTCTCTCTCTGACTTTCTTGTAGGTCCCCTTCAGATACTGGAAGGCCGCTGCCCGGAGCCTTCTCTTCTCTAGGCTGAACAACCCCAACTCTCTCAGCCTGTCTTCAGAGAAGCAGTGCTCCAGCCCTCTGATCATCTTTGTGGCCCTCCTCTGGACCCCCTCCATGTTCTTCTTATGTTGGGTGCGCCAAAGCTGAATGCAGTACTGCAGGTGGGGTCCCACGAGAGCAGAGTAGAGGGGCAGAATCAGCTCCCTCAACCTGCTGGCCATGCTTCTTTTGATGCAGCCCAGGATACGGTTGGCTTTCTGGGCTGCAAGTGCACATTGCCAGCTCACGTTGAGCTTCTTATCAACCAAACTACATCATTGTTCTACATCACCAGCATTTTTTCATAGGCTGCTCAAACAAACAGCCTCTTGTGTCTGCAAGACACAGATGCTCATCAACGTTACTCCATCCATTAGACCAGTTCAGTTTAGGATTAACCCGACTGCAGAGTCAAAAGATTTGTGGTATAGCTGCTCTATCAACCTTCCTGTGGGCAGGTCATTCCTTCCATCTGAGGCAGGAATCAAGTGGCGGATCTGCAAGACACTGATTTTTAAGTGCTAAGGTAATGAAAGGCAAGGAAATAACAGCTTCTGTTTCCTCTTTCATTCTTCCCACTAAAGTACAAACATAAAAAAAAAAAAAAAAGAGAATGAGGTGGTGCTGTGGGTGTCTGACTGCCTTCCACCCAAGAAATACATTTTCCCCCTCACCTTGAGACTTTGTTTACTGATAAGTAAGAGCAGCTTCAGATACTAATTTCAGATGGAGAAGTTGCAGTTCACATACTCTTTCAAAGAGTTATAAAATCTGCAGGTTCTCTGCAAATTTCATTCATCATCTTCATACTGCTTCCTTCTACATTTAGATGTAATTTGACAAAAACACCATACTTGTCACTGCAGACTCCTGCCAACTGGAATCATGCACAGCGCTACACAAGTAAGTTTACAAACACTGATTAGGAGAGGCAGACGCACACAGCAGGTCCAATAGGCATGGACTTATTCTCTTGTTTATTTTAGTGAATGAAATGGGGGAGGGGGGAAATCCCACAACAACTTTTCCTTTGATTTTTATTTTATTTTTAATCCTGCTGTTCATATTTTGGATAGCTAGGTCTCTAACCACCAGCCCATTAGCAAGGTATGGCACCACATTATGTACATTCAAAGTGGAGTTATCCTACAAGAAATAGATTTGTTTTATCCAGAATGTATGCTTTATTTGGCCTTCTCAGGGAAGTAACGAATAGATTCCACTCTCCTACCAAGGCTTTAGATGTTAAATTGCAAGATAACAGATGCTTGTAAAAACAGAACAGGAAACAACTCCCTGAAATAGGCGCCACGTTATGTAAAGATCACAACAAGACCCCAGCAGGGAAAGAATGAAGCTTCTAGAGAACAGTTAAATGTCTCACCAGTTCCTTCAGAGCAAGCAGATGTCTTAGATAAGAGCACACTTTGAGGAATGTTTCCTTCAGCGGATGCCAGGTGCAGGAGCCTGGGGCTTGCTCCTGCTCTGGCACCTCAGTTACGCCAAAAGAGTTGTCTGTGGAGCTGCATGGGGAACTGGATCAGGAAACTGACTCTCAAGATCAATAAACATTTTCTTCTTTTCCCTTTTTGTCATGTTATTTATAACCTGGATGGCTTCTCAGAGCGGTTTACCATGTGGCCTCATAAAACGACCTTCCTTGAAGAGTTGAAGTGGACAGCAAAATAGCGCAGGTGGAAGAACCAGCTGGTGGTGGTAAGGGAAGAACAAGTTCCTCTAGCTGGCTTTGCTCCTGAAGCCAGCAGATTGTGAAACTCTACCCTGGAAGATAGGTGACAATATAAAATCTCTCAAATTTAAACACTAAGTTGCCACATACTTGTTTGGTTGTTGTATGAATGAGCAGAGGCACAATGTTACTTCCACTAACTACACAACCATCCCCATTACAAAGCTACCACCAATATTTGGCTACAAAAGGAATGAGCTGTGACACAAGTTGTTAGCTTGTCGTGGTCCACAAACAGCAACAACAAATAATTAATGTTACGCAGGAAATACTATCCCTGCTGGCCACAGTTTTAACCATTTTTTAAACTTTTTTTTCTATCTCCGTTAGCTGCTCAGAGTGTCTGATGGTTTCCACAGGTAACGTGGTGCCCACCCTGCTGAGACAGTGGCTGTATTCTGCCAGAAAAGTGAGAGTAACCACAGTGAAGAGCTGGACAGATGGAAAAAGAGTTTGTCTTCAGCCTGAAGTTGTTCAGTAGTACTCATCACCCAAAACAAATGCTGTAAAATACATGAAGATACACAGATTTATAAAACATAAGTATGTATTTTAATTGACTAGATTTAGGCCAAACTTTAGTAAATACATCACCATAAATGCCACTGTATAATTCTGCAAAAACAGTATCAAATTTTGAGAATTTAGCCAACATTTCTTCTGTTGTAAATTATTTTTTCTTTCCTCTTCCAGAAAATGGGGACAGAATTACCACGTACAGGAGCTATGAACAAACGCAGTAAAATTCAGTAAGAAAAACAAATAATTTAGTGTTAACAATAAATAAATAAAGTAGAGAAATATTAAGCGGACAATTAAAGAAAATATACTTGGCTTTTAGCTAGCAATCTGCCAAGCTAAGTAAGAGAAAAAATGTTGCCTTATTCTGATATTGTGAGACAGATCAGCACTTCACTACTTGGGCAGTTTCAAGTATGATGACCTAACAAATGCTATTCTTGAAGATTCCTCCCTTCAACTTATTAATGTCATTGATAGCTGTGGCATCCTTGCTTGAGATCTCCACACAGCTCCTCTTCCGAGAGGTAAAACACCACTGGACCCCACACTGGGTAGAAGGGGAACAGTTGTGATCAGACTGGAAAGGTCTTGCTAGTCAGGAAAACCATTTCCTTCTGTTTTCAGAAACAACTGCATCTACAGATCAGAAAGTAAGTCTCCAGCTTTTGCTTTGCCACAGCGGAGAGACTTACTGTTTTCCCGGATGTGCTTTAGCACCTCCTCAATCCCACACATCCCTCTGGCTTTGCATTCCCAAGACAACGAAGTTAAATCACCATGGAAGGATTTCTACTCAGCCCAAGCTAGTTCGTATGCTTAAAATTTACATAGGATGACAGAAGGTAAACTGAGGTTTGTGGGGTTTTTTTTGTTTGGCTGGGTTTTGGGGGTTTTTTTGTTTGGCTGTTGTTTTTTTTAAATGAATCACTTAAGAGGTTTTGGTATTGCAGTTCTCTCTCCTGCTCTATGGATAATTGTTCCAGGTGTTAAGGGAACTGGAGCTCAGAGGTGTCACAGATGAGTTAGCATCAAAAAATATGAGTCCTGAACAAAGGCTTGAAAAACTTCGGGTAGCTGAGCACAGCCAAATTTCAGTTCAGTAATACTTTTTTGCTATGACAAGTTACCCCACTGCTGCCAAGCCACAAGATGATGAACTAGTCTGGCTTCTGTTGGGGCACGTATTATCTATCAACATGGATCTGATTGGCATGTTTCAAATTTTATCCTCATCAATGATTTTTTTTTTCCTTTGTAGATTACTATGCAGCTGCATACTCTATCACACATAGTAATTTCAGAAGAAAGGACATTTTATGTACCAGGACTAATGTTTGACTCCTCACGTTAACCTTGCTTCACCAACTCAAGCCTGTTTTCCACAAAACAGAAGCAACTGAAGTGGAACTTCCACTTGCATCTTCTCAGCCTAAAGAGGCTAAAAATACCTGCCTGGCATGTGTTCAGTCAGCCACAGATAATGTTGTATCCCTTATCTAAAATGACTAAATATGCTCTTCAAGGAAAGGTGACCATCACTTTTGGATATGTATAGAAAAAATGAAAAGTAAGAGACAACACTTTACTAAAAGGGAGATTTTAGAGAAGTATCAGTAGCTTTGTATGTCACCGATTCTTCTCAGGTTTACCTTGGTACTACCCTCATACATACAATTAAAGACTCATTTTATTATTTCAAATGATACTTTTATTTTTCATACATTTCAGTACATTTTTATATATATTAAATTAACTGTAACTTGAAGCTCTTTTTTTTTCTCCCCGAAATCTGATCACTATTGACTTTATCTGTCCTTGTTTGTTTATACAGAAAAAAAATATTCTCTCAACTGTTTCATTTGGAGCAGAAATAAGACACAATAACAGCAAGAATTCAAAAAATAAAAAAAAAAAATTCCAAGACTTAAAGACAGAACATAAGGTCATTTCCTAATAAAAAAAATGCCTTAAGCAAGTAAACACTTGCTACTGAGTCTCTGAGTACATGATATTCTCCACACAAACAGTGCAAATCCACCTTTAGGCAAAGTTTTCCAGTCCTTTAATAAGATTTGCAATTTCTTGACAACTCAATTTTTTTTCCCCCAAAGAAAGTGGATGAATCAGGGTAAGGCAGTTTTGCTTGCTCTAAAGTCAAATATTTGCACATACTTGAAGATGCCAAATGGAATCCTCCTTAATCTTTCCACTTTGCTGTGTTGTGTTAGATCAAAAGATTACATTTATGTCAAAAAAAAGTGCTACTATTTCTTCACTACAGCACACACTCACGGAATCACAGAATTTTTAGAGTTGGAAAGGACCGCTATAGATCATCTAGTCCAACTCCCCTGCTGACGCAGGAACGCCTAGAGCACATTACTCAGGACTGCATCCAGGCGGGTCTTAAAAATCTCCAGAGAAGGGGACTCCACAATCTCCCTGGGCAGCCTGTTCCAGTGCTCTGTCACCCTCACCATAAAGAAGTTTTTTCTTAGGTTTGAATGGAACTTCCTGTGTTCCAACTTGTGCCCGTTGCCCCTCGTCCTGTCACTGGGAACCACTGAAAAGAGTCTGCCTCCATCCTCCTCCAACCCACCCTTTAGATACTTATAAGCAAGAATAAGGTCTCCCCTCAGCCTTTTCTTCTCCAAGCTAAAGAGTCCCAGCTCTCTCAGCCTTTCCTCATAAGGGAGGTGCTCC
>VYXH01000457.1:39164-58779 GCA_013397275.1 Burhinus bistriatus | reverse complement strand
TTCCTTTCCTTTCCTTTCCTTTCCTTTCCTTTCCTTTCCTTTCCTTTCCTTTCCTTTCCTTTCCTTTCCTTTCCTTTCCTTTCCTTTCCTTTCCTCATAGTGTCATTTTGTCTCACCTTCCTCTCCTGCTTTGAACTCCTTGACCCATTCCCACTTCCACTCTTCCCACCAAGATATGTCTTGCTCTGGTCCAAATCAGGCGACCTGATTGAGGTCGACGTTTTCTGAACTCAGGAGGGAGGAAAAGACAAGGCTCCCTGCTTCCATTTGCAGTGCTGACACCAGGCAGGATACAGTCCAGACTGGCAGCTGCAGGTCAAATCTAAAGACGACAAAACTTCGAAGAATTTAAAGTGCTAACAAATCTTAATAGAGCATAGACAATTACTTCCCCCCCCTGCCCCCAAAGGCTAACAGAACCGGGTTACATTTGGGGCTGCTTTTCCTAAGTTGAGCAAAACGCACATTCTTGACATGAAATCATTGTTTTCCTCCAAATAAGAAATCCAGGGTTCCAGAGCTTAAGATGTCAGCATCTTTAAAAGAAAGGTTGCAAAAAATGTGGGGGGGATATTCTGTATTTTCTGCAAGACCCATTTCCAGACCAGACTCAATTGTTCTAGCTTGTATTCTTTCCCTCTATTCTCTCTCCTTCTCTTATCCCAAAATGAACGTAATACAGAAAATGTCTATGAAAACACTCAAGGGCTGGCAAATTTATAAACAACTAAAAGTAAGGTCTCACATGGAAAAGTCTAGGCAACCATAGAGAAGTTTCCAGCCCTGTTCATGTCTGACACTAGTCAGAATAAACGAGTACAGAATGCACACACTACAAAGAAAAACGTACACACGCAGAAAGCTGTATGCCACATCCACGTGCCGCTCCCGTGATGCACATCCAAAGGACACAGCCCGTTCTGTAATACATGCCTGTACAATGTACACACCGCAAGCAGTTAACATGAAACCTACTTACAACTTCTTCATTCAGCCTGAAGTCCAACCACTGTTTTTCATTTAATAGCAATTGCTGCCTGTGTCCTGTGCTTTTCAAGGGAGTGGCTACTACATATTATTTGGAGCAGAAGGCATCTGTGCCTCCATTTTGCTGCTCTTAAAGCCTCCACAAACACGATGCAACAAATGCTGAAGTGCTATTATCCTGCGCTTTTCCATATCTCTTGATATGCTGAAGGATAAAGTTTCTTTGGCTTTAGCTTGGAAGGCAATTGTTGGAATACAGATGTTGTCCTTTTTCCCTGTTTTTCCTCCCTTCCCCAGCAATAGGCCTTAATGCTTCACTTTGACCTTGTAAGCAGACGATACATATATACTGGCATATGTTCCTTTTGGGGATGGCGACTCAGGAAGATCTATCTTGTGGGTTCCACAGCATTGTCAGGTCAGGCTGGGCCTCAATTAGGACAGTTGTGCAATGACATTAATGGTTTGTCTCTGAAGTGCCTACACCAACTGTATCTTTCCCTTCCTGATAATAATATACTGTCCAAAGAAGATGCCAGGAAGTGTTCTGGAAGTCTCATATTGCAGAGCACAGCTGATACCAGACTGCTTGTACACCTGAGCGAGAAAACTACAGCATGGGTAGCAATCATAGAATCGTTTAGGTTGGAAAAGACCTTTAAGATCATCAAGTCCAGCCGTTAACCCAACACTGCCAAGTCCACCACTAAAACACGTTCCTAAGCACAACATCTACACATCCTTTAAATACCTCCAGGGATGGCGACTCCACCACCTCCCTGGGCAGCCTGTTCCAATGCTTGATAAGCCTTTTGGTGAAGAAACTTTTCCTAATATCCAATCTAAACCTCCCCTGGCGCCACTTGAGGCCATTTCCTCTTGTCACTTATCACTTGTTACTTAGAAGAAGAGACCGCCACCCACCTCACTATAACCTCCTTTCAGGTAGTTGTAGAGAGCGGTAAGATCTTCAAGAGCAGTAATGCTGAGGCCCTTTGCAGGAAGGCAGGGAGGGTGCAAATGCAGAGCTCTGGCTTCCTCTGCAGCTGCTGGCAGTGAAAGAGCATTTGTTACAGTGGAACACATGCTGTTTCTTCAGCCAAGTGGAGAAACCCATTCTATGCAGAATTGCTACCTTCTTCCTAATATTCTGAAAAGTCCAACAAAGGTAGGTACTCCTAGCAATCTTAATGCTTACCCCAGAGGAACATCTGACGCCTCCCTTCATACTCTAAGCTGTAAAATCTGAAGTCTTTTTCATGGATTGAGGAGTAGAACCTGCATACACAACCAAAAGTAAGCAAGGGGGTGACTCAACAGTATCAAGCCCCAACATTTTTCAAAATATGGGAGAACCTATATGTCTATACAGTAAAGAAGTTGCCACAAGCAAAACAAAGACCAGAAAACAATTCTCCTTCCCTTCCAGAAAGCAGGTTATCTAAGTGTGACCACCCAGTTTCTGAGCAGTTTTTTTTTACAGACTTTGCCCTCTTTAAAGAAGTCAGGCCCCTTCCTCATAAGAAAGAGTGTGCGTCTCAAAAAAACTGAAGCGAGACTTCAACTCCATAGTCCATGCATTCTGCTATGCTATCCTTCTCAAGCCTGTTCTCTTTGAAAAAAATTAATTCCCAGGTACTCCTCCAAATCTGGGGGTCATGAGGACTATTGAAAGAGCAAATAACCATTCAGTGTGTGACGAAGGGCGTCATTAGGAAAAAAAGAAAAAGGCAGACCAGGTTAGATCAAATGTAGGCAATAGAGAAGCTGTCCTAGGATTCCTACTACAGCTGCTTCTGTGGTACTACTGGGATGATACCTTCTCAAGCTCCTGACCTTGTCACTGGATGGTGCATGCAGTTTTATGGTTTATTTTTTAAGGTAACCTGACCTCTCAAACCAGTTCTCCTTGGTCAGAGCAGAATATTTTCTGAAAATCATGAATTTTGAGTAGAAGATTATCATAATTTGCTCAAGAGAGAGGATAGTCAGAAAGACCACAGTTTGTTAACAACTGGCAATGTTTCTTCCACAAATGTTCCTTGTTTATCCTATACTCTCTCCTTCTACAGCTCCCCTAAATCCTTCTCGCATCTCCCCCAGTTGTCGGCTCAGCCTGTCAGTGCACCAAAAAGCAATACACCCTGTGGCAGACCTGAGGCAATAATACACAGTGACAGTTGGCCAGCCAGCAATCCAGGAAGATACACATCTCTACCTACTTTCTTTGCTCCTGGGCAGACAGGACAAACATCTTTATGGGCCATTTGTTGCACAGGCTGTTGCCTTCCTAGGTCTGTGTTGTTACCCTTTGGAATTCCAGCTCACGATGCATGAAGAAATTGTGAGATTACAGTGAACAACAAGCTTAACATGGGTCAACAATGTCACAATACTGCAATAAAGGTAATCACCTTTTGGACTGCATAAACAACAGTATAGTCAGCAAGACATGCGCAGTAATCCTTGCAGCATATTCAGTGCTGGCAGGGTCTCTGGTGGAGTACTGCCAAGTTTTTGGAACCACATTTCATGAAAGAACGTGAAATGCTGTAAGAAGGATCCAAGGCTTAGGACACACAACCTAGGAGGAAATGGATTCTTTAGCTTCATGAAAGCTTGATTCTAGTAACAGTCTACAAATACATATAACAGTTGTATGAAGGAGCAGGAGGGAGTAAACTGATGTCCATAATGGAGAGCTTACCTCCATTATGCAAAGGATTATGAAAAGCACAGGAAGAGATTGTTTTGGAAGACTGATCAGTTTCTATCTTCAGTTTGTTTGTTTTTCATAACTAGTGGAAGAAATACTTTTTTAAATATTGATAGCTATATTTAAGTTTGTCTGGGAACAGGGGACAGACTGCAGTAACTACCGAGGTCTCCTGAAATCCAGCTTTGCTACATAAGCACAACAGAAAAGATATAGGGCTGACAAGAATATGACACATTCAGCTCGATAAAAGATGCATAGAGAGAGGATCTTAAAGCAGATTTTCTCAATTGCATATGAATTTTCTAAATCATCATAGGCATCAACAGAAAAGTTCAAGATTATGTAAAAGTTGTATCAATAGCCTTTCCTTTTCTCAGCAAGTCTTCAAGACAGCAGAATTGGACCAGCAGAGAGTAATAATTGTACACTCCCCAATCGGAAGACCATCTGTATTTAAGATACTGATTTTTGCTGGTCAGCTGAATGTTTGCCAAGACAGATTGTAAAGTACCAATTTATGATTGTAATAGTAATAATAAAGTATGAGTAGCATTTGATGAAGGAGGGGAGTGTTATTCTTGTTTCAGACCAAATTTTCACTTGTCCTGTATTAAAATGATTAACTTTGTCAGGAATTGTCAATAATGGCAGAGAAGGAGCCATTTTCTCAGCAAAAGAAAGCAGATTATTGAAAACTGATCTTGCCATCAAAGCTGTTCTGCATGGGGGAATAGAAAGGCCATTCTAAACCCTTTGACAGGCAGGTGCGGCTGCTGTCTCTAGTACAAAAAGAGCACCCAACAGTGCTGTTTCTCCAAAACCTGGCATGAAATATAATTGCAAACTAGCAAGGTTGACATGCTCTCAGCTTTGGTGAGAAAACAGCCTGCAGAAAAATTCTTGGACTTAAATCCATATTGACTCCACTAGTAATTATAAGGCAGAGAACGGTGCTCATAGATGCCCCAACTTCTTTAAACAGAATTGAAAGAAACAGTCCTCATAATGAATGTAGGATGTGCAATTCTGTACTCCAGATCTGATCATGCAAACTGCTGGGTGCTCCCTCCTCCTACAGCCTTTGAAACTTGCAGAACAAGGGCCTTTACAATCTTTCCCACACCCCAGAGTAGCCTGGCGTTGTAGCCATTTAGAAAAAAGGAAGTCATTTAATATGTTAAGAGATGGCATGATGAGAAGAGTAACACTGGGCTATCCATTCTCTTACACCTCTGACTCAAACCTGTTCTCTATCACTGACTTGCCAAAGCTCCATATATTCTGAGCATTTTTGCAAAATGGGGCCTCAGGGAGGAGATCGTGCAACGTATCAGCCTCCAAATGTCAGTCTCAGTCTTGCAATCCTCACGTCAACTGTTTTATTGAAGTAAATGGAACTGCTCCTATGAAAACACGCAAGGGGCTGGGTGTCAAGCTGACAGACAGGCCAGCGCTGACAAAGTTCTTTTTAAAATGCTGTATCAACGGTCACACGTTGTCACAGTTGAACAGCACTGTATAGCATGGCATTCTTGATCCTCATCTCCATCAGTAACCTAAAAATACTCCTCTTTTTAAAACAATGCAAGACCCCTCTGCTGTGAAATTCTAAGCAGAACCACCCCTTATATTAGTACAATTCCCAGTAACTGTACACAAATATTTTGGTTGGTGCTGATGTCTGCACATTTTGGTTCCAGTGTCCATTCAACAAAATGGTTGAAGTTAATGAAGCAGAAGGCCTCCTTTGGTTGTCTAAAGGAGTTACAGTGCCCTAGGATCAGCTTGCAGTTTTGTCCTGAACGCTTATGCTTACGCCCTCAGGATCCAGTCCTATTGCGCTTAGTATCTACTACCTAGTATTGGGGAAAAGTAACTAATTATTATCAAGAGTTCAATCCCAGTTACCCCATTTTTTCCTTGCATAACCATTCACCAGCATTAAAGAGGTAGCAGAGTAAGTGCACATACCTCTTCGCCAACCAACGTATTTCTAGCAGCGGACCAAAACCCTGCTCTGGCAAGCAAAGAGGTAGGAGATGCAAGCAGTTACAGTGCAATACAGCACAACGTGGCCTGTGGTCATGATAACAGCTTTAGAGAAATGCGTACAAATGTTTTCATTTTGCTTTTGCTTCATTGTTAAGGCACTTGTGGGGAAAGAGGGAAGAAATTTGTGTTATTTAATTGCTTTTAATATTTTGATTTTGCAGACACTTCTGCACCTAGTTTTTAATATTTAACCTTGAAAACTGTTTGATGTAGGTTTTGGATCCGAAATGCCACACTGTGTATATTTGTTTTGTAAGACGTGGTAACAGCTGGAAAAGAACAAGGCCTTTCCTGGCAGTGGGAATAAACCTCTCAGTCATGAACTGCATCTCTCAGCAGTTTGTCCTCTGTGTGTCTTGCATCAGATGCTGTCGTCTTGCAGTCATGAGTCACTTGCTCCAGCTCCCACTGCTCGGGGATATCAGCTTGGCAAAGCTACGTCACTACACAGCTTATTCCCTGGGGAAATGTGCACACAAAGCAGTGGGAAGTCAGGCCACTGCTGTGCTCAAAACAGAACAGATTTGCATTTGAGTTCAAGCTGCAGGGAGTACATGCTAAGTTGACTAATACCACATCTATTTCTAGTCCTGTTACCTGGGTAATGGTAATTTCATTTTGTTCTTTTCCTTCAGTGGTTACAAAAAGATTTTCTACTTTAAATTAACCTTTAAAAATCTGAATGAAATTCATTAAGTCTACAAACAAACTCTGTATTTCCATTTAGCATCATTTCACCAATTAGCAAAATATAATAATAGAGGACAGATTTCAGGAGTCTTAGAGATGTTCTGTTCCAGGCTGGAAATTCCTTTCTAATTTGCTCTTGATTTTGCCTGTGCTGTTAGGGGACAATTCTCTGCACTATTGTAGCTTTGACCGTTGTGAACAGCAGCAACAGCTAACCTAGGTAGTTCTGAAGGTCTCCTGGTTTTTCTTCTTAGTACAAAAATATAATGGTAGGGCAAAATTAGCATACATTAGTGGGACCAGGATTTCATACCAAACTTTCAAACTTTCATCAGGAGTTTCAGAATGAACCTCGGTTTGCTAGATTTAGCATTTACTAGTAAAGTACATTGTTGGTTTAGCACCCATAGGTATCTAAAACAGAAAAACAAAGAGAAGCCTAAGCCCCTCACACACTCCTCCAGAACTGCAATTCACACAAATAGCCAAAGTTACAAAAATTAAAAGGAAATTAGTCATTAGCTTCCATGCTTGGAACATGAATAATGAACAACTCTTTTCTGGAACCCAGCTTAAGATCCTCTCAGCGAACAGCAGCAATTCAAATGCAGCCCCACAAAACTCTACCAAAAGTAAAAGGGATAAAATGAGAGCCTAAGACTACAGGCCACTAGCATAACATGAGCAGCGCAATGATACGCGAGCCACAGAATCTAGATTTGGGCTTCTGGAAAGGGAGGGCCAGAAAACAACATTGGTTGGACTCATTTCAGTCTCTCACCTAAGTGAAAGCAAGATGCTTCATACAAGTTTATTTCTTATGAGGACCTTTTATCTTCCCAGATTTGGTATCCTGGGATTGAAGGAAAGAAAACTTTTTGCATAAATTACCAAAACCACAACGTGAAAAATATGCAGCAAGATACCGGTAGGTTTGATAGCAAAGATTTTTCTCCAGGGCAACTAATAACCTCTATATTTAAATAAGCTAAACTGATAACAGAAAAGATACGAAGATTGCATGAGATAAATGGGCAAAACCTAAAAGTTGCCATCTGGCCCTGGCAGATACATAAGCTGCCTATCATTATCAGCAGCGATGGTAGGCTCCTTGGCCAGTTAACATCGTTGTCCACAGCTGGTTAGAAATAATCAGCAAAAATGTCTGTATCACGTGCAAGCCCTAAACATGCCAATGGTCAACTGCAAATTCCTGTGCCTGGCATTACAATGCAATATGATACTTCCTATTCTTGGCAAACAACCATGCTGGAGTTCAGGCCCTCAGCGGCCGATTTTGCAGCCTGCAAACATCAAACAGCAATTTTTTCCCCTTTTGCTCTAAAGGGCTCCTGAGTGGATTTCTAAGGAAGAAACAGTGGGCACGCTCTCCTCTCTGTCAGTCTACTTGAAGGTAGTGAAGATCTTGTGAATGATTCCCGTTCTTCCTTTCAAAGGGATTAATGATGGGGAAAGATTTGAGGGCTTTCTTTTCAGAAACAAAATTACTCCATGGCGATACTCTGCAGAGACAAGCACACATTACTGGATTATGCAAGTGTTTACAGTTTCAGCCTTCATTTTATGGCAGATGTCTCCCAGATGTTTACCATAGTAGCAAAGCCTGTGAAAATGTGGCTTGAGACTGGAATGAGATCTGCTTCCTAAAAAATTAAGTGTGGAATTCACTCCCCCAGAGAGCCTAACTCTTGGCACTTCCACTTTTTTTACAAATCTGTGTCAAAGAAGTAGGACTTAATCAGGGATTCTCTCCACATACCTACTAGTTTGAAAAGAGCAAAATTTCTTCACTGAGTGCTATTTTAGTATTGTGTCCTCCTCTGAGCAGTATCACAGAGAATGGTCCAGGCTGGAGCCTGACCAAGCCCTGATTAAACCAAAGCTTTCAATGGCAGAAAAATTCTAAGAAATCATGCACCCAGAAATCTTACTGGACTCCGGAGAGAAGTCTGGCTTTTCTGTTATTGATAAGGTGTTGAACTCCAGTTTCAGTCTTTTCCCCTTCTGTTTTGATTCTTTGTCTTTCTGACCTTGTATATGCATATTTTTGTGCTGAGTATTACATTCATCATCGTGTTAGCCCTCTTAGTCTTCAGGGAAGGTGGACCATAGAAACAGAGACAGCAGCTTTTCAGCAACAAACACTGCAGGAATGCAAACAGGAGACAGTTTCCAAGACTGCAGAACTTGTACCCACAGTCAAAACCACACAGTGAGCAGAATTCAAACCTCGCAGGGCTTTACTTTGATTATGCAAGACAAACATCTGAAAGAGAAATGTAAATAAGGAACAGTTTAGCCTAGGAACTGTGTAATTGCACCGGGTTACATGTTCTATGTGGAGCATTGCAAAATCCTTGTGCTGAAGCCATTGGAGATTTTTTTTTTTTAAAAAAAAACAACTCTGAAATTGGCTAGTATCTGCTGGTGTTGAATCCAAAAAGTTGTGATATTTCAAAAGAATGGCGTACAAATCCTAAAGGAATGATGTTACTAAAAAATGCTCTGTTTAACCCCCCAAAAAGAGTCAACACACAACTGATTGTAGCATATCCCTCAAAGCTGTTCTCCAAGAAGAAATGTTCAAAAGACTTCTTACATAGGAAAGAATCTCACAAATGCCTCCTTTAACATTTCTGTGGTTTTTTTCTGGTGTAGGGCAAATATCAGAAACACAGTATGGAGGTGCTAAAACCTGAAGCCTACCTCTCAGAAGTAAGGAACATAAGCAGCTCTACAGAACACAGTCAGCCCAATCTTTTTGGAAAGTCAATTTCTGTAAAATAATTCATCTTCCATCATGAAATTAATGCAACCAGGGTTCTAAAAACAGGTTTTGGAGGTTTCTTAAAGCCCCTTTAAAAAGGCTTCCTGAAGAACCAAAGATTTTTCCTCTTCTGTGTCTAATAAGAAGACATGCCATTAAAGCGGCTATATTAAGGAAACAACTGTGCAAACTGGTGTTAAAAGTATTTTGACCACCTCTTGGATTTTATTTAGAGTAATTAACTGTATTATTTGCAAGATGTTGCAATGTTTTTCCTCCTCAAACTGGTTTGTGCTTCTACACATACAAAATGCTTGCTTAGGTCCTACAACATAGAATACGTCTCTCTTGCCCCACTCAGGGATAAGAGGAAAAAAAATTCTTTCAACTCCCGAGTTAGAATTTGTATAATCTGGGATGCCACCACTACAGATGCCTGACTGCAGCACACTGGTCAAATACGCTGAAGTTATTCTAGAGATAAGAGAATTATCACGTTAATAATTGTATCTGTCCAAAATATCACATGACAACTGTTGCAGTGTTATTTTGAAGTAACAAAATCCATTCACTTTTTTTTTTTTAAAAGAAGTTTTTCCCCAGGAAGGGTTGTTTGTATGGTTCAACTTCTAGTTCTGCAACAGACTATATTAATCTTGAAAAAGACACTATGTTTCTCCTTGATTTGCGTGGTGGGAATCAAATGTAAAATATGTTTGTGTTACCTTGCAGACTGTTGCGCAGACAGACATTTTCTGCCTTCTTGGAAACGCCAGCCAGTATGGGTCACTGAAATGCCAGTCCAGGTCCAACCTGCTTGCATGGATCCCATGAGGAACCATGAGGGGCACCCAATCTTACGACCACTTGGAGTGTGTTCAGGGCAGGCACCACAACTTTTGCTGTACAGCGCTCTACCAGAATGACCAAGACCCTACACGGCATGAAGGTGGCATAAGGTACTGCAGTTAAGTCCTATCTTGGCCCCACGACTAAACTACAAATGGGGATTTCCACCTAACACCATGTATAATAAAAGCATGTGCAGCACTTGATTTACTTTAATTTAGTAAGCTATCACTATGGTCTTCAACACTGTCAACACATACTACTATCTAGAAACTTAGATGTGTGAATTATTTTAAACATGCAACAAGAATGTCACTTTTACAGGACTTTGTTCTGAAGGAAATCTGTTTTCATTTTACCTGAGGGTATACGTTTTAATTTTACAAGTGCCACTGCTGTGGATAGGTCACTTTCCTTTGTCTGAATAAAGTTTTTTGCATTTCTGAAAATTCTGTGCCTGTCAAGAGAACATGATTAATTTTTTTAATTGATCCTGCGCAGTTGCAGGGCGTGCCAGTACCCAAGATGGAGATGCAGTACTCTGTGCAGGATTCCTGTATGTACGTAACTCCATATGGCGTGCTGCTGCCAACATCTAAGCAAACAGCTTTCAGAGTGTCCATCTCTTACCTACTTTGGCATTTGCACAATTATATCTTTGATGTACACATCTCACCGCATTATCACTTCAATTACCAGTTTTAATTGTCAAGGAGTGACAGCATGTGATCTACTTGTTTCTCCTCAGCGATCCTTCAGCTGCTGGTATCCACTCCATGGCCCAATTGGAAAGGTCAGAATCTCAAGCTGTATGAACAGGTGTATCCTATCACAACCCTACTCACTTCTGATGTGTGTCCGAGTCTTCATCAGGTTTTGCTATTTATACAATAAAAATAAAATAAAATAAAATAAAATAAAATAAAATAAAATAAAATAAAATAAAAAGAGGGAGAGCATGTGCACGTATGCAAGCACTTTATACTTTCAAGTGGCCCCCCAGATGCTATCCTCCCATCTCCCACTCAGCCAAATATAGAGATTTTCCCAAAATACAATGTCCACAGAAAAAGATGGTTTATTGGGCTAGACTAAATGATGTAATGCTTAGACACTGTATTTGTATTAACAATGCTGTTGCAGAGGTACATAAAATGACAGATGGATTTTTATTTTCTGCCTGTAATTAAATCTAAGCACAGGAAATAAATGACAAAAAGGGCATTTGATGCTTTCCAAGTTACATAGCTTTGATAGACCATAAAAGATCTTGTATACCAAGTAATTTAAATATAATTTCAACTTTTTGCCTTGCTGAATTAATTTTGTGCTTTTGAGTTCTCTTGAAGCTATAAAGAATTATAAACTATTAGAGCTTGAGAAGTACAAAGTTGATCAGATTCATAACAAAAATGTAGAGACAATCATTACAAAATACTGTCCTTTAAAAGGTATGCCACATTAACTGACTGACTCAGGGCATGACTGGCAGCTGCAGAGCTGGAATAACACTATGAAAAAACCTATGAAGCGATATCAAACAGGTCAGATCAGTTTTTCTTTTCTTTTCCTATCGATACATCTCTCCTTACAGTACCATTGTGTCTGTGCAGTGGATATCCCAGATGTCACATTTATTTCTCCTTTTGTCTTCAGCATTTATTAGAATTGTCACTATCCAAATATTTTGGGTAACGTATTCAATTTAACCGAACAATGCCGATTAAACTGCATTGACAGTGCTTGTCTTTTGTTTGTAAAGCCATCCTGAATTAAATTCCAGACACCACTGAAGACAATACATGACATACGTGTATTTACAAAACATTCCACCAGTTTCATGGCACAGATGGATTATCATAAATCCCAACAAACAATCACATCACTAAAATTTTTGATAAAACAATGACTGCCATTTCTGCCCTCTCCATTTAGCACTCTGGGCTACAAAATATTTGGACAAGCAACAGGTTCAATGGATCCACAACCAACAGAAAAAGATCCAGACAACCATTTAAATACATTTCCATAATAGGTTATATGTATTAAAAACAAAAACCTCAATGCATCCTGATCCTGGATTTTTCTGTGCACACCAGATCCACCTACTGATTGTTTGCACCTATATCCCTGGAGGAATATGGCAGCTTCAACCTAATGCATTAACAACCATGCACATACAAATGCTTTTATGCATATTCCACAAGAGACTTCTCACCCACAGTACAAGATAAACAGTACAACATATTGAACAGCTTTTGTTAAATCCTAGTTACCATCGTCTTGTCAAAAAAAAGCATTATGCTAATATACAATGAGGTTTTTTTAAAAAAATAAATGAACAATAATTGCTCAAACAGCAAGTATCAGATGTATTCTCCAGAGTTCTTTACTGATCAGTCAAACGAATACAAATTAAAACAGAACCAAATAAAATTCAGTCCTTTATTTTAAATGAGAAAAGACGAGCAAAATGACTTTCTGACAGTACCACAAACCATGGACTGTCACAAACTCAGTGCAAGAACTGGCATGGATTAGAACTGAGCAACTGAGACCAACGAGCAACCTACAAGTACGCAAGTATTTTGAAGAAATTCTAAATGAGTCATGAAAGAGCAGTTTCACTCCAGTTGCTTACAGGGAACAATCTGGCAGAGGTCAGCATCAAAGACTGGTAAAAAGTAGTACTGAAGTATGCAAATACATTTTGCCACAAAATTTAATTTTGCTGGCTGAAGTAGCCAAATGTTTACCAGTTATCATAAGACAAGGTAATGAAGCAAACCTACCCTCTCTCTTATAGGATCACAGAAGTAACTGGTGGGAAGCTTCATGAATAGCTTTGCTTTGGCACCAGCTTGTGCTTTGAAGCTGAGCTCTAACGTAGAGCTCTGCTGCGAAACCTTTGCCTTATTCACATAAGCAAAACTTTCAAAGAAAGATTTAAAATCTTCCAACCGTATCAAAAACATTTTTACTTTCATTTGCTCTCCTCTTCCTCACAGTTCCCCCTCAGAATACATTAATGGTCTCTCACAGAAGTACACCACATTCTTTTTCAAAGAAGCAAAGAAAAAACAAAACATGCACAGTAGTAATAAAATATCCAATAAAAACTTAACACAAGGAAATGCTGCAGAAAGAATTCTTCTGGTTGTACATCAAAACCGAAACCAAGCTGTCTGGGCTGTAAAGTTTTACCCTGTATTGAGAGGCACCAAAGCTTTTAGAGAGACATGTGTATCCTAACCAAAGACGCAATACACCAATCAAGCTCTCTTCAGTAGAATCAGAGGTTCATTCACTGAATGAGATCTGAGTTCTGGTAAAATATGGTGACACCAGTTGCTAAAGTAGAAAATGAGGAGTCTTGTCAGACCTTCAGGAAAGACAGCAGTGGGGGTGGGGGGAAGACCTGCAAATATCAAAGATTTGTCCTGTGCAAGAGCATTATTTCAGTTACAGTAAATAGAAGAAGTAGCTTACAATATGACACGCGTAAGCCAACTTTGGCACTTGTATTACTGAAAATAATGTGGTGACTGTTCCCAACTCAGCAGGCAACCAGCTGTGAAGGTTTATTTGCAACAGTGACCACTTGAGCAGCTACGCATTTCTTATCTCAGGGAAAGCTTGCTTACTACCTGTAAAGCTACCCAAGTCCAGCTGTTATTAAACAGAGACATGAGGTAATCATTATTTTCAGAAGAATTAACAGGATGCCAAGGGTGACACATGAAAAAAGATGGGGCAAGATTTTAAAATACATGAACAAGTAGGAGGTTTAAAATCTACGTTGTCTTTTTCCATTTTTAGCCCTGTCCAATGAAAGACAGTTTAATAGCATGAAGTGCAAGTTTTCTTAAACTGGCTCAAAAAACCCCCAAAATCACTGGAACAAACAAACCCCAAACGTTCCTTAATTAAATGAACAAGTCTCTGAGGAATGACATGGGCAGAGACCATACTTTTTCTAGACCAAACCTGAGCAGAGATTGGATTTTATTTCTTTTCTGTAAATATACAAAACAGGTATTTCAAGATACAGCTGAAGTGGTGTCAAAATAGCGATGACCCAGGTCACAATCAGAATTTTGTATATACAATTTGTATTAACTTAAAAAAATAATGAAGTTCAAAATACCTCCAGAGAACATTCTAGGTTAGCAAAATGTCCTGTACAAAAGTAGGCCACGTGTTGGTTTAAAAGAAGTCCATAGCAGTTGGTCTCTTCTTAGCTGATATAGTAAATGGTTTCTTCATTTGAGGCTGTCCTGCTGGGGTACCTGCGGGTGACTTCAGCACCCCATGACGGGGTTTCTGTTCAGGATTGAAAGCCACACGGGACGGTCCTTCTGGGCTCACTAATATACTTTTGTCAGTCTTTTTAAACTCTGTTGAAAAACAAGCAAACAAGTTAAAAGAAATAAAGCTCCTGGAATAACTGGGTCCATCAATCAGTTGTGGAACTGCCCAACTCTGGAAGACTGCCTTAGATCTCTAAGTCCATCACTAAGGATCAGAAGCCTAAGACTGCAGAAAAAACAGAGAGATGGTGGTGCAGTGCATCTCTTGGCAGTGTCCCTTTGAGAATGGGGTCTGTTGCACAGAGAGGCTGTGAACCATTCCCCATGGTTTCACACCAGAGACTCTGGGCTTACTTCTCAGAAACAAGTGTTCCAGCTATTCCAAAGAACATCATGCTTTAGTTTAAAAGATGACGATGGGTAAGAAATGGGTCTACTCTAGCTGTTCAATAGCACTGCTCTAGAGACTGTTTGTTATTAAACAGCCTGAACTCATCAGCATATCAGCACCTTTGTCCTGGGAAACAGAAGTGAGGAATGAAGACTGTGAAGTGCATGTGTTTCCCTAAGAGGTACCCTACAGAACAGACAGCTCAGAAAGGAGAGTCTGTTGCTCTGCTGCACTGTTTTCTATCCATAAATCTCCTTCTGCAAGTCAGTAATGCAGCGCCCTGGAATCATGCAAGTCCAGCTGTTGGGATGAATGTTCTAAACTTTACCATCTCCTCCGGACAGGAACTTGAGGATGGTTTATAAACTATATACAAATACTGAGACATAAAAGGATCAGAATCATCCTGTTTCAGAGAGGTGAAGACTATAGGTGTGTTATCAGTGCGTATAGCTTTCCCCTTCCTCGGCTACAAGAGAGACTGGAGACACACAGATGTATTAGACTCACCAGCAGTCATGTTTTTATTCAAGCCAAACGTGACTTTTTTGGAGCTGGACGACTGCAGCTTGTTAAGCTATAAAGTAAAATAAAGACATGAAATAAAATAAGATTTCTGAGGCAATGCTACCAGTTCTTTTACCTGCATCCCATCAAAACCAACACAAAGCAGCCTACTTCCTTCATTTGATTTAGCACTCCCCCAATCCTCTAGCAGCGACCCTTGCTAAGACAGCACTGTTTTTCTAGCCAAAAGCAAACACATTCCATTTGTAGAGAAATCACATACTCCCCCTTAACATCATTACATAATTCAACAATAAACAAGATACTTGTGTATTAAATACACTGGCCCCACTGCACTCAGGCCTCAAAGTGCAAAGAGGGCTTGAAAAGATATTATATGTTAAAAAGGTTTAGAAAAGGGGCAGTCTTTTGAAGCCCTGTACTGTTGCCAGCCTCCACAAATAGGAAGAAACGGAGGCTCAGAGTCCCTTAGGAAGACTGAAAATCAGTTTATGTTTTTGCTTTCTTGTGAAATGAGCAGGTTCAGAATGGTGTCCTTTCAACAAGAAGGTATTTTTGAAAGCAGGGGGGAAGAAGATATTTTAAAGATGCCTACAACTCATTTTCTGAAACTCTGGAGCCATGTGCGACTCTGTCTACAAGGAAATGCAACGGCATTTCCAGTTTTATCTGCCTGTGTTAAGAGACTAACGCAGAGTGGAAAACACAGCATGGGAGAGGTCGTGCTCTTTGCTGGGGCAGGTAGCTTGGGAAAAGACCTGTTCCCAGACTTGGCTGCCATCGGTGAGATCACATTACCTGCATGGATGCCCTGGTGGAAGAGATGGTGCTTCTGGCTTTCCTGAAAAATACTGCCTTTGGTACAGTTGATTTTTCAAATTTTACAAACTCACTTCCTGGTTTTGCTTTCTTTTTCTTTAATGGTGATAGAGCAGCGCTGCTTTCCTGTAAAGAAAGGAAAGAAAAAAATGCTCTCAGTACAAAAACACCGTAGTTAACTATACCTAGTACGGTGATCAATGCTCAGAGCTTACCACACACAGCTTCTGTAAATATTGGCACAGCTAAGAGACAGCTAGTTGGTACTCACATAAGCTAATCATCATGGTTAACTCTCAGGAGTTAGTTTTGCAGTTAGTATGACTGCAAACAGAAGTTTAAGTAGGCTCGGCGCTGAACTAGCAAGGTCACTGCAAAGCAAAGAAGGAAGAACTTGTAATGCATTTGCCTGGTCTGTCAGAGTGCAAAGAAAGATGTTTTCTTCATGTGCATGAGGCTGCCTTACAGTCAACCCAGTTCTCCTGCACACAAGTGCGGATTTTTTTTTTTTTCCTTGCCCTTAAGTAAAATCTCTTCTGTGGTACCTCTGGATGTGTAAGATATGCAACTAATGAACAAACCCAACTTTAGACTAAGATGGAGACTTTGGAGAAAAAAAAAAGTGGAGTATGACATCTGTCTATACTCTCAGAAATCCAGCTATTGCATATTTCTACTAGTTTGCTGCCTCAAATTTATACTGAGGATTGCCCTTTAAAGCAATCCTCTCCAGCACAAGGCGATTCTTAGGACCTGCACTGGCAGCAACGCTAGTGCAGTGCACTGCTCCAGAGCTTTCCAGCCTGTTGTCTATGGGCCCCAGATATCTGTGAGCTACTGTGAGGGGAAGTTCAGTTATGCTTCACAGCAACCTACAGATGTGAAATTCTGAAAGCAGTTTGCAGGTGTGCTGTGGAAAATGTCCAGGGGATATGGCCTCTTTTGATTTGACAATCACCTCTGCTTTAAATAGAGTAAAAAAGTGGAAGTCTTTTAGCTTTCTGAATTCTGGAGACAACTGTGAAATAATGCTGAACTTGTCTGATTTTTCCCCTTCTCCCCCTCCTCCTTCCTCTCGGTATTTGAAGCTAATTCTTTGGAGGTGTGCGTTGTCTTTGAAATCAAGAATCTAAACACACCCCTCATGATTTCTGGGCACAAGACCAGTATTACATAACTAAACCCAGGAAATAAAACAACATGCTATTTCTCAAGCAATGAAAACAAAATCAGCAAAGCCTAATTTCCTCCAAATTTGTGCATTTTAGCTTTACCCTGCCCTCTTCTTTCTTATACCAATACTCATTCTCCTGACTCAAGTCCCAAATTTCTCTCCTTGTCTCCGTGTCCATCCCCCTCCCGCTCAACACACACATATACACACAGCTACCTGGACTGGGCAAGAAACAGCAAATGCTATGGTTTCTTTGGAATTACACATGGGAAGTGGCCCGCTAGCCCGTGCACTGACTGGCCAGCCAGCCAACTGACAAGTGCTGACGTTGTGCTGCTGCCTTTCCTTCAGTGGCTACGCTAATTTGTGCCACCAACTAATTTCCCTGAAGCTTGCAGGAACTTCATCTTGAATCTGTTGCGCATCTTTGAACCTGTTGGTCAGTTGCAGCAAAGTTTTACAAACAGAGATGGGGGCGGCATAATCATATTTTCTTAGAAACTAAGCTTTCATAGAGAAAGAAAGATGAGGTATGCAACACAGAATATTTAGGCAACAGGAGAAAAAGCAGAAAGTGAGCAGTTAAAAGAATTTCAGTGGCAGAAGACGGAAGAACCCCTGCACTTTCTTAGCCATGCTACCAAAAACATATAGTGCAAAAATGCTTCTTGACTCTCAAATCGCTGAGCAAAATCAACGCTATTCTACTTATTGCCAAGAAGAAAATGGGGGTGGGAGGTAGGGGGGGGCGGGAAATAGCTTGTTCCCAAACTGCAAGACATAAATCTTTGAAGACGACAACAATTAGACCTGCCTAGCAAAAACCCACAGTATTGTCTTTATAAGAAACTGGACCATTCATAAATGTGATCATACAGCCATTGATGACATTGAAGGTCACAGTGTCATATTCTCTGTTCACCCTTTCCCCAAATACTTTCCCCATACAGCACTAACAATTTGTTTAAGATTTAAGAGAAATGAGCTAGCAAAAGAAGCCACTACTGGAATTGCTGTGGGCAACTTCACAAGGAGCTTGTATTAATCTAAGTGTGTGCTGCTGCCGAAAAAGCGATGTTCCATCTTCCCATTCTCATCCTTTTGCCAAAATATGCCCTTTGTGAACATGCTGTAAGCTCACCTAGAGACCCAAAGCAAAAGAATAATTAACCCAGGGACCAAAAAAAAAAGAGAAAAAGAAGAAAAACAGACAACCCCATACCCTAACAACCTAAGTTTCAGATAGATGAGTTCTTTCAGCTGAGTAGCTGGCAAGGCTTTAGTGTCATTCCACAGGAGGGTGGTTAAGACCATGGTGGTGGGTGTGGACTTCTGGGGAATTGAGTTCTTTTTGGTGACAATGCATGATGACATCAGCACACAGCTTGCCCATGAAGCCCCACAATCAGAAAGCTAAAGCCAAAGGTGAAAATGAACCTGGCAATTCATGAAGAAGGCAGAGAAAAGAATGAGATATACGTACCCCCTTCCTGCTTTTCTTGCATGCAGTCTCCAGAACTCCGTTGGCTTCGACAGAGTTTAGCACTTCTTTTGCTTTTCTCTTCTTTTTCAAGGTTGCTGCTTTCTGGCTAGAGCCTTTCATCCCTTCCAAACCAACTAGCTTTGTCTTTGTCTTCAATTTGACCTGTCTGGAGGGTGCAGATTCAGAGCCTACATCTCCTGACAGGGTTCCCTTGTTGGATTTCACGTCAGTTTGCTGCAAAAGGGTATTCCCATTCACCAAGACAGCCCCTGCTTTCTGTTTCTTTTTCACAACCTTAGGAGTTAACAGTGTGACAGATGGGCTGACATCCTTTGCCTCACTGGTATTAGCTGGTCCATTCCGACACGCTGGTTTTACAGGAATATTTTGTGCTTTTGGATTCATTTTCTTCAACTGACTCTTTTTACTCTGTTCTGTGTCTGTCGGACTGTTCTGTGCAGAGTTACTGTGATTTTCTCTGGTATCAGTTGCTACGTTTGTGGTCTCATCTGCCTCATTTACTACCAATTTCTTTTTCTTCCTTTCCTTGTTATTTTCTGGCACCTTTCCCTGGCTAAAAACATTAGATCCAGATGTTTCAGCTGTTCCCTCCTCACAATTTCCATCAGCTGCTCCAGAATCAGCACTTGGGCTGTCCCTCTTCCTTTTCTTCCTCTTCTTCTGGGAAACTGATGCCTCCTTCACACTTGACATCTCTTGTTCATCCTCTAAATCCACCCCAAAAAGAATGCCACATGTGAAACACAAAGGTACTTAAAACAACTGAATTCTATTCTATTTCTTTTCCTTTTTTTTTTTTTTTTT